>OX439344.1:5648790-6248790 GCA_949319445.1 Mythimna lalbum | reverse complement strand
CGTACACCAAAACGTATAACGTCGAATACGCGTCTATGATGCTACGCGTACGTGGACAAAAGACCTTAATTGCATAAAAAAGTCAATTTATCCAAAATGTGGTCCACGCCCGTTGTGGGTGAAAGAATTGATTCTATTGAACAAAACGTTGAAATGTTATTTACGCTGATAATCATAAAACAACAACCTTCTAGTCCGCCTTTGTACCTTTAGATATATACATAGGTTTATTACATTTGTCTCTCTCATGCTCTACAAATTTAAACAAATCCACTTATACTGAGTAACAACTCATTCTCATAAATTGTTTTTCTTTACATTTTTTATCATTGTCGTTTCATCTCAGATTAATTAGATACAAACAAATGTTATACACCCTCATTGTTTTTCATTCTTAAATAATAACCAGTACAGTATTTCAAAAGTTGTGGAATGTTATATAATATAATATTATCATTTGTTCCACAGTTTACTACGTGTTGTAGCCCGCGGTGGCCACCGATACGTATTGGGGCTACAACCATTCGAGGGTGGCAAAGATATCTCGACCGAGATAACCGTATGGGATGGTGTGGTGGTATCACCACTGGTGCCAGCTTATCAGGAGACTCCAGAACCGATGGATACTGATGATAAAGGTATCATTATTATTATCTGTCATTTGTCAGCTGTTCAGGGGAAGCTATACATCTTATATAGCTCCATCGCTTTAACAGTAAGTTTAGGTCGTAACAAGCTTTTAATGATTTTTTTTTTTCATAGCAATCTTTTATATTATAGCTTGGTATACTTTTATAATTAATACTCGTCAAGACGAATCATACGAGCCCAAACTTGATGGGGTTGTATCGTTTAACATATGACCACATTCGGGTTCCATCATCAGATCAGCTCCATATCATAATAATTTTGTATTGTTATCTGATTTACACATGCATGCAAAATTTCATTTTAATGAATGAAACGGGAAATCAGGCCTTTTTTCCTTGAGTTAAAATCTCACTGGAGAGAGTTAACAAAATATTAAAAATACAGACAGATGCGCTATTTTTTCTTGATTCCGGCCATGTCTGAAAATATGTTACATGCGTCTTTTTTACTAACGGGGGCAGAATAGATCGCGTTAAGATTAAAGGCCTCAAGCCCTACCTCGAGCGAGCTCATACACACGACAGCTGCCGACGTTTGTGTGTTGGTCGTTTGTTGACTGAACTGTTAAAGCGATGGAGTTATAGTGCGTATAACGACTAATAGGAGCGAAGCAGTAATCAAATAAGCGAATGAAACCGCGGTGACAGCTAGTTCTTAATGATATGTCCCGTGTTCTTCACCACATTAATTAACCTATTAGGCCCCTCGTTCTCGGCGACTTTTTGTAACGATGCTGTAGCGCGATGCCATTTTTTCTATAGAGCTTGCAAATGCGACTTACGCGCGTTATTAGCGATGCTGTCGCGCGCTTACGAAACGCGCGACAGCATCGTTACAAAAAGTCGTCGTGAACGGAGGCTCTCAACCGCCTACGTCTACAAACACCCTTGTGTTTATTTCGGTCCACATCCACAACCAAAACTCCATCTCATCAGCCAGTGGCAGTCCCAGTACCCAGTCGCCAACAGACGACCTTGGCGAATAGGACGCGAAAACACACGTCGGAGTAATCTGATGATTGCGGGTAAAAGGTGAACAAACATATATATCATAAAAAATCTAAGACGTACCATTTAACGTTCCACACTTTTCTATAAAAATTGCTTTCTATCTTTTTCCTAAAACCATTGAATTAAGAAGCTATTTTTATTTTATCACAACATTGTTTAAAATTAATATGTGCTTATAATTGTGTGGAACTGTCAAACGGAACTTCTTAGATTTGCCGATCTTTAGTAGTATTTTAACTAGGACTTCACAACGGCTTTACATAGTTCAGTTTAAAAACCCTGTTGCCACTTATTGTTTGAAGATTGTGGCAATATAGATTGTAATATAAAATTCTTCTTTTTTCAGATGACGACGGTGAGGGAGTCGCCGCTTAGATTAATTAATCAGTATTTTTCAATGTCACTTTCGTGTTTAAAACTTAAAATAGAAACATAATATATTACTTCTCTCAGACTTGTTTTTTATTGAAAACACCACCCTCAAACAAAAAGAAAAAGGTATTATAAAGAATTGATTGGATAGAATGAATTAGTAGTAGTATAAAATAATCGTTACATCACTAATACAACTAAGGGCCTGTGCACGGCGCGCTTTTATCCAATTAAAGGTATCGCTACAAACGCGCGTCAACGGCGCTTTTAAAAAACGTGGTGTGCACAGGCCCTAATGTAAATTATTGAAGTAACGATTGTTTAATTTCTCACTTTCGCAAATTTGAATGCGAATATTTATCGCGAATATTTGAAACATTAATTCATATCAGTTGTTATGAATTAATGTTTTTTTATTAATGTTTTTAAACTTTAATACTTTTTTGTTTGTCAAAAACATTAGCTAACTATGCGAATATTTACGAATACGAATGTCAAAAAATGTGGGAATATTCGCGAATTATCATCATCATATCAGCTGATAGACGTCCACTGTTGGACATAGGCCTCGCCCAAGTATCGCCACAATGACTAAACGTGCGCGTCCCGCATCCATCGGATACTTCACCATGTCATCGGTCCATATTGTAGGAGGCCTGCCTACAGTGCATCTTGCGGTACCAGGCGCCACTCCAGAACCTTACGGCCCCAACAGCCATCTATTCGACGAGCTATGTGCCCTGCCCATTGTCACTTAAGTTTAGCGATTGTTCGTGCTCCTGCGGATATCTTAATTTCAGATTCGATCACGTAAGGAAACTCCAAACATAGCCCTTTAAACATGGTCGCTCTCAATGGGCCTCATCAGAAGGCTTTTCCACGGGCAAGGACCACGTTTCGGAACCATTATTATGTCATCACTGGCAACACGTACCTACTGGTCATACACTTTCGTCATGTGACACTGTTTCTTTTTCGGTGTTCAAGAATCATCCAATGAGAGACCCCGCACTTGGGTGGAGCGGGAGATAGTGTCAGACCCGTTCCTTCTAGCCTTCATACCGTGCCTCGAGTTCCTTTCGGATAACCCTGGCCCCAGTAAGCTTCGACCCGCCTAGGCCCCTCCTGTTGCTGACAACTCCGTGAGGCGAGCGGGAACAGTGCGCTGTCGACGTCTTGGACTCTGTCCGGACAGTTACCGGACGGTCGGACAGTGAGATACCCCCGTCTACGGTGGCAGGAAATCGGGATCGGAATCCCGGTGGCGGCGGCGAGAGCGCCGTTGCTTGATGCGGTCGGCCTCCTCCTTTACTAGTATTACTGCTTCGCAGAAGGAGGTGACCGCCTGCCACTCCTCGCTCCGGACCATGGCCTGAACCAATGCCTGGTGCGAGAGGTATATAGAAAGTACCGTGGTAAAGTAAGTGCTATAAATCCATAGACACCGTCACTAACATCGAGGACGCAGTGCACTACCCTTAGGAATTTTTAAATTCTCTGAACCCCGCTGGGCTACCACCTCATGAACTGTCGTTAACAGTTGGCACGCCGATCATGCTTCTCAGAAATTTAAGCCCCCCCAACATGTGTAATGGCGCGAGACTTCTTATAAAGGAGCTAAAAGATAATTTAATAGCAGCGAAGATGATCACCGGCCCTGCAGCTGGTGAATTAGCTCATATAACAAGAATACCCATGATTCGTACTGATTTGCCTATACCCTTCAAAAGGCTCTAATTTCCAGTAAAAATTTATTTCGCACTAACGATAAACAAATCCCAGGGCCAAACATTCAAATTAGTAGGAATTGATTTACGAAAAGAATGTTGTATGCATGGGCAACTTTACGTTGCCCTATCACGGGTCGGGGCTCCCGACCATCAGTATATTTTGTGACCTGAAAATAATTTAACGTTGTTTATAGAGAATACACATACATAGAGTTACACAATCCGCCTATATCTATACTAATATTATAAAGAGGTAAAATTTGTAAGTTTGTATGTAGGGGGTAATCTCTGGAACTCATAATCCAATTCTAAAAATTTTTTAACTGGCAGAAAGCTACATTATTCCTGAGTGCTATATGCTATAAATTGTTTCTATAGCATGTATATTAACCGAGCTATCACAACTTTTGTCTAGCAAGTCGGAAAAAAATACCTCATAAAACAGAATTATTTGCGTGCGCTGCCTAAACAGTTGCTTAAAATTAAAAACAATGTATGGCTACCTGGTTCGTCTTAATTATTTCTACAAAAAAGTTCGCGATACCATATCTCTATCTTTTATATTTTATCTTTTATACTTCTTTTATTGCATTAAAATTTTTTTTTTCGGCGTTCTTACATTTGGTTGATTATTTGAGCAACAAAATATTAATTCTTATGACAATAAATTATTTCAGTATCACAAGAACATCATACAGATAAGATTTGCCATTTACAGTATATCAATTGGTCATACAGTTTCGGAGATAATATAAAATTACTAAAACGCAAAATGCCCCTAGCATAACTTTCATTGTGCAGACGTTTTACCTATTTGCCCATAGATGGCGTTCTGCAATTACGTAATTTTTCGGAATCGCGGTGTTAAGACTTTCTGTGGATTGATGATCCTCTCGAATTATTATGCCCACGTTGTCGTTAGTTGGAGTTCTTCTGTCAGTCGCTTATTGATTTCGGTTGTTTCGTTCGTATGGTTGTTGTTGTTGATAGATACCTCATAATTGAAAATATCGTAATTTCGTTGTACGTTTGTTTTGTATGTTCGTAGTTTCATACTTTGTTCTATCGTAATAATCGATACGAGTTATTCGATATTACGATTGTTTTGTTTTGTAAAGGCGGACGGTGTTCGAGTCGCTCTCCCTTTGTTCATAATTGTTTTCAAGTCTGTGCGCAGTTTGTTAAGAGCACACATGCATGCCTAAAAGGAAATCTCAAATGTCCCAGCAGACATCACAGACAAGAGCCGCTCGAGTACGCCTTACGGAAGAATCTGCCCCTGAAAATGAGCAGCGCCTCTCGAGAAATAGAGAGTATATTTCGCGAGCGCTCACAGCGCCTAGCTAGCCAAAATGTGAGGACGTCGCGGGCCCGTGCTAGAGAAACTAGCGCTGAACGTGCGCACCGTCTATCTGAGTTAAGGCAGCATGTCTCTGAGACAAGGGATAGGGAGACTAGCGCTGAGCGCTCGTAGCGGCTTGGTAGGCAAAATGTCATAACATCGCAGGCCCGTGCTCGCGAATCAAGCGCTGAACGTGCGCAGCGTCTATCTCATTTAAGGCAGCATGTCTCTGAGACAAGGGATAGGGAGACTAGCGCTGAGCGCTCGCAGCGGCTGTGTAGGCAAAATGTCATAACATCGCAAGCCCGTGCTCGGGAATCTAGCGCTGAACGTGCGCAGCGTCTATCTGAGTTAAGGCAGCGTGTCTCTGAGACAAGGGATAGGGAGACTAGCGCTGAGCGCTCGCAGCGGCTGGGTAGGCAAAATGTCATAACATCGCAGGCCCGTGCTCGGGAATCTAGCGCTGAACGTGCGCAGCGTCTATCTGAGTTAAAGCAGCATGTCTCTGAGACAAGGGATAGGGAGACTAGCGCTGAGCGCTCGCAGCGGCTTGTTAGGCAAAATGTCATAACATCGCAGGCCCGTGCTCGGGAATATAGCGCTGAACGTGCGCAGCGTCTATCTGAGTTAAAGCAGCATGTCTCTGAGACAAGGGATAGGGAGACTAGCGCTGAGCGCTCGCAGCGGCTGGGTAGGAAAAATGTCATAACATCGCAGGCCCGTGCTCGGGAATCTAGCGCTGAACGTGCGCAGCGTCTATCTCATTTAAGGCAGCATGTCTCTGAAACAAGGGATAGGGAGACTAGCGCTGAGCGCTCGCCGCGGCTCACTAGGCAAAATGCCATAACATCGCAGGCCCGTGCTCAGGAATCTAGCGCTGAACGTGCGCAGCGTCTATCTCATTTAAGGCAGCATGTCTCTGAAACAAGGGATAAGGAGACTAGCAAATATTGTTCACGCTATAGCATTAAGAGACTGATTTTGTTTGTTAGTGTTACTGTCGTAATTAATTAGTGATATGTAATTTTAAGAAATGAACTAAAATAATAATGTTTGGCGTTTGTTATTTTTATATTCCCTCATCGTTCACAGCGCTCCATGCCTACTTCACGCATATACCACATCCTTACACACAATAAGTCAATTATATTTTGTCTACACTAGAAATTACCATGAAAAAATCTACCCTCCGTAAATTGAAAAAGGTTTCCTCACGATGTGTTCCTTCACCGCCTGTCAGTGGTGTCCAAATACTCTTAGAAAATACATATACCACCAAGTACTTGCCAGGATAGAAAACTGCCGCAGAAATTGTCTGACCTAGCTTTTCTGAATCTTTAGGTATGTGTACTAATATTACAAAGAGAGATAATTTGATTTTTTAAATGTTTGTTTACACACGTAATCGATAGACCATAGCAAAGGCGATAATTAAGCGAAAAACCCAAATTCTGCCGGAAGTCATTATTCCACGCGGACGAAGTCGCGGGCAAAAGCTTGCAAGGCTTTTATAGTTTTACTTTTTCGACTTGTTTAAATTTTTTCAGTAAATTATGAAGTGTTAAAGTTCATGCGAAATAGCAAATTTTCAGAGGTTTTTATTGGATTAGTGTTACACAAATTTAGAAATTGATTTCAATAGAAGCCTGGATACTATCCACAAGATACCGTGTTACCAAAATATCTAATGAAAAATGTCCACAAATCCACCTAACAACCCAACTTCCCAGAGACGGTGGGATGAGCCGCTCTGCAAAGTAGTTCAGGAAAACCTTATCCTAACATCTGCTACTACTGCGGAGCGTGCGCGCCTGCTGGCTGTGGGAAATTGGGAGTTAGGTCTTTGGCTTCACGCACTGCCGTCGTCGAATATTAGCACCTTGTTCGACAATACCACTTTCCGCTTAGCTGTTGCCCTACGTCTAGGTGCGCCTTGCTGTTCTCCTCATCGCTGCCACTGTGGCGAAGTTGTCAACAGCCTCGGTCACCACGGCCTGTCATGCAGTCGAAGTGCGGGACGCATAGCGCGGCACGCGAACCTTAACGACATAATCCGACGAGCCCTTGTCACCGTCGGCGTTCCGGCTGTTTTGGAACCTCATGGCCTGGCACGCGACGATGGTAAGAGACCAGACGGTATGTCTTTATTTCCTTGGAAGATGGGTAGGCCTTTAGTGTGGGACGCTACCTGTGTCGATACTCTTGCGCCATCCCATCTTCCTAGCTCATCGTGCTGTGCTGTTGCTGCCGCGGCGGCTGCGGAGAACCTCAAGCGGCGGAAATATAACAGCCTCGTTGGCAGTTATATTTTTGAGCCGTTTGGGGTTGAAACTCTTGGGCCGTGGGGTCCGAGTGCTCATATGTTTTTTAAAGATTTATCCAAACGCTTAGTTGACTCTTCGCGTGACCCAAGGGCTGGCTTCTACCTCGGTCAGAGATTAAGCATTGCCATACAACGTGGCAATGCCGCCAGCCTTTTGGGCACACTTCCAGTCGACAGCGATGCGGAGGAGTTTTTTGATGTCATATTTAGTTAGGCCTTTAGTGTATATATTATTTTTAATTATTTAAGTTTATTTTATAATTTCATCATCATCATCATCATTTCAGCCGACAGACGTCCACTGTTGGACATAGGCCTCCCCTAAGTGTCGCCACAATGATCGATCCTGCGCGTCTCGCATCCATCGGTTTCCCGCAACCTTCACCAGGTCATCGGTCCACCTTGCAGGAGGCCTTCCGACGCTGCGTCTTCCAGTACGAGGTCGCCACAGTCGGTCGGTTTTATAATTTAATTTGTTCCAAATGTAAAATTTACCAAAATAAAAACCTATGAAAAATGTGTAATAACGTCATAACCGGGTAAGAGCGGTTGTATCCCCTTAAGAGGGTCCTTCTCCACTCGCTTATCGTAAACATCGAAAATCGTTTAAAAGCTTGTTACTTCATTTAATGCAATCCAACGCGATGTTTGACGAAAAGGCAACGCAAAAAAAGAGAGATAACGCCTGGAAACTCTGTAAGTATTCGGTAATTCCGAGATTTACTCGAAAATTTCACAAAACTTGCTCCAGGAAATAGCTGTTTTTTTTAAACCCTTAAAAGTTTTTGGAAAAAGTTGTCGTCATTTAGAATCTTCATAAAATTTGCAAGGTCTCTAGAGAATTACTTTTTTTACTTTTTAAATTTTTAGGCAAATTATGAAGTGTCAAAGTTCATACAAAATAGGACATTTTTAGAGTTTTTTTTACTGGATTAGTTTTACACAAATTTAGAAATTGGTTTCTTTAGAAACCTAGATAATATCCACAAGATACTGTGTTTCCAAAATATCTAATGAAAAATGTATAATAACGTCAAAATCAGTTATGAGCGGTTGTATAAAAAACAGTGCAAATGTGAGTAGTGATGCACCACCTTAAGGATCGGTATCCCACCCAGGAGAGATTCAGGAGTTCGTATACCGTAATTCCATCATCACCCCGGTGGCGCCTTGTTGTTATTAAGCTGCTTCAGAGCCATCATAATCTCGTACAGGCTGATGTCCAGGATATCTTCGGTATAGTTTTGGGTTGTTTTTTTCCAAATGACTTCCCCCGCCCTTGGGTGGAGCGAGAGGTAGTTTCAGATTCTTACGGACTAAAAACCTACCACGTTCCTTCTTGCCTTTTATACCGGGGCTGTTCTACATTTCGGAGCTAACCCTGGCCCCAGTAGGCTTTGACCTGGCTGGGCCCCTGCTGTTGCTAACAACTCTTTGAGGCGCGCCGGAACAGTATGCGCCATCGACGACTTGGAACGGACAGTTACTGGACGGTCGGACAGCGAGCTACCCATTGCTCGCCGTCCGCAAGTCTGCGTCTACGGTGGCCGGAAATCAGGATCGGAGTCCCGGCGGCGGCTGGGCGCTGTTAACGCCGTTGCTTGATGCGGTCGGCCTCCTCCTTTGTTAGCTTTGCTTTGCTGCTTTGCTTTGTAGAAGGAGACGACCGTCTGCCACTCCTCCTCGCTCCGGACCACGGCCTGTAACAAGGCCCGGCGCGAAAGATCGCCGCCGCCGTTCACCCCCACGAGGGCACGGCGATGCTATGCCCAAGCGGGGCACATCTCCACTGTGTGCACCACTATGTCTTCCGGGCGTTCCGCACAGTGGCGACATCCGGACGTCACTTCCGCACGAATCCGGTGCAGGAACCTCCCGATCTTACCATGTCCGGTGAGAACCTGTATCATGCTGAAGGTGAGGACGCCGTGAAATCTTTCCAGCCATGCCTCGTACTTACATTATGAAGGGTCAAAGTTAATGCATAACCAAATTTATAAATTGACTAGCTGCTGCCAGCGGCTTCGCCCGCGTTATATCAGAAAATTATCCCAAGAGAACATTTGGGATAAAAAAAATCTGGGATAAAAAGTATCCTGTCCTAATCCAGGACATGGTCTATCCGTGAACCAAGTTTCATCAAAATCAATTTTGCCATTTAGGCATGAAGACGTAACAAACAAACTCACTTTCGCTTTTATAATATTAGTAAGGATTTCAATAGAAGCGTCGATAATAAGCGCATGTTTACAAAATATCGCATAAAAATGTGTTATAATGGCATAATCGCATAAAAGTGTACGAAAAACAGTGAAAATGTATGTCGAATGGCATGCCCTCAAAGTAAACAGTGTTTCAGTGTTCCTATTGTTACAAATGATGCATTTAGCCGTCAATGCTCTTCGCGTCCAGTACAACAATGCATTCAGGATGCTGTTGGGGCTGCCACGCTTCTGTAGTGCCTCAGGGATGTTCGCGGATGCCCAGTCGGACGGCTTTCCTGCGGTCAGGCGCAGGCGAGCAGCATCCTTGTTGCGCAGGGTGCGTGCCAATACCAACGGCCACCTGAGTGTCATGGCCAATAAACTGGATTATCCTATAATTCGGTATTTTAGCCAACTACATGCGCTTGTAAATAGTATCTACTAACATAGTTGTTAAGTCATTATGATACTAACAAATTTATTATGGAAGTTTATTCTGAAATAAATAGATTATTATTATTATTAAAACAATACTGATGTTCCAATTTCTCGGAACACATGTTTCCGAACAGAGAGTCGGTTCAGTAACGAGTTACACACGCCAACTACATGTCGGCGCCGCGCCGCTGTTGCTGCCGAGGATTATTCACTATAAGGGTGCCGGGGTGGTAATGGGACCATTTAATTGCTTGGGGTCGGCACCCAGTTTTGGTCATAGGGTGAATAGATTATGTATTCGGCTTATGTAATAATGTCTTTGGTCAAATGTTTACAACTTTTAATACTAGACATGGAAAGCTGTGTTTTTAGAGAAAAGAAAGAAAAAAAGAGAAAACGGCACCACAACCTGGCACTTTGTTGTTGGTCTGTCTGTCTCTTTATTTCGGGATCGCGTGGAGGTCAGTATCATCATCATTTCAGCTGAAGGTCTCGCACACTGAGGGTTCTGTACAAATTAACTTATGTGAATAGTTCAATACCCGAATCGAATCTCGAAGATTTTTCCGGATAGAAAAAAGAATTTTCTTTATTAACGTAGATACAAATTTTCTGTTTACGGATTTATTCCTATACTTGTGCTATAAAACCTTGCTTTATACCGAATTTCAAAGTTCTAAACCAACGAGAAAGACCCTATGAATTTTGATTTTCTTGAGAATGTCGAAATATACGTTTTGCGACATAATTGCTCGTTTTTATTTCGTTAACTTAGAATTTTGATTTTTTTCCCGACTTTATGAGACTGCAGACCTCAGTATATGGTTTTAATTTCAACTCGATACCTCCACGCGTTCTTGAAATAAAGGGTCTTGATAGACAGACATACTGAAAACGAAAAGATCCCATAAGGGTTCCGTTTTATTCAATTTGAAGTCCTAAAAACAATCCTGCAAATCAAAACTCTTACCTCCCACCCACCCACCTTCCTCCTACACCCACCTTCTACCTATATTGATTTACATTTCCCTTGTTTCGTATGTTTCCATGCTAGAACATCTTTATTTATATTTTAAGGCTTACCGTACATTAAAGTGGAAAGTTGCGAACAACTGTGACTGAACTGTTGTTCTATTTTTCTGTAAATCTACCTCTCGTAGACAGCAAACATCTTTTGATTGACATATGCGATTAATTATATTTCTATAAGTGCATATCTCTGAAATTGGGTGAACCTTCATTACTTTTCTACCTAACAAGATTATTCAACGACATTCTTCATACTGGTAGCTTCCCAACCAATTTTTGCCATGCCAATATTATACTTCTCCACAAGAAAGGTGATAAGTCCGATGTAAATAATTATAGACAAATTAGCCTAATTTCTCACATTTATAAAACATTTATTAAAGTTATTGAAAACCGCATAACTACACAATTAGATAAAAAGCAACCCCCAGAACAAGCAGGCTTCCGTAGAGGGCTATCAACTACTGACCATTTACACACCATCAATCAAATAGTCGAAAAATATCAAGAATAAAAAATTCCTGTATATGTCGCTTTTGTAGATTATTGTAAAGCTTTTAACAGCATCACACATTCTGCAATATTCGATTCCCTTACAAAACAACAAATAGAATCCTGCTTCTGCAAAATATATACACCCACAGCACAGCTGCCATCAAGTTAGAGAGAGTAGGCCCTATGTTTGAAATTCTTAAGGGAGTCAAACAGGGCGACCCGCTGTCCCCAAAGTTGTTCACCAGTACCCTGGAAGAAGTCTTTCAGACATTGGCAGTCAAATGGGAAGAGAAAGGCATTGTCATCGGTGAGGCGAGGTTAACTAACTTACGTTTCGCTGATGATATTGTCCTTTTCTCTCCCACAGCCACAGGTCTAGAACAAATGCTGCAAGATCTGAGCGATGCGAGCCTTGAGGTTGGATTGAAGGTGAACATGTCGAAGACCAAAGTTATGACCAACAGCTCTAAAAGGAACATACTCGTAGGCGGGGAGAATATACAATACGTCCAAGAATATCTCTACTTGGGCCAAGTAGTCTCTTTCCAGGCAAGGCAAGACAAAGAAATAACACGCCGAACAGAAAATGCCTGGAAGAGCTACTGGTCCATGAAAGAACTATTTAAGGGCACTTTGTCCTTATCACTGAAGCGTAAGCTAATGGACATGTGTATTCTCCCCATTCTGACCTATGGTGCACAGACTTGGTCTTTGACTAACATCCAAAAGTCCAAACTCAAGGTTTGCCAGCGTGCAATGGAGCGCAGCATTTTATGTGTTAAATTAACAGATCATGTTCGAAACACAACACTGCGCTACAAAACGCAAATCGTTGATGTGGCTCAAAAGGCTGCCCAACTTAAATGGGACTGGGCAGGACATGTCTGCCGCATGTCCAACGAGCAGTGGGCGCGTAAAACGCTGGATTAGTGCCCGGACACAGCAACGCGGGGCCGAGGCAGACAACGAAGGAGATGGCGGGACGACCTGGATGGCTTCCTTGAGAATTGGAATGAGAAGGCGAGGAACCGTGATCGTTGGAAGGAGTGGAGGGAGGCCTTTGCCCAGCAGTGGGACAGTATGGGCTAATTATAATAATAATATATAATAATAAGTGCATTAATACCTATAGTACCTATATTATGTAATACAGGACATATTAAAAATTTAACCTTTTTTTTAAATCCGTCTACAAGGGGACGGTGGCATTACTCAATCGTCCAACAAATTCGATAATCCGACACCGCCTTGCAAAACGTTTGTTGAATTGCCACGTATCAATTTAGTCAATCAATACCCTGTAGCACACACAGCCCAGGCAAGTACTACCATGCATATCCAAGGCGTATCCAAAGAGTTATCGCCTAACGACGCCGCGTAAGGCAACATAGAAGTTGGAGACTGCAAGAAGGAGCTGCAGAAGGACGGCGATGAGATCCTGCTCTGATCCAGCTGCATAACCACTCACCTGCATAGAGGAAATGAGATTACAGCAGTCATAAAAGTACAAATGTACTACAAAAGCCAGTACCCCTAGCCAAGTTGATAATCTGCAATCGTTAACGCTAGTAGAAAACTTCAAATGTGAATGATGTCACCTCAACGCTCAGTCACGTAGTCAGAACAAAAGGATAGGGGGCGTGGCCAACACGAGGCGTTCGACGTAAACAAAATTGTTATAACTTGGCTCGGGGGGCTGTACTTTTTTAGAAGATAGCAACGGAAAACCATTGCTGCTATTTTCCCATAAGTGTTATAGAATACACAAAAACAAATTGAAGAAACTGAACGATCCGAGTAATATCTGGCGCCATGGGTTTACCGGAGTTTAGGGTGTGAAATGTTCTACGGCAGGTATGATGAAGGCAACAGTCTCCATCCTGGAAAATATCCTACTGCAAGGAGAAATACAACTGCGCAATACGATAGGGATGGAAGAGTTTGGAAAATGTGTTAAGATAATGACTACAATGCTACGGACTTAAGGGGATGCAACTCGACATACATTTTCACTGTTTTTCATACAAGCGCTCTTATTCATACTGCTCTTCCTCAATTATGACGTTATTACACATTTTTCATTAGATATTTTGGAAACACAATACCTATCTTGTGGATATTATCTAGGCTTCTATTGAAATCAATTTACAAACTGTAAAACTAATCCAGTAAAGACCTGACCTTGCAGATTTTATTAAGATTCTAAATGACGACAATTTTTTTCAAAAAGTTTTAAGTGCTAAAAAAAAACACGTATTTCACAAAGTTTTGTAAAATATCGCGTTTGATTACATTAGATAAAGTAACAAGCTTTTAACCCATGCTTGATGTTGACGATAGGCGAGTGGAAAAGCAGCATCTTAAGTGTTTCAAATGTATAAAAACATAAAAAATACAATAGCAATTCATTAAAATCCATCATTACTCAATAGAAATAACTAGCTTTTGCCAGCAGCTTTGCCCGCGTGAGTGTAGGTTTCCATTCAAACTTAAGACCCACGTTTCATCTCTTTAGGGGGTGAATTTTGGAAAATTCAATCAGTCAGTTTCTCCTTGGTATATAGATAAGCAGTCTGCCATCTACAGGATCCGCCATATTAGATTTAGACATTGAGATTGACTTCACATAGGTAAAACCATGAATTGTTGTCTCATTTCAGCCGAAACACGTCCACTGTTGGACATAGACCTCCCCCAAGCGTCGCCGTAACGAACGTTCCTGTGCGTCTCGCATCCATCGGTTTCCCCCAACCTTCACCAGGTCATCAGACCACCTTGTTGGAGGCCTTCCAACGATGCGTCTTCCGGTACGCGGAGGCAACTCCAGAACCTTTCAGCCCCAACGGCCATCTGTTCTGCGAGCAATGTGCCCTGCCCATTGCCACTTAAGTTTGGCAATTCTTTGTGCTATGTCGGCAATTATTGGCGGTATTGTTGTCTAAATGGAACATATCTGTAGGTATTTCAGCTCAATCATATAAAGGTAACCTGTTTTTAAATTCACTAGCAAAAACCTACAAAATAAACATACCAACATTGCAAATAATAAAACCGCTCGTAAAAAAGCATTCAGACCATTCACAAGGACAACTAAGGAGCAACTGAAAATTATCTCGGCAACTTCGGGGCTTTGAGCGCCGACCCTTACAGCCGTACAGTTCATAGCGCATGCGTCACTTGATCGACCTCCTGGGGCAGCCCGCGTCTGCCCGGCCAGCAGCCCAGCACCACAGTCTTCTCGGGTTGTGATAAGTGATCAGTCGCTTTATTGACTACCAATTAATTACCCTCAGCGGGCTCCTACATTCATGTAAGTGTCTTTATTCAAGTCAATGTGATATGCTTGTGTGAACGGAAGAGTTTTGTGTGTGAATATTGTATGGATTAGCTACATTTAAGTTTAACTTATTGAGATCTTCAAGCTAATCATCAAGTGAAATTCTGTAAGGTTTAGTATATTAAATCTATCTCGGGAGCCGATAAATCTCACAACAGGCAGGCTCTGTTCAAGTTCATCATCCTTTGTTTGAATAACAAAACACCGGATGAGTAGTCTGCTCTCAAATGATATCTCAATGCTAATTAGACGATAGTTTATGTTATCTTTTCACTAATATTAGGGGTAAAAATTGTTTTTGTTTTTTTTTATGTTTTCTTTGTTTGTAGGATTTGGGACCATCTTTTTCAAAAAGATGGTCACGTTGGTTTGATAAAGGAAGATCATTTGCCGTTCAGTCACTGGTTGTTTAAAGCTGTGTTATTCCTGAGTGACTAGGCTATATTTTACGTGCACGGGCAAAGCCGCGGGGAAAGCCAGTTCTTTAATAAAAAATAATCAGCATAGCGATCGATTAGATTCATCGCACCTTTGACGTACTGAAGGCGTGGTCACTGTGTGAAAATGCAAGATGGACGCCGATGACCGCGCATTGCAATACGCATGTGCAGTTTTAACGGTCATGCAACTTTGCTGTGATTGGTTGTCGGTATCGATTTCTGAGAGACAAAGAAATACTGCTACGACCTTAGTTTTGGACAAAGAAGCTGAAATCATTGAGTAGTTTTAGCAAGGATTTTTTTTTTATCACGATGGGTTTAGTGATACCGTTAAGTTTACCATACGTTTACATGGTGTAATTTATCTACCTATATTAATAAAAGGCAAAACTGAATGACATATTAATACACAGCCCAAAACTACTAGGACTAGGAGTGTAACATTTTGCGTGTTACATTTATGACGCCCAAAGGGGTTGAGACGGAAGTCTAAAGTTTTTATGGAGAAACCTACTGTTATGCAATCGAAGACGCTGGTAGAAGCTAGTTAGGTAAAATGGATAGAGAGAATTAATTGTATTTTTTTTTTTTTCAGAAATCGAGGAGCGGATTTTTGAAGCAGTGAAGATGGTGAACTTCGATTTCGAGACGGCTACTGCCTCGGTAAGTAATTATTTGGGTTTTTTTTATAATATTTGCGGACTATAAAAGTATATTTCAATGATTGACCTCTACCTAGCACCTTTGCGAAGCGACCTGGAGACATTTTATTTACTAGCCTATTAAATATTAAACAGAGTACTGCAGATTTATGGTTTAAGTTAAAATAGGTGTAATTTTTTTTTAATGGTATTATTGTTTTCTTCTTTTTAAATGTTTGATGAAAATTGATCGCCTGAAACACAGGTTTTTCATTAACCTAGATCAGGCAGGTTTATATTACAGTTAGAATTACTTTTTATATCGGTTGTACTTAATGTAAATCATAATTTTACTTACTTTATACTTGATTTTTTTTTAATATAAATGCAAAACGCGACCGACATTTTGTAAATTGAAAAACTAACGCTACTGTTCTTAGTATTTGAAATGAAAAATCTTCGTATTATTGATAGGCTCGCGTTTTACCACCATCTCAACTGATGGTAAGCGATGATGTGGTCGAAATTTGTAAATATGGTACAAACATTTAAACAACAGTTTGTTACTGTTTCTTAATTGATATTTTGTTTGCTAAAGTAGGTCAATAAATTTTTAGGACAGTCTAATTTATCTTTAGCAGGGTTAGATTATGCGTTAGATAGCAGTATATTAGCGAAAGTATTGTCTTTGGCGAAATACATTTGAGAATGGCGCCAGACTATCGTATGCGTCCTTTTGCGCGGAACAGAAGAGGCATTTTTGCTCTACTTTCGGCGGGTCTGTGGCATTTGCCCTTAATTAGTACGCCACACTATCAAAAACAAAGTTTATTATAGCAACAGCGATAACTCTAAGCAACTTGCTATCATGCAAAATGATTTGTCTTACTATTCTTTTATTGCACGACGGATAAGTGCACAACTTCAGCATCGCTCCTGCATTGACGCAAACTCGCGATTGTACAAAGATAGTTTATTTGAATATTTCCATTATTGATTCCCAAGAATAAAAACATCTTTTACTATGGTAGATAAGTCAGATAAACGAGAACATACCTTCACATTTTATTAACATTTTAAATTAGAATATTTTGAGATGATTTTCGAGTTTTGAACTAGTAAAAATTGATAGTTTTGTTAAGAATTTTTACCCCTAGTTGCCAATTACTTAATTCATGAATCCCCAAGCGACCACCGGTGGCCGCGCATCTATTGTCTTACTATTGTGTCTCTAATTGACGGTATCTGAAGGTTTAACAGGCACCTTTTATTGGAGTAGTGTCACTAGTATACCTATTCGAGCGCAGTTTCTTTTTCGAACGATTTCGGCAGCCTATTTGAATGGTACACAAAACCATGCCATGGATCACAAATTCTTTCATTTAATCTTACTGTCATTTTTCTTTGCGTGTTTTAAGGTGTCGAGCTGACAATTTTTTAAACACTTAAGCAAAGGATCGGGAATTTCTGTCAAATATGAAAAAATATGCTTATGAACTATGGAATCAGAATGCAGATAAACCGACCTATGTAGGGAACATTATAAAGCTTGTGCGTAGGATAATATAAAGGAAGGGCTTTGCAGATGTAATGCAACTGTTTTAATTATGTACCTATAGCAAAGAAACAATGCATAATCTGTTAATAAAACCAGAATCTGTATTACGGCACCTTGTTCAATTATGGCGATATTTTCGATATGTGACAGCATCGCGAATCGATGATACGAGTAGACATTAATCTATGTAGATATGTATGTATTATGAAATGTTTACTATTATTTAAAGGTTTTTATTTTTCCTTTTTCAGCAATTGATGAACGAGATTATTCGTATCACGCTCACCGAATATAATGCTTTGGGTGAGTGTTTTTTTAATATTTTATATTTTGTCTATCTAGCAGGGGAAATTATAAACTCTTTTGATTTGAGAACTAGGCTTTGATTTACAGTTCAATTACCACATAAAAATCGAATGGAAAAACATATCAGAAATTGAATAAACCACATTTAGCTCGATTTTTATACCTATGCGAGCTGAAAATGGTTAATTATTACCTATTTAATATAATAATTAACCATATAATAAAAGAAATATGATATTAGCATGTTTGGTTTAAAAATATTTATATCTAATTAAGAATTAATAAGCAAAAACGAAATGGCTTGTGACCATCTTCTTTTTTTTAATAGTTTTTAGATCAGTATATATTTTAACGCATGAACGGTTCGTATCGCAAAATGTTTTTATCCCAAAACCTTTCATTTCGATTATCGAAAGTAAAAAAAAAATAGTACCATGACTTCCCTGTAGAAGGTAGTGGACTTCGATGGGCTGAAGTAGTATCTAAAATACGACCATCCACTTCCATAACTATGGATAATGGTGACAAATATAAATTCTTACATCGTTTTTATTTCAGGCGACAAGATCGCTCAGCCCCTCCCTGAGGGAGATGAACAAGAGATGGTGGACGAAATGATGGAGAAGTACTTGGACAATGAACGTATCCTGGATATATATTTTGAAAAGCTGAAGGCCTTGCTGAAGAAATCGCCGCCAAATCAAAAGGAGCTGGAGATGAAGCAGCGTCAGATTGAGAACTTGATCAGGAAGAATGGTCTGGAGTAAACACCAGACGAGCCACAAGTAGCGATAGCGAGCCACGAGTAGCGATGGCGAGCCGCTACCATACCCTTTTTTAAACAAATGTGCACTTGCTCGTTTTATTCATCTTCATCTTTCAGTTTACAAATTATTATGGTCGGGAATGACAATTGAATTATGAACAAACAACGAGATAGATATTGGTACTCTCTATAGTACACTGTACACGAATAGCTACAGTAGGCGCTCTTGTCGCTAAACGCGATTTTTAACACAAAAAGTGAGCAGGTATAATGTAGAGAGAGGGGAGGGGTTTGAATTGGCCAGCGTAGCTGTAATATTTTGTTTAACACATCAATCTTGATCGATTTTAGTCAAAAATAAATTTAAAAAAATTATAGACATACAAAATCAGAGTGTACTAAGGGCGATCTTATCGCACAGACACACAAAGAAGTATGAATAAAACAAGTCAACGAGACACGTTTGCTCTAATTAGAAGTGGGGATATGTAAGACACCCCTATTAGATTTATTAGGAGGCACAATGTATACAGCTTCCTTTAGGAATATAAGGACATCTGAAAAATTATCTACGCGCATTCAACAAATATAGCAATGATTAGTTTTAATATGACAAATGACTTCGCTCATGTGTTTAGGAAGTAGCAAGGATTTAAGTTAGTCAGGGTTAGTCCCTGTTTAGGATTAGATGCCTTTGTTTCTTTTCTTTTATTAAAAAAATATCCAATTTTCGTTAACATATTTAATACATTTTGAATTGTGTATTTAGTACGCTCACGTAGCTCATATAAACGTACTTTTTCGGAGTTCCCATCTTAGTTTCTGTCATCTAATGGGATTTTAAAGCGTTGTGTCTCTCACTGCTTGATTCGATAGGCCATCAATATGAATCCATGGATCGGTATTGTCATTGCACTGCAATGTTCATTATGTTTAAAGAACTTTTTAAATTTATAGTTATATTAATTTCAGTAACTAGATTAGTATCGAATTTTATCAATTACTTATTAGATATACGAGTATTGTGTTATTTAAGATTTCTGTAATTTAATTTGATTAATAGGTATGTAAGATGTAGTGTAATCAAGACAATCTCTATAACTTATAACATTCATTCTCATTATTTCTGATATCCTTGAAAATAGGTTAACGGTCAGACTATGAATATCGTGCGGTCAGACTATGAATATCGTGATGTTTATGAACGCTCCACACAGAATGCTAAACTATAGTGTTAGGCTAAGTGCCCGTCCCTTCAAAGGGACTTAGCAGGGTCTATGACTGACGTTCTACAAAGAGAACGAACTCTATTTTATAATTAAACATTATAATCTTAAATACACCTACGAAAAAAAAAACATTAAGTAGGTTCTAATTTAGATTTTTAAAGTTTGAAATATTCTTCGGCGTTTCAAACCATTTTAAACAAATTTAAATGTTTCAAAAACAATCAATATTTTAGATAGGAATTTCTAAATTGTCATTATTAATCGAAATTCACGTTTCATTCCGAAAGTCAGATCTCTTTACCAGCTATAATAATAGTCTGTGCACAATATACATGAAATATACATTTTAACAATATCTAACTACTTAAAAAAATGGAAAGAAAAGATAGTGGCAATCATGAAAGACTCATCGTGACCGGTAAAGTAGATGGGAAAAACCCTCATGGACGCAGCCCAATACGTTGGTCCGACCAGATCTGCACCGCTCTTGACTCTACGCTATATAATGTTCTTCACACCGCCAGAGAAGAAACAGATGGAGGAATATCGTTCAAATGAAAGTGATGAAGCAGGGAGTCATGACCCTCAGCATTGAGGAGTACGACGCAAGGATGAGGACCTACACAGATCACGTGTCATTATATCTTGACTTATCGCAGTAAGATTTAGCATACAACTCTATTGTGTAAAACGTATTGGATATATGTAATAGTCGGATAGTAAATAATATTATGGAATAATTGTAATTTTAAACTTAATAAACTAATGTAGTGAATGGCTTATTTTTTTAAACCCTCATCTTGTATAATTCGTTCAGAAATTATTATTATTATTTAATATAAACCAGTTTTTGACTGCGGGTGTACTACGCCAAATAATCGAACACTTTCGAAAGAGCGTCCTCCCCCCAAAATAAAGTGGCATATGTTAGAGAAGAATGATAGTGCAAAAAAGTTTAGAGAGCGAGTGGTGGACAAAGTGGTGGGATAGAGATGGGTGAATGAAATGGCAAAGTGTATTAGACATACAGCGAAAAATATTTTGGGAGAAACGAGAGGAAAAGGCACAATAAATAGGGATACCTGGTGGTTGTCGATAGAAATTAAGAATGTGTTGAAAGAGAAGCAAAAAAATTCAAGGAATGGCAGCCTGTAGAAGCGGGTAATTGTAGTCTGAAAGCTGAAAAAAAGAGTGAGCATGATGTTTTGAAGAAGAAACCTAAAAAAGCCGTGGCATTAGCAAAAGCAAAAGCCCAGGACAAACTGTACGACACACTGGACAGTCCTGCAGGCCAAAAACAGCTGTACCGGCTAGCTAAAACAAGAGAGAGAATGACAAAGGATGTTTGTCAGGTAAGATGTTTAAGGAATTGAGTTGGAATGGTTCTATTAGATGATGAAAAAAATCAAAGAGAGGTGGAAGGACTATTTTGAAAGACTGATGAATTAGGAAAATCATTGGAATTTTAGAGAGTTAACCAATGAATGTAGGGTTAGTGAGAATAGTTAGTATGGATGAAGTCAGAATAGCAGTGCATGGAATGAAGAATGGTAAAGCCATGGGTCCAGATGGAATACCAGTTGAAGTGTGGAAGTTATTGCAAGTGGATGGTTGGATGTGGTTAGCTTTGTTGTTCAATAAGTTGTTGCACGAAGAAGACATACCTGATGATTGGTGCAGCAGTGCAACAATTATAGAGGAATAAAGCTAATGTCACATACTATGAAAGCCTGGGAGAAAGTTATTGAAAAGCGACTGAGAGAAGAGAGTGAAATTTCGCAGAACCATTTCACATGTGGTGTGGTGACACAGACTGGAGAGTGTTGGCCTGAAATTGAATAGAACCAAAACGGAGTACTAGTTCTGCGATTTCGGTGGTCTCTCCAATCCAGTGCCTTTAGCCCATACTGATCTGTTCCGTCTTTTGATAATACTCCCCTTGGCATCCACCATGATGGTAAGCAGTGATGCAATCGTTGATAGGAGGAGGCTGTAGTTTCCCCAAAAATATTTAAAAAAGGTTACAAGTTAGACATCACCGACACTAAGTATAACACAAGGCAAGACAGGTCATAGCGGGCATTAGGCGCCTGCGCACAGTTGGAAGCGAGAGCAAAACCACCCCTCAGTCTCCTGGATGACCCGGTAACCATGTATTTGTGCGGACAACCAGGTAACATTTAAGAAAATTTTTACATAGATTAATATTTACAAAAAAATACTAGACAAGTGTTTTGAGTTTCGCATATATGTCTTTCAGTAGGTGGCCATATTATTACGGCCACCACCAACATTTTTATTTATATTATCTACTTTAACTGAATATTGTCGGTAATTGGCACGGTTACACCCCGAAAAGATGGAGCCGGGTGGAATTGGCTCCGTTTAGCGGAGAAAAGACATGCCTGGGTTTTCGTCGCATTGAACTTGACCAGAATGGCATCGCCCCATTCTGAGACAGCCTCTAACGACACGTTCAAGGGTTCAACCATAGCCTCTCGGAGAGAAAGGATTTGGGACCCACTAACTCGCGCGTCGGACATCTAACTCTCAGCAACAGTGCTGTCGTCTGCATACCCAAAGCAAGACTCCGGCATTAATCTCCATTTGACCCGACGAGCAGCCATCAATTACTACTCGGATGGATCGATCCCCCAAGAAATCCGCAATCCAATCACACAGACCAGTGGGTAGACCGAAGGAAGGAAGCTTAGCAATAAGGCTTTCGTGCCAGACCTTATCGAAGGCTTTCGAGATATCAAGGGACACGGCAAGCGCTTCCCCATGTTTCTCAATCGCCTTGCTCCAGATGTGTATGGCATACGCTAGAAGGTCCCCGAAGTAGACCGATTTCGACGAAAGCCGTATTGCCGGTCGCTGAGGATGCCGTTAGCTTCCAGGTATGCCAGAAGCTTCCTGTTTACCCGTTCCATACTCTTACAGAGGATGGACGTAACAGAGATGGGTCGGTAGTTTGCCGGGTCTGCTCGATTGCCCTTCTTGGACACAGGCTAAACGTTAGCTTGCTTCCAAGCCGTCGGTACTTTTCCGGTCTCATATGAGAGGCGAAATAGGCGAGTCAAGATTGGAGACAACTTAGGCGCACAAGTTTTTAGAACGAGCGCTGGTATCGGGGCCACTGGCTTTATTCACGTCAAGGTTACTCAGGACCCTACGAACGTTCTTTTGATGGATACGAATATCCGACATACTTGTCACGCACCCATCAGGAGGAATAGGAGGCCGCATATCACCGGAGTCCAGACGCGAAGATTCCGTAAAAAGAGAAGCAAATAGTTTACCTTTCTCCTCAGCGGTGTGGGCCAGTAACCCATCGGGTTTCAACAGTGGCGGAAGTGAGGGGCGACATATGTATTAAAGTGTATATGTATAAACAGCTAATAAATAAATCGAAGCTTGTAATCAATACTTTAAGGCTAACAATAATTTAAATCGCTCTCGTCCGACCCTGCTTCGGAGTACGAGAGAATGGGAAGCAGTCACCTTCTTCAACGCTCCATACGCCGCAGTCTGATGCGTCGCCGCAGTAGACGCTTCGGGCGTCGGCAGCCGCAGGGCGATTCTCGGCCACTGAAGACGCAGTTGAGCCGAGACGAGGTCAGCGAGATACAGGTAGCTGGTAGTCTAATATTGACGGGGCCTTCTTTGTATGAAAGAATAAGGGCCAACGCTGCGTTAAGTGGGTGTAAGAACGGGCGACCGTCGCATGACGCCGCGCGAGTTTCATATTCAACTTTAACGGTGGGCATGTAGTCATGTCGATGGAGAACTTTAATGTAATATTGCGTAGCAAATTAGGCACGGGGCGTGGCTCTCCGCGACGGTGGCCCGTGCAGGTCTCTGCGACGCACTACACTTTATGAGACCGCGCGGGCAACTGCTTTACGCAGAGTTGGTCCTTACCATGCTACATCTTAATATATCGTGATTCAGCCGTGCATCGGAAAACACGTTAATTCATAAGCCATTGATCCCAGCCGTAATTTATTAGATTAGATCTTGGATATTTATTATAGATTATACAGAAACCAGAAATTCTGACACCAATTCTACGAAGGGGTATCGTTACCCAGTTATGGAGGTCAGACAGTAACAGGGGAGGCCGGGCTAAATTTGCAGTTACTAAAGCGGTCCCCATGAGGAACCTATTGGACTGTGAAGATTAGGTTTCAGTTTCAGAGAGACTTTTTTTTTAATTTTAGCTGGGCTCTCTCCCCACCGCCACACTTAGCGTGTAAGAATTTTCTAAAATGTAAAAAAACGTCACCTCGAAATACTCGAGCGTGTTAGAAATATATGGAACTGAGACTATAAGGATATATATTTATATTTACCTACATATCATACTAAAATGTGAAGATGGATAACGGTTATTTACTGTGTATCAAAGTTCCTATGACTGTGGTATGTAAGGAAAGGGTTTTATGAAGAAAAACACAGGAAGACAAGACTAAGTATTTATTTAAGTCAAAGTGAAATGTTTTTATTTCACATAGGCCTACATAGGCACTTATAAAACGTCAGAAGCTAGTGCACGGTTCCAAATTGGTCGTTTCCTATGGAGAAGAACCGGCAAGAAACTCCATGGTTACTCTTTTAAAAAAATGGTTGTTCTTACAATATTTTCATATTACAGTATTAATAGATATTATGTAAGAACAGTGTAGAGCGGTCTATATTGTATTCAAAAGCACAATAAAAATAATCATATTAAATTAGTGAGCCATAATAGGACGTAATCCAAGACTTCGCGGAATCCACAGTGTTCTTCCATTTACATTCAAATTCAGAAATTCAAATTCATTTATTACCATTCCAGGACATGGTCTATCCGTGTACCAAGTTTCATAAAAATCGGTTTTGCCATTTAGGCGTGAAGACGTAGGTAACAAACAAACAAACTCACTTTCGCATTTATAATATTAGTAAGGATAGAACAAATGCAGGCACTTTTGAATAGAATATAATTTTTATTTTGCAAATATGGGTAATACATATAGTTCTTAAGATTAGTTATAGCTAGACTTTAGGAACAAAACGCTGTTAAATCTATTTTTAATGTATTAGTTCGCAGTAAGCTGGAGTCCTTCCCTCTCCTAGAGAGGAGGCCTGAGTCACAGCAGTGGGAACATTATAAGGCCCACTATAAGCTGGAGTCCAGTGCATGTGTCTGGAATCCCTATGAAAAGAAATACGCATTACTTTTAGAAAAGGTTCAGAAAGCTTATCTTAGGTACTCATATAAACGCCTTCATGGGTACTACCCATTCTTGTATCCTACAAATTTTCTCCTAGGGAGCTTAGGGGATAATTCGTAATTAGCTCAGCCACATTTCACCAATCGTTATGAAATTTTTAAAAATTATTTATTAAATATCATTATTATTACACATCAATTAATAAATTACTTAGATCAACTTATAAATTAGTAATATTACATTTTAAATAATTAACTTAATTAATAATATCCTTTTTTTTTCGGCAGGAGTGGGAAATCCGAATGGACGCCCAGGCTGCCTCACAAACGAGCCAGTCTGGGCAGTGTCAAACCCCTACTGACTATAACCACACTCCTGCCTTACATTTCAACCACAGACATGACGTCCGTGCTCTTTTTTTATTGTACTTTACGCGTGTAATGTAATGAATAATAGTAGATAAGTACTTAATAAATAAGCTTATGAGTATATATTTAATTACAACACATAAGTTTTAAGTAATCAATAATATTTTATTTATCGAGATTTTTTAATTTAATTTAATTTAGTGACACAGAGATTTTTATTTAAAGATTTATAGTAATTCTCCAAGTTCCTCCTCCCTCAGCAACTTAAAGGCTGCCCGCAACCTTTTCGAATAAATGGATTCACGTTCTATAAACTCTCTTAGCATAAACTCATGTCTGAAGTTTGGACGACTTGTAGAACTGTAACCTTCACCTGAAAACATCGGCATGTGAGATTTTTTAAGTTAACGGATACCTATAAAACCCTAAGGGACTATTTAAGTATTCCGTAAACACAATAGGGTGTTTGTGATGGTCCGTTGAATAGGTGGGGGGTCTTCGCTTTGCTTATTTTTGATGACACGGGGGATGGGGGGTGTAGATGGTGATTACGTGAGTAATATATATTTTTCTTAGTTTTTTAAGAGAATGATGTCGAGTAGCAAACATCCAATGTCGTTGAAGACTGTTAATTTGAATTAAGATGACGATATTTACAAAAAAATCTGCGTATCGTTTTAAAATAAAACAATTTTAATAAACATTTAAAATTTATTAAAGCTTTTTAAATGAGCAGTAGGAACATTTAAAAGGCTGATGATGATGATACGAGTGTCCCCTTTTTATACTTTTTGGTCGAGTGTAGAGATGGTTAGAAGACTTACACGACCTTAAGTGCGGTCAGTCTCGGACAAAAGAAAAAGATGCGCAAAGACAAAGTTTGCAAATATGAAGCAATTTAGCGAAAATCTGCACAAAATTAAAACAATATAAAAGTGAAATGTTGCGTGTAGTATAATCTGACAAACAATCAGAAAGATTGCATGTCATGCCGTGAGATTTGCGTGTTTTTTTCTATCGTACTAAATTAGCATTGATGTTGAAGAATATGCTTTTCTGATTCTGTTTACTGCAGTAGATGATATACTTTTGCGCATTATAAATCTTGCGATTAGCTCCTGTAGTCCTCTTAACTTCTGCGCCCTCGATTTATACTTACCTACCGTTCATTTCTTAACCCTGAAATACTAGAGAAAACGTTACCCTTGATCAGTTTAACTACTCATGAAAATGTTCCCGTGATCAGTTTTACTAGTGAAAACTACCCTTAATCAGTTTAATTTCTAGTGAAAAAGTTACTCTTGACTAGTTTTAAGTTAGTGTAACAGCGGTCGCCGCTCACACGTTCCTGCAGCCCACAGATACACGCGCAAGCGACGACAGCTGATTATATATATATAAATTTTCTTTACTGAGTAACGTTATTTGGATAAAGAAATGAAACAAATGATCACATTAGACCTTTAATGAATTATAAAGGTTCACACTACGTACGCTACATGGGCGCCTTTTAAAAGGATGCCGGCCAGATTTTCAAAGCAGGTTTGCCTTCTCTGCGTCTTTTCGCCAGAAGAAACTCAAGCTCAGAGATGTACGAATCCATGGTCCAGTCGTCCTCGTGCTTCATCCTGATCAACCGGACAAGAGTCTCGTAGCTGCAGTCTGGCGTGGTGTAGCTGTCCCCTAGAACAATCATCAAAATTTAAAAACGTTGAACGTTGCTATTTTGCGTCAACTTTGGCCCTTCATAATGTACCTACTCATAAATTAAAAAATCAAAAAAATATATCAATGTATAGAACCCTTGCAAAAATCAAAAATCTGAAAAACTATTTTTTTTTTCTAAAACATAGCACTTTGTGAAATATTACCAATGAAGCAACTACCGATTGGTATTTTCACTATTTTTTCGCGTTGCTTATTTATCAAACATTGCGTTGATGACCCGACAAACTTTTAAATCATGCTCAGGTTGACGAAAGACGAGTAAGGGCGAGTTGTTTCAAAAGGTCGGTTAACGTTACGTACGAACTGTTAAAAGTGACTATTACGTGAGAGGTTTTAAGTTTTTCAAATTCAGAGCGTTGTTTCATCACATAAAAATAAAAGATTTTAGTCTTAGTAAAAGCAGCAAACATCAATTTTAAAATTTATTATCTCTCTATTTGTTAATTTTGTAAATCTTTCAATGTAAGTAAAATATTTTAAAACTCAAAGTTTATTTATTTTTATAACTTTAGCATTTCTCGTGAAACATAACGAATAGGTGCCCAGGCACTGGGTTGCGATAGCTGTTGACGCCATTTCACCATGAGATCCCGCCGGAGCTCTGTCCGCCATGCCTTGACATGTTGCGGCAGTGGACTTTCACCCCGGCGTTGCATCTCCACGCGCTTATCGTGCATGTGTGCAAGGACTGTTGCCTCCAGATCCCACGGTGGTAGGCCAGCCAGAAGGCTCGCCGCTTCGCGGGAGATCGTGCAGTAACCCCGCACCATCCGTATTGCCATGACCCTCTGGCAGGCGTTCAGTATGGTCGCCGGTCGCTTTGGAAGCGACGGCGCCCACACCGGCGCCCCGTAGAGGGCCATGGACCAAACGATCCCCGCGTAGAGTCTCCGGCAGGAGGCGTCTGGACCCCCAAGGTTGGGCAGGAGCCGCTTGAGAGCAGCTCCAGCCCGGAGAAGTTTGGGAGCTAGACGTCGGAAATGTTCTCCGAAATTCCACCGGCTGTCGAGGACGAGTCCCAGATACTTCATCGTCGACCCGACGCCGATGCGAACTCCTCCTACCGTAAGTTGGGAGTCTGATGGTGGCGCGTTCTGAGGACCGTGGAAGCACATTGCCTCGGATTTGTGCAGCGCCTCCTCGAGTCCCAACTCCTGGATCCTCCCAACGGCTATCGCAATCCCGCGTATAGCTGAGTGGGGCTGATGCACGCGTCATGCTCGTGAACGGGTGCCGTCAGCGGAAACCTCGACTGTATTCTCCACAGTGTCCTCCGGGCGTTCCGCACAGTGGCGACCCCCGGGCGTCTCTTCCGCTTGAATCCGGTGCAAGAACCTCCCGAGCTTGCCATGTCCGGTGAGGACCTGCGTCATGCGGAAGGTAAGAATGCCGTGAGGTCTTTCCAGCCACGCCTCAAAGAGGGGACTTACCGCCATAATTGTGGCGTGCCCTGGTGCCCATTCACCCCATAGATATAAGTTATATATACGCACGTTTTAAATACTTTTTTCTTTTAGTTTGTATCATCATCAGATGAACTAACGTCGAATAGAAACGAATTTAATACAAGAGAGTCCATATTGTTGAACGGAACTCCTTGAAAACGACAACAAACATTGCGTAAAATGACGTTAACTAGTTGCGAGGGCTTCAGGCGCCATTTTTTACTGTTACTCGTGAGTTAAGTATGGCTGAAACAACCCGCCCTAAGGAAAGGCCCTTTTAAAAATATCTCTTTGTATTTGGACAAAGCTTAGGCATACCAAAAAAGATTTCTATGAATTATTTTTTATTATTCTTTAATTATTGAAATTTTGAAATTATAATTTTGGGATTGTAATTTTATTTTGTATTCATTTGAGTTCTCTAATATGTTTTTTTTATGCATATAAAAATGACAACAAGCTTTTGCGAGAGAAATTGTTAGACTTTTACAGACTAAAAGAGCTTCCAAAAAAATGCATCACATTTTTAACTTGCCTATTTTACGCCAGCTTCAGAATTTCCAATCCTATGGAAAGTTTCACTAATTGTCATGATCCATAAAACTGGCAAACCACTAAACGACGGTTTCTCCTACCGACCCATAAGTCTTACTCCTGCTCTTTCTAAACTATGGGAAAAGATTTTTCTCGTTAGGCTCAACAAGGCAATGATTGAGCATAAAGGAGGCAGAAGACTCCAAGTTCAGACCTTTGGCGCTCCCCTGAATTTGTCGCCCTGGGCCGTCGCCACATCGCACCCCCCTTAACGCCGGCACTGTGTTTATTTATAAATTCACTGAATTCATTTTATTATTTAAACTTATTTTTACGTCGAAAGCAGTTGTCCCAGACATTTGGGTTCCCATGAGTTGACAAAAAATTTAAGGGATTTTAGGGATTAGAGATACCCTAACTGTTTCTACTTTACGAAAAAACAAGGTCGTATTTGAGTGCTTATAAGATTCGCTTTATTTTTAAGGTATAAAATATACTACTTAACTGCTATTCAATGTCGTTTAAAATATTTTATGTTAGCTCATAACATGTGATTCCTTGAAAATTCTTTCATACAACAGTTGTAATAATGAAATAATTACTTTTTTACATAACTATAAAGAACTGATTCTTGAAACAGGTCAGAAAAAGCGTTTCCTCCCATTGGCCACCCCTTGGTTTGCCACCGGGGTGGTGGTTGAAATTTTTCTGTCCCATCGGCCACCCTTTTTTTTAATCTTCTAATGACAACCCCTTGTCTTGCGTGGAGCGGCAAATAGTTAGACTCTTTCTTACTGACTAAAAATTCACCCCTTTCCTTTTAGCTTCCATATCGGGGACAAGGAGAATTGAAATAAAGATTTATAACTTTTATTAACTAGCTTATTCCGTCCCACTGCTGGGCAAAGGCCTCCCCCATTTCTTTCCATCTCTCCCGGTGTTTTGCTCCCTTTTTTATAACTTTACTTCAATAAAAACATTATAACCTTAAGTCTTTTCTTAACCCTGACTCTCCTAACTAGCGTTTTGACTACGGAATAAATAATTTCTATGTCATGTAGCATAACGTTAGAAAGGGTATCAACTAAAGATTTTTTTTAAATAAAGGTAAGTTCAAAATGGCTTTTAGTTTTTTTTTTAATGAATTTAGAGATTGTAAAATTCCATACATTCAATAAAAAGTTAAACTTTGGAAGCTTGTAAGGAATTTTCTTGAAACCAGTTGTATCAAACAAAGATGTATTTGGATTTAAAAGACTTTGGAGAATACAACAAAAATTATTTTGTGACACTGCACCCACAAAAAAAGTTATTTCGTATTTAAGGAAATATTTTGGGTTTTTTTTTTCATTAAAAAAAAATCATATATAACCAACCGTGACATTTAGGACAAAGGGTGTATGGTTAGAACCTAGCTAATGACCTCCCAAATCCCTGGAAAAATTGTGTCGGTCCATGCGCCAAACACCCTGTATACCGTAATTCTTAAACCCATTTGGCAATACGGTATCCAGATATGGGGGGTTGCTAGCAACAGCAATATGGCTTGCTTGTGGTGCATAATGACATATTAAGGAAAATCACAAACGCTCCATGGTTTACGAAGAACGAAGAAATCCATGAATACTTAAGTACTTGGGGTACTTAAGAGGGTCCTTTTCCACTCGCTTATCGTAAACATCGAAAATGGTTTAAAAGCTTGTTACTTCATTTAATGCAATCCAACGCGATGTTTGACGAAAAGGCAACGCAAAAAAAGACAGAAAACGCCTGAAAACTCTGTAAGTATTCGGTAATTGCGAGATTTACTCGAAAATTTCACAAAACTTGCTCCAGGAAATAGCTGTTTTTTTAAAACGCTTAAAAGTTTTTGGAAAAAGTTGTCGTCATTTAGAATTTTAATAAAATTTTCAAGGTTTCTATAGTTTTACTTTTTTGACTTTTTTAATTTTTAGGCAAATTATGAAGTGTCAAAGTTCATACAAAATAGGAGATTTTCAGAGATTTTTACTGGATTAGTTTTACACAAATTTAGAAATTGGTTTCTATAGAAACGTAGGTAATATCCACAAGATACTGTGTTTCAGATCATAAGCAAACATTAGGCACTTCGCCGTCTCAATGACTTCCGGCAAGTCATTGACCATGAGCAGGAATTGGGTTGGCCCAAAATTGCAACCCTGACTCACACCCGACTGAGTTACATAAGATTCAGACCGATAACTATCAAGCTGGACATACTGTCTACGATTACAAAAGTAACTACAAAATAATTTTAGTAGTTGGGGGGTAAATCCCGAGGCCGAAAACTTTTGCAATAGCACGTCATTCTGGACACGGTCAAAAGCTTTCTTAAAATCGAAATAAGCTGCATCTACCTGCCTATTGTTGTCCATCTCGGTGACAGCATAATCCACAAAATTAACGAGGTTCGTTGCCGTTGACCTACCAGCTCTAAAGCCATGCTGACACTCGCTAAGTTGCATACTAATTTGTCCAGATATATGCCGGTTCAATATCGATTCGAATAGGTTTAGGCCCGTAATTAGTGACGTCCGACTTTGAGCCATCCTTATGTATGGAAGTCACACGAGAAAGTTTCCAAAGCGAAGGATAAGTAGCGCTTTTAACAACGAGATTAAAGATAAATAATAAGGGCAATTTAAAAATTTCAATGCAGTCCTTAACAATAAACGGGGGAATACCGTCCGGCCCAATAAACGACTGGGGCTTCAAGCGCTTGACTGCTAGTAGCAAATCATGGCTGCTTATGCCGTCCACAGCGACGCGGTATGATGACATAACGGACCCCTCGCGCTCAGCGATTTCATGCGATAATACGGGCTGGTCAGTTAGAAACACCGATTTGAAATAACTCGCGAAAGCATTTACAGCATCCAAACCGGTCACCGTCATGCCATCATATTCGTACTCCCGGCAGTTTTGTCTGGTTGAGCGCTGCTCCCTAACAAAAGACCAGAAAGCTTTCGGATCTCTTCTTATATCCGTCTCTGCCCGTCTGATGTAATTATCATAGGCAAGCTTAATTAATTTTTTAACCTGTTGCCTATAATGTTTAAACATAGATTTATAATATTCATTAGTGACGTCAGTTTTAGATTTTTTCAGGTAGGTGTACTTTACCTGTATTTAAATTATGTCTGGAGTGTACCATGTTGGGTACTGGTACCTCGAGCTCAGCTTATGTACGGTACCCTAAAAATGAGACTACATAAAAATAACACTTACGAAGATTTTTCACCGTCGTGAGAGTCGCGATGGCATTCAGCAGTGCCTGCAACAACGAATGATTAGTTTGTTATTGTCTCACGGATAATAGGTACCTATAATTGATAAACAAAGTCTTTATTTCCATGGAAAATAGGTAGGCCTTTAGTGTGGGATGCTACCTGTGTCGACACTCTTGCTCCATCCCATCTTCCTAGCTCGTCGTGCTGTGCTGGTGCTGCTGCTGCGGCTGCGGAGAACCTCAAGCGGCGAAAATATAACAACCTTATCGGCAGTTATATTTTTGAGCCATTTGGGGGTGAAACTCGTGGGCCGTGGGGTCCGAGTGCTCATGCGCTTTTTAAACAATTATCCAAACGCCTTGTTGACACTTCGCGTGACCCAAAGGCTGGCTTTTACCTTGGTCAGAGATTAAGCGTTGCCATACATTGTGGCAATGCCGCCAGTCTTTTGGGCACACTAGCAGTCGACAGCGATGCGGAGGAATTTTTTGACGCCATATTTTCCTAGTTTAAATAAATAGTCGCATGTCTCTTAGTAGATGATAATTCGTCCGCTTTTTAAGTGTAGTCCAACAACCGTTAAAAAGCGGACGAGGTTCCCCACAGGTGCAAACTTCTTAAATATAATAAAAATGAAAAAAAAAAGGAACTTACAACGATTTTGTTAATGTCATCATCGACAACAGCTGAGTTCTCCATCTTCGTCTCGGAGCTGTTGACAGCTCTGAGATGCGCTGGTCCTGGCAAATACATAAAATTGTAATAGGCTTATGTTTAACTTACCACCAGATATAGCTACATATCATCATCATCATCTTCCTGCCTTTATCCCGTTTTATTTGGGGTCGGCGCAACACGTTTTATTTCTTCCATTCTGTCCTGTCGCTCGTCACGCTATCACTAACTCCCTTTTCATTCATATCACTTCTCACACAACCCATCCATCTTTTCTTTGGCCTCCGATATAGCAACATATAACAGTCAAAAATAGTAAATGATCACCAAAATTAAACTCGTATTTTAATGTAAAATTATAACCAAAGTTTAAAAATCTCGCTATCCTATTTAAGCAAAATGACTCCAAATAAATCATTGTCACCCTAAAAGTGGTAAATGATCATCAAAATTAAAACAGCATTTTAATGGAAAATTATAAGCAAAGTTTTACATCTTGCTATCCTATTTAAGCAAACTGACTCCAAAAAAATCATAGTTAATCCAAAAATAGTTAGTGAACACTAAATCATTAAGCACATATTTTCAATTTAAAATGACATGCAAAAAAATAAATACAGTTTAAAAAAAAACCACGCTAAATAATAATAATGAACGAAAAATATTATTGTGGTAAAAGCGTGGGCTTTATTCACAATGATATTTTTCGTTCATCAATATTATTTAGCGTGTTTTTTTCTTTTTTTTCTTCTTAAAATATATTTATTTTTTACTTAATACTTAATTAAAATTTAATTTTAATTTTTTTTTTATACCTGGCGAATCTAATCAGGATAATCGAATATTTTAATCGGATTATTGTATTGTCATCGGTCTTTTATGGGTGTGCAAAGTTTAGTACATTCAGCCGAACATAGAACCTCCTCCTTTTCGAAGTCGGTTAAAAAGCGTAGGGTGCTCTATTTACGAAAAAGATGGGCACAAAGCGCCCCACGCTTTATCACAATAATATTAATATTTTTCTTTATTATTTTCTACCTATATTGAAAATAATTTACACTTTTTAGATTGGTATGCTATGAAAGCGTGTTTCCTAGTTTTTTTTTTTACTATGTTAATTTTTATATTTAAAGATATATCGCTTAAGTTATGACGTTGGCGATCTCTAATAGGTTTTTCCAAAATCCATCTATTAAGACGATGAAATGAGGGTCGAAAGTTTGTATGGAGAAAACTACTATCACGCGGGCGAAGCAGCTGGCATAAGCTAGTCGGTTAATTCATGAATCCCCAAGCGACCACCGGTTACGCGGGGATCGTTCGGTCCATGGCCCTCTACGGGGCGCCGGTGTGGGCGCCGTCGCTGGCAAAGCGACCGGCGTCCATACTGAACGCCTGCCAGAGGGTCATGGCAATACGGATGGTGCGGGGTTACCGCACGATCTCCCGCGAAGCGGCGAGCCTTCTGGCTGGCCTACCACCGTGGGATCTGGAGGCAACAGTCCTTGCACACATGCACGATAAGCGCGTGGAGATGCAACGCCGGGGTGAAAGTCCACTACCGCGACAGGTCGAGGTATGGCGGACTGAGCTCCGGCGGGATCTCACGGTAAAATGGCGTCAGCGACTATCGCAACCCAGTGCTGGGCACGCCACAATTATGGCGGTAAGTCCCCTCTTTGAGGCGTGGCTGGAAAGACCTCACGGCGTCCTTACCTTCCGCATGACGCAGGTCCTCACCGGACATGGCAAGTTCGGGAGGTTCCTGCATCGGATTCGAGCGGAAGAGACGCCCGGGTGCCGCCACTGTGCGGAACGCCCGGAGGACACGGTGGAGCACACAGTAGAGGTGTGCCCTGCTTGGGCGGAGCAACGCCGTGCCCTCGTGGGGGCGATCGGCGGCGGAGACCTCTCGCGCCGGGCCTTGGTTCAGGCCATGGTCCGGAGCGAGGAGGAGTGGCAGGCGGTCGCCTCCTTCTGCGAAGCAGTAATGCTAGCAAAGGAGTAGGCAGACCGCATCAGGCAACGGCGCCCCCGCCGCCGCCGCCGGGATTCCGATCCCGATTTCCAGCCACCGTAGACGCGGGCTCGCGGACGGCGAGCCATGGGTAGCTCGCTGTACGATTGTCCGGTAACTGTCCGGACCGAGCCAAGGCGTCGACGGCGTGCACTGTTCCCGCGCGCCTCAAGGAGTTGTCAGCAACAGGAGGGGCCCTTCTGGGTCGAAGCCTACCGGGGTCGGGGTTATCCGAAAGGAAACTAGAGCCCCGGTATGAAGGCTAGAAGGAACGGCGCGGGGTTTTTAGTCAGTAAGACTCTGACACTGTCTCCCGCTCCACCCAAGAGCGGGTTTCGTCAATGATGATTTTCCCCGTCGACAGAAAAAAAAAAAAAAAAAAAGCGACCACCGGTGGCCGCGCATTATTGTCTTACTATTGTGTCTCTAATTGACGGTATCTGAAGGGTTTCAATAAGGGTCACATAATATTGTTTATGCATGCAGTGTCTGTAGTTTAATTAATATACTCAGTTTCTATAATAGCACGTACCGTACCTATCTTTTGGTTAACGTGTACCTCTGTAGAAAAAACTAATCTATATCATCTAATACTGAAACGCTGTCCGACGGTAACAAAAGAATAACACGACGTACATTGTACATATTCACATATCGCACTATACAACGCTAACTTTTACCCGCGGCTTCGCCCGCGTTTATTAATATACTTTACTCACACTCCCACTTTTCTCACTTAAAAAATAAACTTGACTATGTCCGTCTCTAGGGTCCCAACTATCTCTGTACCAAAATTCGTCAAAATCGGCTTTGCCATTTAGGCGTGAAAACGTAACAATCAAACAAACAAACTCACTTTTGCTTTTATAATAGATAGAACCAAACCTTTTAGTAAGGACTAATCTGCATGGTTCTCATATGAGTTGACCACCACATATTTGCTGTATGGACGTTAAATGACACATTGACCCCTGAATTTGTTTCGGTGTTTCTTCTCAGGATAGCCAGACATAAAACACCGGCCTCGTCTATTTTAAAAAGTGACGAAAAAAATTACATGTAAAAGTGTTGTTAAAAACCTATTTGCAAAATAAATATCATTTATCAACCCACACTTCTGTTGTATGAAAGCCTATGATAATCAATAACGAGCTTTTAACGCGATTCATTTCACGACCTAAACTGCACTCTTGAAGGGATGGAGCTATATAGGACGTATACCTCCATCCCGCTTTCTCCCTCGCACGCTTGACATTTTAACATTAACCTTTTTTTTACACTAGTTTACTAATAAATCGACCTACTGTTGTCTAAAGCCAAGAAATAAACAAATAAATTTTGTAGTTTTTTTTAAATTGTTATTTCTATGAGATTTTTGTTTTGACTGATTATAATTAAAGGACAAAAGACTGATTAATATTTTCTTAAAAACTTTTCGTAATTTGTGCAATTAAAAATGGAGGGTTTTATTTATGAATTATTTTAAAAGTGGCGAAAAAAATTTCATGTAAAAGTGTTGTTAAAAAACCTATTTGCAAAATAAATATAATTTATAGACTTTGACCCCTGAGTTTGTTTCTGTGTTTCTTCTCAGGGTAGTCAGTTATGAAACACCGGCTTTATCTAGTTTAAACTGACGAAAAAAATTACGTTTGTTTTTTTAAAAACCTATTTGCAAAATAAATATCATTTATCAACCCACACTTCTTTTGTATGAAAGCCTATGATAATCAATAACGAGCATTTAACGCGATTCATTTCACGACCTAAACTGCACTCTTGAAGGGATGGAGCTATATAGGACGTATACCTCCATCCCGCTTTCTCCCTCGCACGCTTGACATTTTATTATTAACCTTTTTCGAAAAAATTTACATATAAAAGTGTTGTTAAAAAACCTATTTGCAAAATAAATATCATTTATCAACCTACACTTCGGTTGTATGAAAGCCTATGATAATCAATAACGAGCATTTAACGCGATTCATTTCACGACCTAAACTGCACTCTTGAAGGGATGGAGCTATATAGGACGTATACCTCCATCCCGCTTTCTCCCTCGCACGCTTGACATTTTATTATTAACCTTTTTCGAAAAAATTTACATATAAAAGTGTTGTTAAAAAACCTATTTGCAAAATAAATATCATTTATCAACCTACACTTCGGTTGTATGAAAACCTATGATAATCAATAACGAGCTTTTAACGCGATTCATTTCACGACCTAAACTGAACTCTTGAAGGGATGGAGCTATATAGGACGTATACCTCCATCCCGCTTTCTCCCTCGCACGCTTGACATTTTAATATTAACCTTTTTCGAAAAAAATAACATATAAAAGTGTTGTTAAAAAACCTATTTGCAAAATAAATATCATTTATCAACCTACACTTCGGTTGTATGAAAACCTATGATAATCAATAACGAGCTTTTTGACGCGATTCATTTCACGACCTAAACTGAACTCTTGAAGGGATGGAGCTATATAGGACGTATACCTCCATCCCGCTTTCTCCCTCGCACGACAATTACGCCGTTAGCTAAACATATAAATCTTTGTCTATCTGTCTGTCTGTTGGCCTGTTCTGGCTAATCTATGATATATGTAGCTGGATTGATTTTGACGAGACTTTCACTGGTATATACTTGATGTTTTTTTTTTAAGAAAAATAATTAGGATTCTAAACAAACCTTGAAATAGTAAGCAAATCGTGCTGTATTACGAGTCCGACGCAGACAAAGCCGCGAATACTAACTAGTAAATAATAAAAACATTGCACTTATACAAATGCCTAGTGCACTTGAAGGGTGGCAGCCAGCCATCTTGGGCTTGTGGCTGACATCGTGCTTGCTAAAACAATCACTTTTAGCAAACTTAACTAAACAAATCCTAAAAACCACTTTAGATAAAGAATGAAAATAACTTGAATATAATATATTTAACTTACTTGTAAAAGCAGGAGCTTTAAGATGCGACTGACGAAAATGAATAACACAGAACTGATCGGTATCGGTGCGCGAACACACTGACAGCGTCGGAGGGCTAGCCAAACTTAGGGTCGGCCGCCCCAGCAAAACTCGATAGCCGAACGCATGCGCGGTAAATTCGCAACCTAATTAACGATGGACAGCAGAACTGCAATAGTTGTTTTGTTTTCGTTTTTTTCAAATTTTCTAGAATGTTGATGAAAATGTAGCTTATATACAAACCCTGTCAAACACTTGACTTATAACCGTGATGTTATGTATCTATAAAATTTCATAACATTTCTAAACTTAGTTCAACAGTCTGAAAACTTTGTTTACCAAAATATAATACGAGTTACGGGATAAGCACTGTAACTAAGAATCTAAGCATTAATTTCAAATAAACTATTAATTATAGGCTCTATTGAATTATCAGAAGTCAATCAGACAGGAAAATGATGCTAATAGCTCATTCTATGTTTCAGTAAATTTTTCTTTGTCTGAAAATAATAATAATAATATTAACCCCATCGCCGTGTCTCTACGTTGACGTCGTGGTGGGGCTTGCGTGCTCCAAAATACCCTAGGTCTGTATCGGTAGAATTTTCTTCGCCGTAACATGCCTAGGGTGAGGGGCCAGACTAAGAGAGATACAATCCGCAGGGCAGTTTTGTGGCGAACTGTTGGATATTAGCGTCCTGAGATAAATAAATATATAATAATAATAAAGGACGAAAGACTGATTAATATTTTCTTAAAAACTGTTCGTAATTTGTGCAATTAAAAATGGAGGGTTTTATTCATGAGTTACTTGAAAGTTCCCGTCTTACCCCATCTTTTTCTATATGTGTGTGTGATGGTATGTTTCTATGTGACTGTGGTTATACTTTGGCTCATATCAGATATTGTTGTTGAACTAACTATCTAACTATCTTTGTGTCTAATATTTTCTAGTCAACCTGTGACATTCCCAGATGACAATTGGATTCATTAGTTCAGAGATAAATTAATTGATTAGATATAAAAGCAAAAATCCTTCGCCTTTCGAATACCGTAATTAGAGACGTTCGCTTAGGGTTTAATGAATTAAAAAGTAAATCTTTTACAATTTCAAATATTCATTTTTTTATCACAAATATGAAAACAAGGGGACGAAATCTAAGAGTAACTTAAAAATAGAAATCCTACGATCAATACAAACACGAGAAGGGTCGTCGTGAGACGGCCGCGGCGTTGTCAAGGCGACGCGCGACGCGAAGATGGCGTCGCGGTCGGTCGTCAAGGCGATCAAAATATGATATTATCGGGAGGGTTTAAGAATAAACGAATGCCAAAAAATCGTATTATGTTTTATAGTTACACTATGTTTATACCATAGGTTACCGACATAGCTCGAAGAATCGCTAAACTGGCAATAGGCAGGGCACATTGCACGCAGAACAGATGATCGATGGGAATGAAAGGTTTTGGATTAGCGACCGCGTCCAGAAAGTGGACCGTGCACCTAGGTAGGGTTGTGGAAATCCGATGGATGCGTGACGCACAGGACCGGTCGTTGTTGCGACGCTTCGAGGAGGCCTTTGTCCAACAATGTACGTCTTTCGGCTGATATGATGATGATGATATGTTTATATGACTTGTCGTCTGAAGTGTTGCCTAAGTGAGGAATTCAACCCGTTCAAGAAAACAGTTTGTCCCCGTCTAATTTTCACTGGGGCCGCGTGGCCGAATAGGAAAGAAGGACTGACTCTCCGCAGCGGCATCATAATAAGGCTCTAATATTCAGTTACTGCAAAAAAAAATCTTGCATAGTCATCATTACAGGACATCTTCTAATAACCTAAACGCTTACGTCAGATATAGCTGACAAACACGCTTTTATTCAGCCAGGGTCCACGACCAAATATTCCGTCTTGTCAGCTCATCTCTCACCTATGAGGATTGAATAGCCAAAAGGAATCGGAGTACCCATTAGCAAACACTCGAGTCTGGCGAATAGGTCACGAAAACACTCGTCGGACCAATCTGACGCAAGCTAATAATATATAGTTAAATCATTAAACCCATCGAACGCCGGCGTTCGCCCTATCATTGTCTTTCTATTGTCTGTAATGTCGTTACCGAGTAAATGGGGTGAATAGAGACAAAACTTTGAAGGGTATTTTCTCGATATTTGAAAAATTTTTGCAGCATTTAACTACATCAATTTATTAATGAATTGTTATTCTAAAAACTAGATGCTTTGTTAGAGGCCGATAATATGGTCTCAAAATGAAAAACCAAACCAAAGTTTTGTCTCTATTCTAAGTCTCTATTATATTCACTCCGTTTTAAGGTATTCGATGATTAAAGTTTAACAAAAAAACATTTCCCCTTTTATTAATTATCTCTTATAAGCCTGTGCGTGTAGGGTCATAGAATAGTCCAGCCTGTAATTACGTACTGGATAATTGCATCGACTGGTCCACCCTACCCCTTAGCAACCCCGCACTCGTTTTATCCCCCTGTCTGCCTTTGTAGTCGTGTTCATTTAATTTTCGGCGATACGTTCGAGTTTGCATGACTCACCTTGCTTCAGGGGCTGCAAACCTTTTGTTTTTATTATTATACTCTTCGTACGTAGAAATTCATTAAAAGACTTCTCCCCTTCTGGATGGAACCAGAGAGTGGAACCTTTCCTGACTAAAACCCACAGTGTGCTTTCTGAAAAAACACTATCCATCTTAAGACAAAAAAATGCCTTAGGACTAGTTTTAGTACAAGAGTTGTGGAGTGTCTAATGTGTGGCTGCCTAGCAACGGGTCTTGTATGTGTCAATTATTAAAATTATATTTCAACTCAGGGTCGCGGGAATCCGGTGGATGCGTGACGCACAGGACCGGTCGTTGTGGCGACGCTTGGGGGAGGCCTATGTCCAGCAGTGGACGTCTTTCGGCTGATATGATGATGATGATGATATTTCAACTAGCTTTTGCCTGCGGCTTCACCCACGTACATAATCCCAGGATAAAAAGTATCCTATGTGATATTCTGGGATATGGTCTACTCGTGTACCAAGTTTCATCGAGATCCGTTCAGTAGTTTTTGCGTGAAAGAGTAACAAACATACATCCATCCATACATACAAACTTTCGCATTTATAATATTAGTAGGATTTATTACAAAATTCATATGAAATATTCAAATCTTCCAGATCCGTCAAATCAATCATATTAATATCCATTTTTTTTTATTTTACCGACTTCCCGAAAAGGAGGAGGTACTACGTTCGGCTGTTTGTATGTATTTTTTTTTTGTATTTTTGTTCATCGAATCCTCCGCCAAATGTGGACGGATTTTCAAAATTCTTTTTTGTTCGAATGTAGATAGTTCTGAGGTGGTCCCATTGTCACCAAATTAGGATCTGATGATGGGATCATGGAGAAATCGGGCAACCCCCAAATTTTATAGGCTCACTTATTGTTTTTCGCATATTTTATGTAATTATGATAATAATAAGATACTTATGTATTTGCGTATGGTCGTCACCATCTCAGGTAGCTGGGCTACAAATCCTTAACATAAGTTACTCGAACAGGCAAGGACTGTTTTAGTAAATTGTTTTGATGTTTGATAGGGCATTTGCCACATTTGATCTCATGATCATCAAGTCATGACTTGATGCTCCAGTCAAGATAGTCTGCAGAGTACCTAAGTCCTCGACAACTAACAGCAGATATATCGAGTTTAGGCTCATTGAAAAGGGCTCGATGTGTGGATAAACATACTGCTAATAAAGAACACCGAAGTACATAGAGACCTGATGCAGAAGCCAGAAGCATCAGAAAAAGTACAAACCTTGAAATTACAGCACCGTAGTCGTGTTTGGGCTCATTTTAAACAGGACTAAATTTTAAGTTCAATGCAATGTTGACATAAGTCTGGCCTGATGCTACAGCCGGGATTATCAACATCTAGTCTAATGACTGATTGAAAGAAGAGGGGGAGAGGATATATTGAACTGATCTGATGATGAAGCCGAAAGGTAAAATTAATGAAATCTAACCGAGTTTGCGATTATAAGAACCGTTATGAGAAGCGCTCTGACTATAAGGTATTTAAGTTTGACTGAGAGGTACTTTTTAGTGGTGGTACCATAACTAAAAAGTGTAAAATAAAAATATTTTTACAAAAAAATATAACCGGTGTTAAATAACGAAGAGACTAAACTATTATAGAAACACAAACTACCAAAATTAAAGTTATTTGGTACTTTTCAGTGTTTTTTTACATTGAAGTCGGTTATATTTTTTTGTAAAAAGTTTTTTATATGGAATAAAACACAAAATCAAAGCTAACCTATGGTTAATCTAATATGATAAGGTGCTTTTCATAAAATATTTACCATAATATTGCTTAAACTTGAGATTGCGTCACTAAAAAGTTTAACAAGCCAGAATTATTAGTATAAGAGAAACGTTACAAAAAGAAATCAAATAAAAGGGTTGCTTTCGTAACCAAACACGTTCAAGAAGCCTTACAACATTTTCAATGGGTCACGTTTTTGGGTTTGCCACAAACATTAGGGTGCCCAATCACTAGAAGTGTGCGATTGAGTTAAGCCGGGCAATTACTATGTTCGCGAACATAGATATCTGTTCGCGATCAAACACGCATGCCCCAGTCCCCTTGCGAACTCTCCATTTATCCTCACATGGAGCGTGATACTCGACACATACGTATTAAACGTGGTATTTTCTTGTGGACGCAAGAAAATACCACGTTCAGACTGTGCTCTCCTTTATTTCGCCTAAAAACCGACTTTCCAGACCTTCTAACTGGAGCGCTGTTTGCGGAGCGTGCACCGTTGTACGCTCCAGGAGTGCAATCCACCAGTGAAGCAGTTGAAGAATTTGCGAACATACTAGATACCAGGGGCTTTACAAAGAGAATTACAGAGAGGCGTAACTCGAACATTACACATCCACACACACCATTTAGCACATAACCACTTCCTCCTTCTTCCTTGTCGCTTAAGAGGGTCCTTCTCCACTCGCTTATCGTAAACATCGAAAATGGTTTAAAAGCTTGTTACTTCATTTAATGCATTCCAACGCGATGTTTGACGAAAAGGCAACGCAAAAAAAGAGAGATAACGCCTGGAAACTCTGTTAGTATTCGGTAATTCCGAGATTTACTCGAAAATTTCACAAAACTTGCTCCAGGAAATAGCTGTTTTTTTTTAAACCCTTAAAAGTTTTTGGAAAAAGTTGTCGTCATTTAGAATCTTAATAAAATTTGCAAGATCTCTAGAGGATTACATTTTTGACTTTTTTAATTTTTAGGCAAATTATGAAGTGTCAAAGTTCATACAAAATAGGATATTTTCAGAGGTTTTTCCTGGATTAGTTTTACACAAATTTAGAAATTGGTTTCTTTAGAAACCTAGATGATATCCACAAGATACTGTGTTTCCAAAATATCTAATGAAAAATGTGTAATAACGTCATAATCAGTTATGAGCGGTTGTATGAAAAACAGTGAAAATGTGAGTCATGATGCACCACCTTAAGTTCTCACATTTCACGAGTGTTTAGCATGTACAAGATCTCCCTTTCTTTTCACCGTGACTGCGGTATGCTTAGCAAGAAAAATAAGGTAATTTCATTGGAGGCCCCGGCAACGATTTACGACTACAGTCAACATGGGCTTGCTGACGACAAGCAATGGCAGGTCGCCGTCCGAGCCCGTGTCGTCGACGGCGCATAATGTTTACACGCATGCCTTAAAGGTATGTCAGCAAAACCATAGGAGCCCAGCAGGCACAAAGCCTACTGCAGCCAGGGGTTGACTTCTGAAAGGGAAACCAGGGGTCCTGGAATGGAAGGCAAGGGTTGGTTTTAGTCAGTAAAAATCTGACACGCCGTCGTGAGACCGTGAGAAGTCATTGGATGATTTCCTACTTTAGAAAAAAAAAAGCGCGCGACGCAAATATTTGGTGAAAACGCACCTTTAAAGTGAGGAAATGTCAACAAGAAAATTAATAAATCTTTTACGTAAAGGCGAAATTTTGTAGGGGTTTTAATATAGTCACGTTGGCTGATCATATAACTTCAGACAAAGGAGCTTTACAAGGCACATTTGGGGCCGCTATTTGTCTCATTTTTAGAGTTCCGTACTTGAAGGATGCTAACAAGACCCAGCTAGTAAGGCTTCGGTTGTCCATCTGTTTGTATGTCTGTCAGCAACCTCTATCTCATAAACTAAAAAAGGCAGAGAGTTGATATTTTTTACAGAATGTGTATTTCTATTGCTGCTACAACAGCAAATAATAAAACTATGTAATATAAAGTTAACTATTAAAGGGCCATAAGAGAAACGTTCTTTTTAGTAGTTCGGAGTATTTTATAATACGGAACCCTGTCGTTTTCTGTAGTATGGAACCCTTCGCGTGCGAGCCCGACTCGCACTTAACCAGTTTCTGTTGCTACCAATTGCTGCTTGTTATGTTAGGATTCCTAAAACTAAACTATTAAATAAAAAATAATGCACGTCTACAAAATGCACACTACTTACTAACTTACCACATATATATACCTAAATCAGAGAATGAAATAAATATGTGTATATTAAAATATCTGTCCTAAGATCGATGATCATTATTTGAAATGAACTAACAGTTTACGGCCTCTGCCTGGACGTTTCCCTTTGTAAGTTTTTGATGCTTAATAAATTGCCAGACAGGGGGATGCAAAAGGGGGGGAGGGAGGTAGGGAGATGCAAAAGGGGGGAGGGAGGTAGGGAAATGCAAAAGGGGGAGGGAGGTAAGGGGATGCAAAGGGGGGGAGGGGGGGGGAGGTCGCAGGGACGAATCGGAATTCGTTATGTTAAATAATGTACGGATGTATGTCCCCATCACATAGACAACATGTTCACAAATCAAACGAATTCTTGTTTAACTACGAGTAGCACAGTCAAATAATGATTAAATTAATCTGTGATATAAAAATGAAACTCTATTTCCCTTGGTCACGCCATCACGCGTGAACGGCTGAACTGATTTCGATAATTCTTTTTTTGTTGTGTATGTTGTTATGAGGAGAAGATTCGTATGGAAAAATATGTTTCTGTTTTATTTATTCCAAATTTCTTAGTTTACATTTCTTTTTTTTTGCCTTACAGCGAAAACCTTTCAGGGTTTGTCTGTGTAATGGCGACACGCTCATTCTATATTAAACAGAAATATTATAAATGTTACAATTTTACCTGGTTATACATTAATTAAAGTTAAATCCGCCGCGTTAAGTCCGCCTATGTACTTTGTGTTGCATGAAGATTAAATAAATAAATAAATAAATAAATAAATAAATAAATAAATAAATAACTTATAATTTAATTTATGTACAATTTAATTGAATGCATGTTTTTGCTTGTTCTTAATAAGTTTATATGTAATTTTCAACAAGAGTAGGTTAGGGTTTAGTAGGGTGGAGTAGAGAAGAGCGGGAGCGAAGCTGCGGGCAAAAGCTAGTTAATTTATGAATTTGATTTAAATGTACATTTGAGTCTCTTATAAATAAAGAGACTCAAATGTTTTCTATTTTATAATTTAATTTTATGTACAATTTTATTTAATGCATGTTTTTGCTTGTTCTTAATACCTAAGTTTATGTGTAATTTTCAACAAATTGTCATTGATTTGGTATATCGATTTATTTATACAACGGCATTTACTGCCGGCAATGTTATGCGTCAATATGTGGATAATGCAGCGAGCTGCAATATTGTACTGTAACTCTTTTATACTGTTTTTCAATATGTATACTGTAGCAGTTTTATTTTCCCACAAATAAATAAATAAAATATTCTGTAAAATAAAATACTAACTACTGTACAAGTAAAAGGAGGGTTGATAGATAAGAGGCATTTTTTTCGCCCACCAAATACTCAAAAATAAATGTTTCGATTATTTTTTAATGCCCGTCAAATTAGACAAAAAAATTGGGGTAAGAATAATTCGCACCCAGTTGAAAATTGGTAGAATAATTCAAAACTCAAAACAATCATAAATGAAATCTAAAAAGTCCTCATCGATCCGACACTTGGAAAAAAAATACTCAGAATCAAAGGATTTATTCCATTTTAATACCGAACATCGAATACCATTAATCTATAATATAAAAATGAATCGCTTAATGTGTTCCTAAACGCAAATCTCGAGAACAGCTGAACCGAATTCAGTAATTCTTTTTTGTTGTGTTTGTTATTGTGAGGAGAAGGTTGTTATGGAAAAAAAATGAAAAGAAGGTAGTGTATGGTAGCGTAAGGTAGAGTAGGGTAATGTAGGGTAGAGTAAGGTAATGTAGGGTAGAGTAGGGTAATGTAGAGTAGAATAGAGCGGGAGCGAAGCCGCGGGGTACAGCTAGTAATATAATAATAATAATAAGAATCTGTGACTCGGCTGTCAAGGTGAAACAGCAAATTTTTTTCCCTGTAATATCTTTTCGAAATAAATACCTAATTTTACAACAAAATGTATATATCAACAGTACGAACAAGGAGATGAAAATACACAAATAGTGTATTATAGCTGATTGCAGATGAATTCAGCTTATCGAGGATATTACAACGATTTTAAAATGACAATTGACTCTGGGAGCATGAAACAACAAAAATGCTGACTAGAAGCCGAGCACAGCAGCTTAACAAACATCTTCGGGTTTGTCGCTCAGCTCCGCCTCGCAGCCGCCGCGCGCCGGGACCTTCGCCAGCCGTGAGTCCAGTGATTCCGGCCGCTGCAGTCGCGTCGAGCTCGAGCGACGAATATTTCTCACCGCCGACGACAGCACCACCTGCGCGTCGGCGGGGAAGAGGCCGACCTCCGGCCAGCTTGGGACCTCGAGACCCTCCGGCCTCTGACAAGCTCCCCGCTGCCGGTGGAAGTGTGCAGCGCATGCGATGGACAGAGTCCATAAATGAAAATATCATGGGCCCTCTGTAGCCCCATACACTTTGGGGCTACAGAGGGAGGAAATCGCCGGACTGCGTACCGTGATCGAATGCTCTCTCTGTTTCAGGTACTTGAGCCAGCTGTCAACGTTCCGGCCCAACGATTATCGGATCAGGTGCGGGTCAAATGATTATGCTCATCACACAAACATTTGTCCTGGGTAGGAATCGAACCTAACTACTAGACCAACAGACCAGTCAAAGTAGTAATACTATGAACGCATTTTTATTGCCTATTCGGAGACCACTCTTTAAATAATTTAATTTAATGTACGAACCCATACCAGTGACTTAAATTTAGTAGTCAGCTCAAGCTCAAGTCAAATTTAATCAAATTTTGGTTTACTAATATTTTTAGAGAATCGTAATATATTAAAACTTTCACTAACTAATCACTTTTTTTAATTCATGAATCCCCAAGCGACCACCGGTGGCTGCGCATCTATTGTCTTACTATTGTGTTTCTAATTGACGGTATCTGAAGGGTTAAATATGTCTGAGGAAGCTTTAATCAACCCTCAACATCTTGGGGGAAAACAGAAAGCTTGACTTGCATAAAAGTAATGGTGGCTTGTTGTTATTTAAAGCTGGTTATCAGAGCACAATTTATTATTAAAGTAGATATTTGTTAAATAAATACTTTTTTTTGGTTTTAACTGAATTTTATTTCAATTAAAGATCCTATACAAAACATTTTGGCTGACTGTACTTTAGATCCTTGAATTTCTTTTATTATTAGTTGTAGCAATGGGATCCATTCGGAATAGGCAATAAACACGGGCTCAAACAAATACCAGTGGTATTAGATTAGTGGTATTAAAACGATTTCGTTTTAATACCACTCATCTGAGATATAATTATTCAAAAAGTTGAAAGAGGTTATCGTCATAAGATACACGTTTTCACGCTACCTCTGTACCCCTAGCTAAGTTGCTAATCTGCAATATTAACTATTGCTAGTAGAAAGCTTCAAATTTAAGGGAATGACGTCATCTCTACGCTCAATCACGTGGTCGGAACAAAAGAATTGGCTGCAAGATCAACTCGAAGCGTTCGACGCTAGCAAACCGGTTGTAACTTGGCTAGGGGGACTGAGCTATTTTACTTAGCGCATTTTTAGGGTTTCGTAAATCAAAAGGAAAAATCGGGACCCTTTTATTATCACTTTGTTGTCCGTCTGTCAGGACCCTTAATCTCGGGAAGGCGTCGAGGTATCGAGTTGAAATTGAAGCCATATACGCAAGTCTGAGGTCCCTTAAAGCTGGGAAAAATCAAACTCCTAAGTTAACGAAAAAAAGGTACGGCCATTTATGTTGCAAAAAACGGATAATGGAATGCGTAAAACACAAAAGTCTGCCATTTACGATTGTTTTCAGAAGGTAAATATTGATATTAAAAACATAAATGCGACATGCATCATTGATGAAAGGTATCTTTACACCGTATTGTGTGGGATAGAGAAGAAACATTCAACGTTATCTTAGATAAATACTTTCAGTGTGTACGTCGACATTTTGGTCTCAAGAGTTACTGTCGTACTTATTTGATGGCTATAATGATTTTACGAAAAATATTAAAGCCACAGAACAAAGTCATAGAACTTCAGCATCATCTTCATCTTGTGTTATTTTATTTGATCAATCCATGACAGTTTTTACCAGTAAACAGAAATTTCTTATGATTCTATTTTTACATGCATTAACTAGCTGTGATATATGCATTTTTCAGGATGGGCAAAACAACTGTTTTTAAATTTAAATTCTAATAAGGGTGAGGTCATCCTAAAGGTTGACGTTAAAAACGCCTTTAATTCTATTAACAGGGACACTTTGTTGGCTGAAGCAAAAAAAGAACTACCTGAAATTTTCGGCTTTTTATGGCAATGCTATAGGCATCCCTCAAAATTATTATATAAAGATAATGTTTTGGAATCTGCAGTAGGGTGCCAACAAGGTGACCCTCTCGGGCCAGTCATTTTCAGCTTGGCTATTCATTTTTAACGTGTGGTATTTAGATGATGGAACACTGGGAGATGACGTAAAAACCGTTTTAGAAGATTTCAAATTTCTCAAAAAACAATTCAAATTTATTGGCCTTGACCTTAACCATACAAAATGTGAAATTTTTATCTCTGACAGTACTGACAGACAATCGACTCTACAAAAATTTTTTGCAATAGCTCCAGAAATCAAAATTTTAGATAAAAGTTCACTGCACCTCCTAGGTTCTCCAATTTTGGAAGACAGTTTTTCTTTATTCATTAACGACAAAATTGAACGTTTTAACTACATTTCGGAAAGACTTTCCAAAATTAACCTACATTCGGCTTTCACCCTCATACGATATTGTTGTTTTGCACCAAATTTTATGTATTTTCTTCGCTCATCTCCTTTATGGAAACAACCACATCTTTTGGACAAAATTGATCAAACTATTCGATACGCATTAACGTCCATTTTAAATGTGGCCCTGAATGACCGAGCGTGGATACAAGCCACGCTACCCATCCGTTTTGGTGGGCTCGGCATTCGCAAAATTTCTAGTATAAGTCTACCGGCGTTCCTGTCTTCGGTTCACAGTACTCAACAGTTAACCAAAAAAATCTTAACTCCATCATTGGTTAACTATGAGGTGCCGTGCTGGACCGACGCCGTGGACGCCTGGAAAGTGGCTTGCCCAGATAAGGCGTTGCCCGAGAGTCCATTTTCCCAGAGGCAGTGGGATGAGCCGCTCTGCAGGTTGGTACGGAATAATCTCATAAATACGTCCACCAATACTGCTGAGCGTGCCCGCCTACTGGCTGTGGGTGAATGGGAGTCGGGTCTCTGGCTACAGGCTCTACCTTCACCTAACATAGGTACTATGTTGAGTGACACCACCTTCCGGATCGCTACATGCCTACGTCTGGGTGCTCCTAGTGGAGCTCCACATCGTTGTCAGTGCGGCGAAGCAGTCGACCGCCTCGGACACCATGGCCTATCCTGCAGTAGAAGCGCCGGTCGGATAGCACGACATGCCAGTATTAATGACATCATCCGTCGAGCTCTTGTCGCCGCCGGGGTGCCAGCTGTTTTAGAACCCAATGGCTTGGCACGCGACGATGGGAAGAGGCCAGACGGGATGACCATAATGCCTTGGAAGTTGGGTAGGCCTTTGGTGTGGGATGCAACATGTGTCGACACCCTTGCGCCATCCCATCTTCTTAGTACGGCGGGCTGTGCTGGTGCGGCTGCTGCAGGTGCAGAAAACCTCAAACGGCGTAAATATAATAACCTCATCGGAAGTTATATGTTTGATCCGTTTGGGGTTGAAACACTAGGGCCATGGGGTCCGAGCGCTCATCGAGTTGTTCGAGATATTAGCAAACAGTTGGTCGACTCTTCGCGTGACCAGAGGGCTGGGCTTTTCTTCGGTCAACGAATCAGCATTGCCATCCAGCGTGGCAATGCTGCCAGCGTTCTGGGCACATTTCCCATTGACATCGATGTGGACGAATTTTTTGATGCCCTATAAGTTCCTTTTGTTTTTTACTCGTTTGTATATATTTTTTCTTTAAGTTTGTATATATACCTATTAGTTTATAATATTTAATAATTAAGATGTATATATGTATGTTAATAAAAAATTCACCTTTCTACTGTTTTTTAAATGTTTGAAAAACAAAATTTAGTAAAATATCCTGAAGTAAAATCTTCGATTCAACTCCACAAGAAGTTATCACCAACGGAATTCCCTTTCTTATTTATGTGTATATTTTCTCCTAAAAAAATACGTGCTTAGAAAATGTTCGCTAAATTATGCATCTTTCGTTGAAAATATTCGATTTAAGAAGCTAACGCAGTTAGCTTGTCTTGCTCATCAACATCTTTTCTCGGGTATATTACCAATTTCTAGTGTGGCTTGGTTATCAATTAGACCCAAAAGACTAGGGTTGGAAGTTGATTCACAATACATTACAACCAGTTCAAACTTTATTCCCCCCACCTGCGCCGAAAAAACTGCTATACACAATTTTTTGCAACTGTAAAAAGAATGTTGTGTTAAATGTGATTGCAAAAAATTGGGACTGTTTTCGTCTACTATTATTAATATCGGACCAAAAACGGCAAAGGAAAAACTCGTTTCTTGTATGGCTTTTTTTAGTTTTGTATTTACTGTAATAGCGGCAAATACATCATCAATATATATATATAATAATTTCAACTGTCTGAGTCGGACAGACCGACAGACAGATAGCAAAGTGACAGTCAGTCGAATAGGGTCCCGTTGAATCCTAACGTTTTCAATGCAAATTTCCAACAAAACAAACAACAAAATAAAGCGACATTTACACTAAATGTAGAATCCTATGGTCATACTTAGTGGTCCGCCAACAGCTCAGTTTCATTAATATTCACAAAATAAAATGCTTAGCGCCTAAAGAAGTTTAAATTTCAAAAATCTATAATTTAAAACATAAAACTGAAACGAATATTAACGTATATTAGGCATGTTTTTAATCATGTTATACTTGTACAGCGACAATAGCCTGGCATGTTTTTGTAATGCGAGAACATTGTAAACATGTCGGTAATAATAAAGAAGTTTTGTTGGATCACGATAAGGGATAAAATATTGGATTAGTCCGCCTAGCCTATGAATTTTCCTGCAGGTTCAACTCCATAAGAAACGACCCTATCTAATCCAATAGGGTAGTTTCCAGGGTCAAAATAACTACATTTTATTTAGTCCGTATTTTAGATTATAAAAAAATATTGGACACGTATTTTTTCTTTTTTTGATTAAACAAAAAATAACAAAGATTTATAGCCTATTAAAGTTACGTGTGACGTCACCGCGTGCGAAAAAATGCAGCACGGCTTGACGTTTCACGTAATTTTAATGGGCTATATCTTTGCCATTTATGGTTAAATTTACAAATAAAAAAATACGTGCCCCTTATTTTTGGATAATCTAAAAGACGGACTAATAACATTTTTTACGGCAACTAGCCTATTGTAACAATCCAATCGGAACCGTGTACTAGCTTCTGACGTTTTGTAAGTGCCCATTTAGGACTATGTGAAATAAATATTTTTTAATTAAGAATCGAATCGAGACTTGAATTGAGAATTGTTTTAAGAATTGAGTCGAGAATAGATTCAAGAATTAAATTGAGAATTGGATTTACCCTTTTAAAACTGGAATTCGACCCTATTACAATTGATAGGGTTGAATTCCAGTGTAACCAGATGCAGCAGAGTACCAGTGTTTTACATAGAACTACTGCTTATCTGACCTTCACAACGCAGTAACTGGATAAAACAACACCCCTTGGTAATATTGTTGTCAGTTTGTTCCGACTTCCAATTATCACAACGACTGTAAAAGATCTTCACGTGAGCAACGGCATAAAGAACTTTTTGAGGCACAAAGAGTCTCAGTAAATATAATGGATGGTCACCCATCCACAAACTGACCTCGACCAGTATAGCATTATCTTGAAAATCTGCTCATGCTTCTGTTATTCCTCCTTCTCCTTAAAATATTGGACTAGTAATAATTAATGGTTGAAAAAAAAAAACATTATTTGTTTTTTATTTATTTAGACTACGCGCAAAAGGCTGTAGCATCCTCACCAAACCTTATCAGTTCAGGAGGTTCCGGCACCGAATTCAAGCAGAAGAAACGCCTGTTTGAAACCATTGTGCGGACCGCCTGGAGGAAACAGTGGAGCATACGGTGGAGATGTGCCCCGCTTGAGCGGAGCACCGCCATGTCCTCGTGGGGGTCATCGGTGGCGGCGATCTCTCGCGCCGACCTGCGTTCAGAGTGAGGGGGAATGGGCGGCAGTCGCCATCTTCTGGGAAGGAGTAATACTAGCGGAGAGGACAGACGCATATGTGAACGGCCTCACGCTCCAGCCGACGGAGTTTTTTTTTTCAAGGGGAAAATCATCATTGACAAAACCCGCTCTTGGGTGGAGCGGGAGATAGTGTCAGACTCTTACTGACTAAAACCCCCGCGCCGTTCCTTCTAGCCTTCATACCGGGGCTCTAGTTTCCTTTCGGATAACCCCGACCCCGGTAGGCTTCGACCCAGATGGGCCCCTCCTGTTGCTGACAACTCCTTTAGGCGCGCGGGAACAGCGCGCGCCGTCGACGCCTTGGCAGCCGACGGAGAGTGTCAGACTTCTATTCACTTCAGTCTAGAAGAAACAAGAGTGCGTTTTACCACTCTTGTTCCTTCTAGACTAAGTTGTGACTTTTGACACATTTTTGTTTGGATATGCTTTCTCCACGTTAGTCTACGGTCTAAGTAAATGCCCAAGTGTCGTACATCATGAGATTGTGGTATTTTGATTTGATTGAGCTCGACTTCAGGACATGTATCGCGCCGCAAATTAAATGGAACATGTACTGAATCAGTGTTTCGTTGGCTTTTGTTCTGTAATCTTTTCGCCAACGACGTTTCTTTGTATCTTGGCAGATGCTTCAGTAGCTTTTTTGTCGACTGCTAACACCTCAGTATCGTCGGCATATGTCCCAGTCAGAACCTGTTCTGTATTCGGCAGATCGGATGTGTAGATCAGATAAAGTATTGGAACGATCACACTTCCTTGAGGGACACCAGCCTATATTTCAAACAGTTTGTGACGCGAACGAACAATTTAAGTAAGATAATTTAAAATATCCTATGTCCTAATCCAGCTTTTGAATTTGAACTGTTAACTCGATTATTCTTCTCGTTAAAATGAAGGGAAATGTTGTCTTGAAATCTCACTTTGCCTCTCACGTTTCGTTTAGAGAATTACACTTATGTTTTCTTATAACCGTTTCAAATCCCTTAAGTAATTTTTTTATTACAACACACAATTTAGGAAATCAATTTTTATTTTTTTTATTACTGTAAAGACATGTATTGAGCTCGTAAGAAATACTTGAAAGTTTGTAGGGAAATACTCCAAACGCGTATCCGAGACTCCATTAAGTGAACTGACACAAACCGAACCAAGACCATTAAATTTGATTAAATTAAATTAATTGTTCAACACTAAATGTTTAAAAATATAGACAGTTCTTGGAAAACTAATTGTTTCACGAACAGACGGTACAGAAACTATGCACTTCGTCAAGAATTACCTTTATACATTACTTTCGATCTGCAGTTTAACTGTAGCCGTCGACCTTCGAGGTTTATGGAATATAGTGAAGAGTGTCATCGATTTTTCCCATGATACATACGTTCCTGTGGACGCACGTCTGAACATCACACAGCTGGCGCGAAAATATGGATATATCCTAGAAGAACACACGGTGATAACGGAGGATGGATACATATTAAATATTCATAGAATACCAAATCGTCAAAAAAAAAAAAGACCGATCGTGCTTCTAATGCATGGCTTGTTAGAAAGTTCCGACACTTGGGTGTTAATGGGCCCTGACAAAGCACTTGCATATGTGTTAGCGGACCAAGGGTTTGATGTTTGGATGGGCAACTCCCGGGGTAACAAACATGCTCAAACGCACACCACGCTCAACACCTCCATGTTAGAATACTGGAATTTCACGTGGGAAGAGATCGCGCTGTACGACCTGCCTGCCATGATCGATTACATCATCGAAGGCACAGGATCCGATGGTGTATACTACGTAGGACATTCGCAAGGCACTACAGTTGGCTACGTTCTGTGCTCGATGAAACCCGAATACAATCGCAAAATCAAAATAATGTTTTCGCTAGCGCCTGTAGCCTGGATGGGCAACGTTAAGAGTCCGATAGTAAGAATGTTGTCACCCGCCCAGAATATATTGAAAATCATATTGAAAGACCTAAACGTTCACACAGCTGGACTAAGTTTTGTTAACAAACTTTCAGCTTTTGTATGTACTGTTATGCCAGAAAAATGTGATACTATTTTGTACGCGTTATCGGGACGAGAAACTAAAATAGATGATACGTTTTTATCGGTTATATTAGGACACTCGCCAACTGGATCGTCTACATTAGAGTTCGTACATTATGGTCAGTTGGTTCAGTCGCTTCGGTTCTGTCGGTACGACTATGGTGATCAAGAAAATATTATGAAATATGGAGAACGAACACCGCCTGATTATAATTTAAATTACGTGTCGGTACCCGTGGTATTGTTTTACAGTGCTCAAGACTGGCTGGCGGACACTCAAGATGTTGAAGTTCTAATTAAAAATCTTCCAAATGTTAATGAAACTATTTTCATAGACGATTTCACTCATTTAGATTATGTTTACGCCCCAGATGCGGTTGATGTTGTTTATAGTAGAATTATAAATAAAATCCATGACTATGAAAACCATTATCACTATTTAGATATCAAAATATTAAAACAATGAATTTGAATGTTATGTCTAGAGCTAAACAACATCCTCTCGACGGAGATTATGATAAAGTTAATCATTTGAGATATTACTGGCTAAATACGATTTATTAAATGAATGATTTTGATATTAAATTTTTTGTTTTTTTTTTTTAGTCAACTGATGCTAAAAGGTTGATTCTTAAGTAATAAAATAATACAGTGAAAACTGGTTAAGTGGGCCTACTTTTTTTGTCGATGGACTTATTTTCAGTATTTAGCAAACTGAGTGTTATTGGCCTCGTATAAATCCTGAAAAGTACAGGTGGTTGTGTAAGATGGGCAGCATAGCAGGCGATGCATCTCCTGTGCAGCGGCTCCGTACTGGCAAAGTGTTTGAGATGGGTCCTTTGTTTTGCAGAGGCCAATCTGAGTCCGCAGTCGGCTATGAGATATACAAATTAGCTAAAGCATTTGGCGTTCAGGGGGGAGATGTTTTGATGGGATGATGAAGTGTGGAGGAGTTGGGTGTTTTGAACTGTCTTCCGAAGAGGAGGAGAATATGTAGTGTATGTATTGTTCTTTAACCCCAATAAACGTTATCAAAAAATTTCTAATTCAGCATTTTTAATACTGTTTCGTACTGATTGCGACACGTTAGATTGCAAAGTGCCATCAATCATCAAGCAAGTAGGTCACAAATCCGGTCTCTCTGAGAGGCTATGGTTGAACGTTTGAAGGTGTCCTTAGAAGCGGTCTCAGAATGCGGCATTGCCAATCTGGTCAAGTTCAATGCAACGAAAACCCAGGCATGTCTTTTCTCCGCTAAACGGAGCCAATTCCACCCGGCTCCATCTTTCCGGGGTGTAACCGTGCTAATTACCGACCATTTTGAGCTTCTTGGGGTAACGCTTTCGTCTACCCTCAATTTCGGCTCCTACATCGAGGCAAAAGCCCAACTAGCTGCCAAAAAATTAGGGATCTTAGCAAAGGTCAGATGGTATATCACGCTGGAACAGCTGCTCAACCTCTATCAAGCGCAAGTTCGATCATGTACTCGTATGGAGTACTGCTCTCATCTTTGGGATGAGTCAGCCAAATACCAGCTTGATGCACAAGAGTCGATTGAAAGGCGAGCCAAAAAGATCATAGGCAATGATGCACTAGTGAAGTCAAAACTCCAAAGTCTTGATCATAGTCGCCGAGTTGCTAGCCTGTCCGTTTTCTGTCGTTTAAATTGCGGGGAGTGTGCACTAGAGTTACACAGTTTAATTCCACCAAGTCGTTCCATCATCGGACAACAAGCCGTACGGAGCGCTGGGCCACCGGACATCCCACCCACACGTATAAAGCGTTTTGGGAATACTTTCATTATGCGTACAGCTAAAGAGTGGAATTTCCTGCCAGAGTCTATGTTTCCTGATAGCTATAACCTAGGGGTTTTAAGTCAAGAGTGAACAGATTGCTTCTAGGCAAACGTGTTTCATTGTCGGCCACATCATCGCTTACCATCAGGTGTGATAGTGGTCAAACGTGAGCCTAACCATTATAAAAAAAACCTATGTACTAGTCTGTCGTTATTTGATATGTAGGTGACCTTCGCTCGCAGTGTTACTGCATCAAGTATTAGTTAATGGCTCGGGAGGGGTTCGGACTGCAGAGGTGCCATGCACAAAAAAGATAAACGAAGTAAAGTGGAGCCTTTACTTCGTTTTTTTTTTCCCTAACATTTGTACCATGATATCTATTTGCCATTTGTTCCATCAAGTTAAAAGTTCTTAAAAACAACAGTCCGTAGATTTGTTGGGGTGCAGAAAATTATGTATAAATTGAAAAAAAACCACTGAAAGTGGAAAAGAAGAATAATAATATGTTGCTATTTACAATAATCTAATAATTGCTTCAGATACTTTACGAGGCAAAATGTCTCCCAATATAACGCGTTGAGCTAATCACTTACCATAAGCTGGGTCGTATACCTACTATTGTTCTCTTTTCAACATTAAATACAAAATAATAACACATACAGAAAATTCTGAACGGCTCATAAATCAATACACGCGCTGCTCCCATACCACGACCGTCTCCCATCTCCCCGTTGCCACGGAAACCGGTAATTCTAGCAGGCTAGACATAACAAGGTACAGTTAGCAACAAATAATAATGACAAATGATATTTATTTTGCAAATAGGTTTTATTTAAAAACACGTATTTCTTTTTTCTTTTTAGGCCATTTCTGTGTAACATAAGAAATATTACAATCGGTCAAATATTTTTTTGAATTTTAGACGAACAACAATTGATGTTTATATACAAGAAGAGTTTGTTATGTCGGGGTTTAAAAATAAGACAAAAACCTGATAAAAGTGCGGTTTCTCAAGCTTGGAATCTGACACAAAAAGAACTTAAATAATCCCTCTTACAAAAATAAGCTTTGACAGGTGGTCTAAGCGTCTCGGCCGAATATATACTACAACGTACAACCTACTAGACATTTTATTTTCGTCGCAATAAATAAACTTATAGTCACCCTATCCACACGGCCACGCAATTTCGCTGACGTCCAACCTGAAGGTGTCGCTGAGGACGCGACGCCAGTCATCTCCCAGCAACGGCTGTCAGGGCACCGCCACCGACATGTCATCATCGGTGTTGTGGCGCCCCAGGCCGCCAACGCGACTGCGCCGCTTCTTGTTTGACACGTATTGTCATTTTGGTGTCATTAGAACAATTTTTGTATTCAGTGTTTTTTTAGGGTTTTTCTTGTTATTAAGTGTAAATTTTATACATTTCCTTCAGTGTAATGATTAGCGGGAACAGTGAAGTGAACGAATCTAGTGCCAGTCAACCTTTAGACTTCCTGGTGAGGTGCCCTCTGTGCACCCAGGCACGATTTTTTAAAGGTAAGCGGGGTCTGAGTGTGCATATAGGAGAGATACACAAACCCCAAAATGCGCACACTTCAGACCCTGTAAGTAATCCGTTTTGGAAAATACTTTCAAAATTCAAAAACTCTTGTCCTGTTTTAAAGCGAGTTCCCCGCGGAGCTAGAGCTCTTGTGGCGCAACATCTAGCAGGGTGCATTCGCCTTGTCGTACGGGAGAACTCACAAAGTGCTTGGGAACATTTGCTCACCTTCCCTTACAGAATTTTACACGTACAAAAAAATTTGGCAAACAAAAAGACTTTAACTGTACAAATTAAAGAAAACTGTAATCTTTCGGCCTGTGATTTAGATTCAAAATTACCAATACAGAGGGGTACCTCTTCTAAAAGTATATCTCATTTGGTTGAGACGAAGTTGGTGGAAGGTGACATAAGCGGAGCAGCCAGGATTCTTTTTAGTAGTAATGTGGTGGCACCGTTTTCTCCAGATACTCTTGCAGATATGGAGAGAAAACACCCCGCTCCAGTAGATAGCCTTTCTTTTCCCGACCCCCCTGATCCGGAAATTCACACCCTCACCATTTCAGGTTGAGAAGTGATCACAGCCGTGTGTTCTTTCCGGAGCGGCTCTGCTGGCGGCCGCGATGGCCTCACATAAAGGACTTAATCAGTTCAGGCGCGGGGGAAGCTGGTGAGTCGCTCTTGAAGGAGCTTACGGCTCTGATCAACCTTATGCTGTCTGGCAATGTAAACGAAGCCGTCATCGACGTCTTGTACGGAGTTAACTTATGTGCCCTGCGCAAGATGGATGGCGGTATTCGTCCCATTGCCGTGGGAACTACCTACCGTCGTATGGCAGCCAAGATTTGTTGCAAATTTTATGGTGAGATAGTTTCGGAAAAATTTCACGCCCTGCAGCTTGGCTACGGCTCCAAAGGGTGGGGAGGCTGCCGTACACGCGTTGTCTGAACTGTGAATTCCTAGAAAGGAGAGGCTATCCTTAAGATTAACATCAAAAATGCATTCAATTCTGTTAATAGAAACACCTTGCTGGCAGAAACTAAAAAAGAAATACCTCAAATCTTTAGTTTTCTTTGGCAATGTTATAGACATCCTACAAAATGATTATATCGGGACAAGCCTTTAGACTCTGCTGTTGGCTGTCAGCAAGATGACCCACTCGGGCCAGTGATCTTTAGTTTAGCTATACATCCGGTCATTCGAAAGCTAAATTTCAAATTTAACATATGGTGGTACCTTGATGATGGAACCCTGGGAGGCGATGCAGACACCCTTTTAAATGATTTAGAATTCTTAAAAAACCAACTATTTTCTATAGGACTAGATCTCAACTTTTCTAAGTGCGAAGTATTCCTATCTGACAGTTCTGACAGACTTCTGACTCTTCCAAAATTCAATCCAATAGCCTAATTCAATCAAAATTATCGATAAAACTTCACTCCGTCTTCTTGGGTGCCCAATCTTCGTTTCGGAAAGATTGTTGCAAATTAACATACACTCGGCCATTAACCTAATTTGTTATTGTTCTTTCAGCCCTAAATTAATATATTTTCTTCGTTCTTCTCACCTATGGAAGCACCCTCACCTTTTGGAAAAAATGGACCAAATTATCCGGCATCGAGCTTGGGCTCAAGTTACTCTTCCCATCCGTATGGGAGGCCTCGGCGTCCGCAAAATTACCAGTATTAGTTTACCGGCATTCATATCTTCGGTCCACGGCACTGATAAATTAATCAGGAATATTCTAACTTCTACACTGATTCCTTTTGATGTGCCGTACTTCACCGAAGCTGGATGCCTGGAGACTCGCTTGCCCAAATACAAATCGGACCGACAACCCCTCTTCCCAGAGGCGGTGGGAAACCGCTCTGCAAAGTAGTTCAGGAAAACCTAATCTTGACATCTGCTACTACTGCAGAGAGTGCGCGTCTACTGGCTGTGGGAGTGTGGGAGTCAGGCCTCTGGCTCCACGCACTACCGTCGTCGAATATAGGCACCTTGTTCGACGATACATCTTTCCGCCTAGCACTTTCCCTACGCCTAGGGCGCTCCTTGCTGTACTCCTCATCGCTGCCACTGTGGCGAAGTTGTCAACAGCCTCGGTCACCACGGCCTGTCATGCAGTCGAAGCGCGGGACGCATAGCGCGGTACGCGAATATTAATGACATAATCCGACGTGCCCTTGTCACCGGTCGGCGTTCCGGCTGTTTTGGAACCTCATGGCCTGGCACGCGACGATGGTAAGAGACCAGATGGTATGTCTTTATTTCCATGGAAGATGGGTAAGCCTTTAGTTTGGGACGCTACCTATGTCGACACTCTTGCGCCATCCCATCTTCCTAGCTCGTCGTGCTGTGCTGGTGCTGCTGCTGCAGCTGCGGAGAACCTCAAGCGGCGGAAATATAACAACCTCATCGGCAGTTATATTTTTGAGCCGTTTGGGGTTGAAACTCTTGGGCCGTGGGGTCCGAGTGCTCATGCGCTTTTTAAACAATTATCCAAACGCCTTGTTGACACTTCGTGTGATCCAAAGGCTGGCTTTTACCATGGTCAGAGATTAAGCATTACCATACAACGTGGCAATGCCGCCAGTCTTTTGGGCACACTTCCAGTCGACAGCGACGCGGAGGAATTTTTTGACGCCATATTTTAGATAAAAAGTTATTGTGTATATTTAGTTTTAATTAGTTAAGTGTTTTTATTCTTCGTCTTTCTTTACATACAAGGTGATTGGCAGATGGGTGCAAAGCTTTAAGGCGAATACAGTACAGACAATTTAGAACCCCTTCAGCCATGGTTGTCTTAGACAAAGTCTTACCAATTTTTTTTAACCTAATTTTTAAATTTTATTTCGGAAATTCCCAAAATTTTATGTAAAATGCTTATTTATGGCCAAATGGAATGATAGATGAATTCATTTTTATTTTATTTTAATAAAGTATTGTGTAAGCAATACAGCAAAACATGTTTTAGGCAACTGTGTCATTAGAAATTTTCCGTACAGACATTTAAAGTTCAGAAAAAAAATTAAGTTTTTATCAATACTTTTTCAAAACTTTATTTAAAAAAAAACTTAGGGTGTTTTTTTTATTCAAACCATTTTGGAAATATGCCTCATAATCGTTCTTTCTTTTGAGATATCATTTACGTGGATATCTTACAAATTATTGAAGTTAGGACTTACAAACCAATATGAGAGAGAAATTTAAAATTTTGGGCAATCTACCAAAAACTGAATTTTTGTATAAAAGAATACTTTATGTGTTCGAAATGATAACATAGTTCAATCCTAAGAATTTTTTGCACATGCAGGAGCCTCTATGCGCGGTGCGACGGCGTTTCCAGGAAGAACGTCCAGTGAATTGAGAAAAGCGATAAGAGTTGGTTTTTACAGCAAAATGATGGGATACACTGTGTGGTACCTGGAGTCAACCCAGGCAGACACAAAACTGCCATCGAAGAAGACATTTTGGCAGCATTTAGCCAGAGCAGTAGCTTGAAATCTAAAAATTTCACAATGAAAGGTGTGGCACACAATGCACCAAAATGATAAGTATCCGTTTCATGGCAGGAGTGTACAAGGTCTAGAAGAGCAGTATCTCCAAAGAACAATTCAGTTTTGCCGTTTCCTCACCAATAGTGACATCGAAAATGCATGGTTTCTGAAATCAATCTTGTGGACGGATGAAAGCAAATTGTCAAGGGAGGGTACTACAAACTTTCACAACATCCATAAATGGGCCGACAAAGACAACAATCCACATTTTAAGAAGCAGAAGTCGTTTCAGAGAAAATTCTCTGTCAACGTATGGCTGGAATAATTGGCTGAACGTTGATTGGGCCCCACTTTTTACCGAATCCTTTGAATGGCGAAAATGATTTACAATTTCTGCAAATTGATTTACCACTGCTGATTGAGGAATCAGATGTCACTATCTTCGAAAGAGACCGAACAGTAATTTTTCAACCAGACGGCTGTTCAGCGCAGTTAACGTTTAATGTAAGGAGACCCCTTAATAATTACTTTCCTGACAGCTGGATTGGTAGGGATGGACCCATCCCTTGGCCGGCTCGCTCACCAGATCTGACCCCGTTAGAATTTTTGGTGCGGAGCCGGGCCAAGGAACTGGTGTACACACATGAAGAAATAAATACTAGGGACAAATTGATACAGAGAATAAATTCAGCGTTTGAAATAATGAAACAGAAGATGATGTTGAAAATAACAACTACAGAAGTTAGAAGACGGAGTTGAGCTTGTATTAGGAATCACGGCCGTCATTTTGAACATGAAAAATAAATAATTTTGATTCAAATGTTTGTTTTAATTAGTCTGCCTAAAATTTAAAATTTCTCCCTCAAATTGGTTTGTAAGTCCTAACTTCAATAATTTGTAAGATATCCACATAAATGATACCTCAAAAGAAAGAACGATTATCAGGCATATTTTCAAAATGGTTTGAATAAAAAATGCACCCTAAGTTTTTTTTTAAATAAAGTTTTGAAAAAGTATTGATAAAAACTTTAATCTTTTTCTGAACTTTAAATATCTGTAAAAATATTGTCTAAGAACACAGTTGCCTAAAACATGTTTTGCTGTATTGCTTACACATTACTTTATTAAAATAAAATAAAAATAAATTCATCTATCATTCCATTTGGCCATAAATAAGCAGTTTACATGAAATTTTGGGAATTTCCGAAATACAACATAAAAATTAGGTTAAAAAAAATTGGCAAGACTTCGTCTAAGACAACCATGGCTGAAGGGGTTCTAAATTGTCTGTACTGTATTCGCCTCAAAGCTTTGCACCCATCTGCCAATCACCTTGTATAATAAATATTTACTAGCTTCAAAGACAAAAACTATTTAGAAATTATTATAGTGTCAGTGATGGCTTTTTTTGTAGACTGTACCTACGTGGGCCGAGCCCCGCTGTGCTATCAACATCGTTACAATAAATACACCATCTACATAATATTTTACACGCGATTGCTTTCCCCCTGGTTATTGATTGATTTGGTTTTGCCGGGAGCGACACTTATTTAATTTATTAGGACCCACGCAGCTGTAGAGTTTTGTTATCGTTGGATCTCAACATCATCATTTCAGCCGAAAGTCATCCACTGCTGGACATGGCCTCCCCAAGTGTCGCCACAACGAACGGTCCTGTGCGTCTCACATCTATTGAATTCCCGCGACTCTCACCAGGTTATCGGTCTACCTTGTGGGAGGCATTCCAACACTGCGTGTTCCGGTGTGGATTCAATATGCGGAGCACGAGCTCTATATTAGTTTATACTAATCATTGCACGGATGTCTGCTTATGATATCATAAGCAGAGAGCCGTACAATGATTCCATTATTGGGAATAAGGACTCATCCCTATTAGAGGTAATACACCACGGGCGGTCCAGTGCGCGTTGACGGTGCAGTTCCTCGTTGATACCGGCAGTGACGCCTGCGTTTTCCCTAGGTCGGTCACGAAAGAGCCGTACAATAACAAATTCTGAACTATGTGCGGCAAACGGAAATATGCCCAAATGTATTTTGGGGCTCTGTAATGTACGGCGTAACTTTGCTTGACGATTTACAGCGGCGGATGTAACAAAGAAATATAGGTGTTGATTTTTTGTCACATTACAACTTGGTTAGTGGCCCTGACTGCTATGCCGGAGGTCATAGGTTCGATTCCCATTCAGGACAAATGATTGTGTGATGAGCATAATCATTTGTTCTGTGTAACTTTGCTTGACGATTTAAAGCGGCGGATGTAACAAAGAAATATAGGTGTTGATTTTTTGTCACATTACAACTTGGTTAGTGGCCCTGACTGCTATGCCGGAGGTCATAGGTTCGATTCCCATTCAGGACAAATGATTGTGTGATGAGCATAATCATTTGTTCTGTGTCCGGGTGTAATTTATCTTTAATATGTACTCGTATGTATTTTGAAATATAAGTATGTTTATCAGTTGTCTAATACCCATAACACAAGCTCTGCTTAGCTTGCACACAACGCTGTCTAGTACAGCGTTGTGTGATAGTTGTGGAGTATTATATTATATATATATTATATTTAAAATGTTAGAATAATAATAATAAATAATATAAATAATATTCCACAACTATCACACAACGCCGTCTAGTCTCAAGCTAAGCAGAGCTTGTGTTATGAGTACTAGACAACTGATAAACATACTTATATATTTCTAAATACATACGTATTATAGATAAATTACACCCAGACACAGAACAAATGATTATGCTCATCACACAAACATTTTTCCTGGGTGGGAATCGAACCCACGACCTCCGGCATAGCAGTCAGGGTCACTAACCACTAGACCAACAGGCCAGTCGAATGCAGAATGCAAAGAATGCAGTGCCCAATCAACGCCAATACTACGCTAGCGACCCCTGCTTTGCCCGCTCGGTTGTTTCTTCGGTGAAGGTAAGAATTGGTGACACTACATCACGACAAACTCCGGGAGTTACATAACATAATCCAGCCGTCGTACACACAAGACCTTACACTATATATGTACAACACCTGGACCCCCCGCCTCATTTACTGCGGCGACTGGTCTCGACAAATTTAAATTTGGCAAATTGACAGGATTGAGGATACCGTGCGCTGCTCAGGGTCTGTACCGCGCAGGTGTGCGCTGCTCAGGGTCTGTACCGCGCAGGTGTGCGCTGCTCCAGTGTGTACTGCGCAGTTTATCGATAGCAAACAATTAGGACTAGTGCCTTAGACTTCGCCAGTCGCTGAGAGCTCGGGCAAGCGGTCGGCGCTTCCGATAATAACTTGACAGATCAAAAAGTCCTAATTAAAAAATTCGAGTGCCCTTCATAAGGAAGTGAAAGTGGATGTAAGTAGAAAATAAATTTTAGTAGTCTAACGGGGGGAAAAGGGACTACGATTTTTTTTTTTACTTTCGTGTGACCTCATGTTGAGACTATGAGCATTATAATTTAAGTATGGATTCCGTCATTAGTTTCCGGTAGTCATTATAATTATTGCTGTGTTAAAAATAAATAGATTTGCAATGCGCAGATTGCGATATAATTAGACCAATTTAGGGCTGCGTCACTCAGGTTGCCGGGCAACTAAATGTTCTGACTACGCATGCGCTGCGAATATTGATTGATAAGACTGTTTCTACCTGTTAACAATCATAATAGACTAAAGTATCCTGATATACACTGACCTTCTTTAATTGACTTTATCTCAGAAGATTTATGAAGATTGTCAATACGGTTTATTATACTCCAATAATATAATTGGAACACAGGTGTATAAAAATTTTAGAGGCGTTACAATTTTCTGTGACACTTATAAACATTTTTTTTTCTTCGTTTTAGAACATTCAACCCAACCTAAGGCGTCAGAGGAAACATCTTGATCAGTTATTCTGGGGTGCGGTTCCAGTAGCCGTCCCTGTCCCTGATCGTCAATTATAACGTAAGTAGATACTTTTCAACATCATCATAATTTTAGCCGGAACACATCCAATGTTTAACATAGGACTCCCCCAATTGTAACACATAACGAACGGTCCTGTGCGTCTCTCATCGATCGGATTCCTGATACTATCACCAGGTCATCGGTCCACCTTCTGAGGCCTTCAAATGCTGCATTTTTCGGTTCGTGGTCAAAACTCTAGTACCTTTCGTCTCCGTCGACTATCTGTTCTGCGAGCAAAGTACTATTTTTAGTGTAACCTAATCATTATTTCATTCTATTTCATGAAAACGAGTTGGTTTTGGTTGTGTGTGTAAATTCTTATGCTTTTTCTTGTTTGCGTTAACTATGTCACCTAGTGTTCCAAAACTTAAGCACAGTTTTAAAAACATTTTATTTACGTGAAATAAGACGCATACTTAAAGCTAAATAATAAACACAACATAACATCAGTCGATAGGGAAGATATGCGTCTTATCCGCGCAAAACGGCCCAACGCTCAGCATAAAGCTGTGACCTCACCACCATCTCACCTGATGGTAAGCGATGATGTGGTCGATGTTGGAACACGCTCGTCTAGAAGTATCTGCAGCTTTATCATTGCTGTTTAATTAATTCAGTAAAAACTTTTCTGTTTGCGTTAGTCTACCACTTTTCTAATATTATTTATTTTGGTTCAAGCTTAGAAGAGGATTTTTTTGAATCGATGACAGGGAAAATTTTATCTGTCATTCGGCGAATAATTTTCTTAAAAAAATCACTTTTGGACTTTAAAGAAAATGACATGGCCGGAATTAGTAGGGAGCTGTGCCCAAGCTAAAAATATTCATGTACACAAACAAACGGTACATCGTATTAAAGCTTAAAGGTACGGCTTTAGAGGAGTTCAAGTTCTACGTTCAGAGAACAGGCGAGAGACACTATAAATAAGATTTCAAAAGAAACGCCTAATCATTTTGAATAGCAATGATTGACATCAGCACAACAATGATCTACAATAACACGTTAAAGTGACAGTGACAGTAAGTTAGTATGAGGACGCCTTTCAGACTTCGGGTGGGTATAATTCTATGAAAATGTATGAAACACTACCAGTGATACATATTCATAGAGGCAAATAGTGGATTATGACAAAAAAATCAAAAGACCAAGTAAAACGTAATCACATTGATGTATATTGGTAATAGTCACTTTTAACCGTCGACATAAACAAGCTGCGATTTCGAAGAAGAGCTCGCCGTCATACAGATATTTTTGGATATTTAGGCAAATTTGAAAAAAATATACGATTGGACATGCAATAAAACACTAAAACCATAACACTTGAATTTTTATTTACGTCATATAAATAAGTAAGTAAGTACATACATTTGCTTACATATATTTATTCCTTAATATTTTAATACATTATCACTACAATAATTAGGTACTCAGACAAGACACATTCAATGTTTTTATCCACTCTTAAATCTCGAAAAGAAGAACTAGCCAGCTTCGAAGATATGTTATCAAGGATGAGGCTGGTGCCGTTATATTTGCTTGATTAGCAACTGGTTGAATCGAAAGTAGTTCAAGCAATTCCGATTCATTTTTCCTGTAGTTCTTCAACCTGTTTATGTATATCAGCCAATGTATTTTGTAATTACGGTATTGAAAGTTCTTACAATATGCCTTCATATTCGATTAGAGGCCACTTTAATTCAGGCACCTTGACTTCATAAGCGTCTGAATCCAAATCGTAAACAAATCAATTCAATACGCACAGCTCAATATTAATATTAGAAGCGTAAAGGAAAGTCCGTTAAAGGATAGCGTGCTAAGTTAAGTTTAAAAATCCAATACAGTTACGAAAACACAAAACAATAATATGTTGTAAAATCGACGCAAGACTGACACATACAGTTTTGACAGTTTAGTTTAAAGAACAGAAATGTCAAAAGACGTTTGGTTACACTCTTGGAAAATATTGTCGATTCATAATGGAACTCCATCAAGACACGCACGCGGCAACTCGAAAAGTGGTGTCTGCGATAATCGTGAAACCGTTAACTTTTTTAAGGTGCCTTAGAAATACAAATCTTTTTTCTCACTCGTACTTTCGTCCTGTTTTTCTTAGAAATGTAATAATAAAATAATAATAAAAAAAAATAATGCTGCAATACCCCCTGTATTGCAGCATTATCATGCTGTTTAATTAATTCAGTAAAAACTTTTCTGTTTGTGTTAGTCTACCTCTTTTCTAATATTATTTATTTTGGTTCAAACTTGGAAGAGGATTCTTTCGAATCGATAACAAGGAAAATTTTATCTGTCATTCGGCGACTAATTTTCTTAAAGAAAACACTTTTGGACTTTGAAGAAAATTTACGTGATTATTATGTACTGACGGTGTGATTGCCAGCTAACCTGTGCATTGTTTTATTGATAAGCTCCGTATTAATATACGGATAGAATACTCCTCTATAAAGAACCGATTCGCTCAGAATCGGTTCTGGGCATATTCTGGGAAATTATATAAATAGCAGTGGACTTGTCTCCAATAAAATTAACAAATGCGTGCGCCAACTAGCGCATGACAATCGATGAAGCGTTCTTTCTGACATCGCTATACTAGAGAATACCCTGGATGCGGACGTCGTGATAATCCTCCACGTAAAGTTATCCTGATAAATTCTTTTATAATTTATAGCAATAGTGTATCTATTTGAGTAGTTTTTTTACACTATTTTTTTATAATCACTGCTATTCGTGTCGAAAGGTCGCGGAATGAACCGTTTCTTTGATATTTATATTTAAATACGGTCGTAATTAGTTCGCGCCTAACGCCGAATAGAGATTGCAATCCCTTTTCACCTATAGGCATTATTTCCAAAATTCTCAATTTTTATTATTCAAATCCATTTCGCAACTTTACTTAAACCCTTATTTTTTTATAATAAAGTCGTCGATTCATTTTACTTTTATATTTTTTTATATTTGTATTTTTTTCAAAATGATAAATTAAATATATTATATGTAGTGATTTTTTTTAACGCTACAGAAATGGCGCCCGATTAACAGAAGTAAGTGTTTTTACCTAATAACCATAAAAATTTAAATGATTCTACATGAAAAAAAAAATTTGCCTTATTGAGGATGGTCACTCCCTCTGGGAGCTAATGATTCGTAAGCTTATTTGTTTCAGGACGTGGATATTCTTTCATTCAAGAAAGGTATTCTAGGATTTATACCACAAGTACAGATCTGTGAAGCTGTTATTTTCCTTGACATATTATTTTTTCATGATATGTAATGATTTTTAATGAAAAATAATTTTGTGAACTATATAACACATAACTGCCTTTTATTTTATCCACTTATCGCAGCAAATATAACGATAGGTTTCCTGATTTTTATTCCATATCCTTAGCTAGCGGTAGTTAGAACCCGTAGGGTATATATGGTGACGTATGAATTTTTAGGCTTCGGTTTTCAAGGTAAGCTTAGTATGAACGGTTATTTAGCCAATATTTTTATTTTCTAGCTTGGCGATTGCTGACTGCTGGTTGCTGGATTATTTTTTGTCCAGTTGTTCATGCCGCGCCTATTTTTTTCGCTAGGATTCAATCGACTTTTGTCTGTTCTTTCATTCGTTATTAGGTCTATATTAGTTACATCATGTCAGAAGAGGGGTTCCCTATTGGTGAGACACCATGTCGTGATAGTCCTATCATTTCGCGACCACCACCTCCTCCTATTCCGCCAAGAGCTTCTCGCGCTTCCTCACAAAGTGTCGTTCCTTCACCAGTAAGATCTGATGAATGCCTACAATTTACCAGGCAGTTCTCTCTTACTAAGTGGAAGATTAGTTTCGATGGAAAGACCTGCGTATGGAATTTTTTCACGAGTCTAGAAGAGTGCAGGGAGGCCGACAATTTGTCTGATGGTTACTTAGTTAATCGATTCCATGAAGTCTGGTCAGGTGTCGCACTTAAATATTTTAGGACAATCCGTCGTCCGGATCTTTCCTTCTTTGAGATCTAAGAATCCGTTGTGGTCAGTCTCAGCTTTGTTTAAAATGTAATAAAGTTGGTCATTCTTACCGCTCTTGCCCAGAGATCACAGGCACGATTTGTTTTAAGTGTCGTACTCCTGGATTTATTACTAGAGAATGTCCGAAATGTAATTCAAAATGCATAGATCACTGGCGATATGCTTCTTTACGTAAAGTATCCCCAGTGTTTACTTCAGATTCATTTGATAACCGACCGTTTATTAGGTATTATTATGCGGTAGAGTCGTTGAAGCAATGCTTGACTCTGGTACTCAGATGTCACTTATTAGCGATAATTTTATTCAGCAACTTGGTATTTCTTTGATATCAAAAGACGCTTGTCCCCGTGTTATATCGGCTAATAATTCACCGATTGATATTCTTGGTTCTGTATATCTTCCACTTAAATTTAATGGTTCAACTTTTATTTATGAGTTTTTAGTGGCAAGTTCGATGTCATTTTCTGTTATTTTAGGTATCGAATATTGGAATAAATTCGGTTTGACGTCTATTTTTAGTCAGGCTTTTGATAAAAATATTGATGGTAATATGTTTATCCCTTCTGTTTAGCGCTCTCCCCCTCAAGTTTCCACTGTTAGTGAGGTTCGTGTGCATCGTAAAGGTTCGCAACATATAGTCCCCGATGTTCTATCCCGGATCCATGCTAATCCTGTGTCGTTTGACCAGGGTTCTGAACACACTAATGACCGTTGGTATAAGAAGGTATACATGTGCTTGTGCATAGTATATAGGTGCTCGAGACACGCCACAAATGTTCCCAGTATACGCTATAAATAATGGTATCCTTATGAGACGCATGCCTGTTACTACTAGTCCTTTATCTTCTGAACCATGGCATGTGGTGTTACCAGCTGAAAAGGTTCCAGACGCTATTTGGGAAATTCACAATAGTTTTCCTTCGATACATCTCGGTGTTACTAAAACGTATCTAAAGCTTAGGGAGTTGTTCTACTGGCCAAATATGTTCCGTGATGTTACTTCGACGATGTGAGGTTTGTAAATTTCGAATACGCAACCTCGCGGTCAGATGTGCTAGCCTAAAGAGGTTTCCTTGCCCTTACAGATGATTTCTATCGATATAATCGGTCCATTGCCCTGTGCTTATTATGGTTATAAATATATCCTTTCTATGGTAGATGTTTTTTCCAAGTATGTGTGGCTAGTTTCTCTGAAAAGGATTGACGCTCTTTCTGTTATAAAAGCGTTAGAGTCTAAGATTTTCTTTAATTTTGGGGTTCCGCGTACTATTCTTTGCGACAAAGCTACAGTTTTTCGTAGTAATCAATTCCTTAATTTTCTCAGATCTTTCCATATTCAATCACCTACTTTTACGCCATATTATACACCCCAAGCAAACACGGTTGAGCGATACAACCAAAGTGTTATTACGTGTTTAGGTTGGTTGGTGAGAACCAAAGAAGTTGGGCTAAAATGTTACCTAAAGTTAAGCTTTACCTCAATTCTTGTGTTAATCTAGCTACTGGCTTTACGCCTAACTTTCTTATGTTTGGTAGAGAGGTCCTTATGGATAGCAGTCGTGTATATTTTCAGACTCGAAGCTCTAATTTGGCAGAGAGTCGGGCTCGACATGCTTCAAACCTATCTTCTCTCAACGAAGTTTATGCAAAGGTTGCTGATACTGTTTCTTTAGCTTTCCTCCATAACTCTCGTGCATATAATTCTAATCGATCAGCTATCACTCTGATACTGTACGGTGATACTGTATGGAAATGATTTTTTCTCTGGGAAGCTTGCTCCACGTTTTATTAAGTGCCGTGTGATAAGAGTCATTTCTAGGACCACCTATTTGCTACAGGATTGTGATTCAGTCCACTCCAGACAATATCATATCAAAGATATCTTAAAATAAGTTGGATTAAATTCTCTTTGTTCCATTTTAACATTAACATTTGCTTTCTAAAATTTTTCCTCTTTGGTTTATGGGATATTTCTTTGCATAAGTTTTTTAATTATGTTAAAAACTTTTTAAATTATCCGTTAATTAACATTTATTTATTTTTATGTTATGTCAACCTGCGTTCTCAGGTTATTTTATTTCTTTTGTTTAACACAAATGATTTGTCTTTGGAGAAAAAGTTTATGTAGGTAGGCGGTGAGTGCAGGTGATCGTAAATAAAAAGTCACTGTGTAAGTGATTACTTACAGTTTACTGCACTAGGTCCATACACATAAAACACGAAGAAGGAGTACATGAGTAGACAGAAGAGACACACAACACAAAGTTTAACAGTCACAAAGTTCACAATAGTTTTCCTTCGATACATCTCGGTGTTACTAAAACGTATCTAAAGCTTAGGGAGTTGTTCTACTGGCCAAATATGTTCCGTGATGTTACTTCGACGATGTGAGGTTTGTAAATTTCGAATACGCAACCTCGCGGTCAGATGTGCTAGCCTAAAGAGGTTTCCTTGCCCTTACAGATGATTTCTATCGATATAATCGGTCCATTGCCCTGTGCTTATTATGGTTATAAATATATCCTTTCTATGGTAGATGTTTTTTCCAAGTATGTGTGGCTAGTTTCTCTGAAAAGGATTGACGCTCTTTCTGTTATAAAAGCGTTAGAGTCTAAGATTTTCTTTAATTTTGGGGTTCCGCGTACTATTCTTTGCGACAAAGCTACAGTTTTTCGTAGTAATCAATTCCTTAATTTTCTCAGATCTTTCCATATTCAATCACCTACTTTTACGCCATATTATACACCCCAAGCAAACACGGTTGAGCGATACAACCAAAGTGTTATTACGTGTTTAGGTTGGTTGGTGAGAACCAAAGAAGTTGGGCTAAAATGTTACCTAAAGTTAAGCTTTACCTCAATTCTTGTGTTAATCTAGCTACTGGCTTTACGCCTAACTTTCTTATGTTTGGTAGAGAGGTCCTTATGGATAGCAGTCGTGTATATTTTCAGACTCGAAGCTCTAATTTGGCAGAGAGTCGGGCTCGACATGCTTCAAACCTATCTTCTCTCAACGAAGTTTATGCAAAGGTTGCTGATACTGTTTCTTTAGCTTTCCTCCATAACTCTCGTGCATATAATTCTAATCGATCAGCTATCACTCTGATACTGTACGGTGATACTGTATGGAAATGATTTTTTCTCTGGGAAGCTTGCTCCACGTTTTATTAAGTGCCGTGTGATAAGAGTCATTTCTAGGACCACCTATTTGCTACAGGATTGTGATTCAGTCCACTCCAGACAATATCATATCAAAGATATCTTAAAATAAGTTGGATTAAATTCTCTTTGTTCCATTTTAACATTAACATTTGCTTTCTAAAATTTTTCCTCTTTGGTTTATGGGATATTTCTTTGCATAAGTTTTTTAATTATGTTAAAAACTTTTTAAATTATCCGTTAATTAACATTTATTTATTTTTATGTTATGTCAACCTGCGTTCTCAGGTTATTTTATTTCTTTTGTTTAACACAAATGATTTGTCTTTGGAGAAAAAGTTTATGTAGGTAGGCGGTGAGTGCAGGTGATCGTAAATAAAAAGTCACTGTGTAAGTGATTACTTACAGTTTACTGCACTAGGTCCATACACATAAAACACGAAGAAGGAGTACATGAGTAGACAGAAGAGACACACAACACAAAGTTTAACAGTCACAAAGTTCAGAACACGATACACAAAAACACGACTAGCGAAACGAGATATCTCAGATGGCAGGAAATCAATCGCGCGCACGGCAGTTCGTAGCGGACTAAAGGTCAGCGTAGATCACTGCGAGCACGCACACATGCGTCGACATCCTTTGACACCACCGATGCGTTCCGAAATATGATCGTTTTTGTGTATGCAAATAAATATTAATAAATGTGATTACATAATTGTGTTGCTGTTATTGTGTTGTGTGATTTTATACACTTCTGGACACATCTATTGGCCACCTTAGAGTTTAGGTTTCGATGGCCCCTACCGAAATATAATTGCTAGATTGAACAAAAACTGTTGATGCAGTTTTAAACCTGATACATTTTACCATCTTTTTTGATCATATTGTTTTAAATTTGAATTCGGAATACCATACGACATGGAGCTACGCCTAACAAGTCGGATATGTGCCTTGTTAAAGGCATTCGATTTTTGAATAAAAAACATGTTTTATCACATAAAGGTTTAATTTTATAACGCGTGTTGCCTCCATGGGCATCTACCACAGCTCTCATACGATTAGGCATAGAGTTTATCAACCGCTCTATGAAATTTTGAGGGATCCATCTCCCATTCCTCTTCTATGGCAGTTTTCAACTTCTGCATCGTCTGGGCAACTGGCTGACGAGCCCTAACACGTCTTTTTAGCTCGTCCCACATGTGCTCAATGGGGTTCATGTCTGGGCTTCTGGCTGGCCAGTCCATAACTGTGATGTTCACATCCCGAAGATATTCCCTGACGATGCCGGCCGCATGGGCTCTTTCATTATCATGCATAAAAAGGAAATTTGGGCCCACATAGTCCGCGTATGGTATCACGTGAGGTTCTAAGCACTCACGAATGTACCTTTCAGCATTTAATGTTGGCAGCCGTGGTCCTGTAACAACCTCAAGTTGAGTTTTGCCGCTCGCGGATATACCGCCCCAGACAGTCCATGAGCCACCTCCATAAGCAACCCTCTCTTCAAAGCAGCATTGTGCGAAACGCTCTCCCTTACGTCGGTAGACCTTCTTCCTTCCATCATTGCCATGTAACACAATTTTAGACTCATCAGAAAAGAGTACACGGCTCCAATCTTGCTGTGTCCAATTTAAATGACTGCGTGCGAAATGAAGGCGCGCTGTTCGGTGGGCTCGGGTTAGTTTGGGCCCATTAGTTGACTTGTGTGGTACCATATCGCGTTCTTTTAACCTTCTCCGAACAGTTCGAGCGCTCACAGATACTCCGTGGAAGTCGCGAAGTTGGTTTTGTATCTCAATGGAGGTAAGGTGACGATTTCTCAAGCTGGTCGTCACGATGAATCGATCCTGCCTTCAGTTGTGACCCGAGATCGTGGCCTTCCTTGGCGACGAACAAAGCCGCCAGTCTCTAGGTACCTCCAATAAACATTTCGGACCGCAGATCGACTTAAATTAAGTTGAGCACTCACGTTTCTTTGGCTGTGTCCGGCCTGAATAAGTGCCACAGCTTGGGCGGCGACTTCAGGTGAAGTATCCATAGATTATTGATAGAACCTCACCTTAAAGTTAAGAATAAGTAATGTTTGTTGCAAAACCAAAGATATCAATCACTTTTTCAAGAATTAAATCCAAGTAAACCAATAAAACCAAGTTTTCTTAGTATTCGATTGTTTGATATCAACAAACAGGCTCCAAATTGTCTTTTGTTTCTTTAAATTCAAAAAAAGACTATTGAATGAAATTGTGAATGTGCCAGGTTCAAAACTGCATAAAAACTTTATGCTTGACTTAATATAAAATTTTAGCTAGGACCAAACGAAACTGAAAATACAAGGTGGGCCAATAGATGTGTCCAGAAGTGCATACATAAATAAATTAATAATATGGTAGGGGTGAACCCTACATGTCATTCAACAATCAATTTGAATTTTTTCTTTTACTTAATTGATTTAAGAGGGTCCTTCTCCACTCGCTTATCGTAAACATCGAAAATGGTTTAAAAGCTTTTTACTTCATTTAATGCAATCCAACGCGATGTTTGACGAAAAGGCAATGCAAAAAAAGAGAGATAACGCCTGGAAACTCTGTTAGTATTCGGTAATTCCGAGATTTACTCGAAAATTTCACAAAACTTGCTCCAGGAAATAGCTGTTTTTTTTAAACCCTTAAAAGTTTTTGGAAAAAGTTGTCATCATTTAGAATTTTAATAAAATTTGCAAGGTATCTAGAGGATTATTTTTTTGACTTTTTTAATTTTTAGGCAAATTATGAAGTGACAAAGTTCATACAAAATAGGACATTTTCAGAGGTTTTTACTGGGTTAGTTTATACAAATTTAGAAATTGGTTTCTTTAGAAACCTAGATAATATCCACAAGATACTGTGTTTCCAAAATATCTAATGAAAAATGTGTAATAACGTCATAATCAGTTATGAGCGGTTGTATGTAAAACAGTGAAAATGTGAGTCATGATGCACCACCTTAAGTTTAGTTTTTCAAACTTAGTTTTTTGTTTTTTTTGTCCAACTTGTCTTTCGTTTCTATAACTAAGGTTGGACTTTACGTGTTGACTTTATTTATTTTTTGGGGATCCCCGGTTTTTTTTCTTATTGTTTTTAGGTAATAGTTAAGTCTTATGTTAAGTTAGGTTAGCTTTACTTTAGATATATAGTTCCCTAGTTGTTCTTCATAGTTAGGATCTGGTAGGTTAGTGTTTGACTCTAATTGGACAGTATACATTTAGATTTATGAGTTTGTTATTTTCTTTCATATACTCCATAGTCGTAATTGAGATGTCGCGAGTTTGCGTGGATAACGTTTAGATGTGGTGGCCTCCGTGTTTATTCAGTATCTATTGAACTTCGATATCGTTTGATTCAGAAATGATTCCTGCTGTTGTCTTTGCCTGTTCCAGTTTATCTTTTTTCTCACTCGTACTTTCGTCCTGTTTTTCTTAGAAATGTAATAATAAAATAATAATAAAAAAAAAAATGCTGCAATACCCCCTGTATTGCAGCATTATCATGCTGTTTAATTAATTCAGTAAAAACTTTTCTGTTTGTGTTAGTCTACCTCTTTTCTAATATTATTTATTTTGGTTCAAACTTGGAAGAGGATTCTTTCGAATCGATAACAAGGAAAATTTTATCTGTCATTCGGCGACTAATTTTCTTAAAGAAAACACTTTTGGACTTTGAAGAAAATTTACGTGATTATTATGTACTGACGGTGTGATTGCCAGCTAACCTGTGCATTGTTTTATTGATAAGCTCCGTATTAATATACGGATAGAATACTCCTCTATAAAGAACCGATTCGCTCAGAATCGGTTCTGGGCATATTCTGGGAAATTATATAAATAGCAGTGGACTTGTCTCCAATAAAATTAACAAATGCGTGCGCCAACTAGCGCATGACAATCGATGAAGCGTTCTTTCTGACATCGCTATACTAGAGAATACCCTGGATGCGGACGTCGTGATAATCCTCCACGTGAAGTTATCCTGATAAATTATTTTATAATTTATAGCAATAGTGTATTTGAGATTTAGAGCTATTTGAGTAGATTTTTGACACTATTTTTTTATAATCACTGCTATTCGTGTCGAAAGGTCGCGGAATGAACCGTTTCTTTGATATTTATATTTAAATACGGTCGTAATTAGTTCGCGCCTAACGCCGAATAGAGATTGCAATCCCTTTTCACCTATAGGCATTATTTCCAAAATTCTCAATTTTTAGTATTCAAATCCATTTCGCAACTTTACTTAAACCCTTATTTTTTTATATAAAGTCGTCGATTCCTTTTACTTTTATATTTTTATATTTGTATTTTTTTCAAAATGATAAATTAAACGTATTATATGTAGTGATATTTTTTAACGCTACATAACCTATTCACTCTTGACTTAAAGACCCCTAAATTGTAGCTATCTGGAAACACAGACTCCGGTAGGGAATTCCACTCCTTGGCGGGTGGCGCACGTCTTGTCGTCCAATGATGATGCAATGATGATGATGAAATGTGCGCATACAATTAAAATCAACTCGCCTTAGTGAGATAGAACAACTGTACTTACTAGCTTCTGCCCGCATCTTTGCCCGCGTGTCCAGCAGGTACACACAGGCGCCGCCTGTATTCCCGATGCTTGACAGCCAAGTAGTTACGTGGAGTTGTTATATGTATTGATTGATTCAACCATTTAAGAGTTCTGCACCTCAGTTGAAAATAGATCCCTAGGCGCTGCGCAAACGGAGACACTTTTTGTTCGTCATGAGTACGGGCACGCCACAATTATCTTTGGGCGTCCTTACCTTCCGCATGACGCAGGTCCTCACCGGATATGGCACGTTCGGGAGGTACCTGTATCGGATTAAAGCGGATGAGACGCCCGGGTGTCGCCACTGTGCGGAACGCCCGGAGGACACGGTGGTGCACACAGTCAAGGTGTGCCCTGCCTGGGCGGAGCATCGCCGTGCCCCTCGTCGGGGCGATCGACGGCGGAGACCTCTCACGCCGGGCTTTGGTTCAGGCCATGGTCCGGAGCGAGGATTAGTGGCAGGCGGTAGCCTCCTTCTGCGAAGCAGTAATGCTAGCAAAGGAGAAGGCCGACCGCATCAGGCAACGGCGCTCTCATCGCCGCCGCCGGGATTCCGATCCCGATTCTATTCTCTCGCTTCGCCTAAGAGCGGGGGTTGTCATAGGAAGATTTTGCCCTCAAAAAAAAAAAAATCGTCATGAGTACAACTGTAGTGGACACAAAAAATGTTTACAAATGCAGGGACTGGATGATTTTATACTGGTTCTATAGAAATAAAAAAATCGTCGGTAGTTTATATCTAGGGAATGCAATCTCGATCTCGCGAGATCTCGGCCTTTTTTAGCGAGATTGATCTCGGACGAAAAAAGGGCGAGATCTCGCGAGATTAACGAGATTGTACTCGAGCATAAAAACGTCTTATTTGAAGCGTGGATTGACACGGACGTTAAAAAAAATATAGACTGATATGACAAACAATGCTTGATGCAAAAAATGTATTGAAAAATTTCGTGAAAATAAAAATGTTTATCTTATATTACTTTTTTTTGGTAGGTAAAAATTATCCAAATGACATCTCCCGCCCTAGGGTGGAGATAGTGTCAGACTATTACTGCCTTCTTGTCTTTCATACCGGGGCTGAGCTACGTTTCGGAACTAACCCTGGCCGGCTTCGACCCCGTGCGCGCCATTGACGACTTGGGTCTGGTCCGGACAATTTCCGGACGGTTTGACAGAAAACTACATACCTATTGCTCACCGTCTGCAAGCCCGCGCCTATGGTTATCTTATAATACTCACAATTTTTATTATTTTTTAACAAATTTATTCAAATTTGCAAAAAAAAAACACAAAACTGCCAATCTCGCGAGATCTCGAAATTAGCGAGATCTCGAAATTAGCGAGATCTCGCGATATTGATATTCGTAATCTCGCGAGCTCTCGCTCGAGCCCCAATCTCGCGAGATTTGCATTCCCTATTTGTATCTGACACAAGACACGTTTTGACAGGAGCGCGTGAAGGTATATCGCTAAAGTATTGGCAGTCCAGAAGTGCAACAGAGGCAAAAACGTGTTTTGATCGCGGTCGCCCTTCATTAGAATTTATATATATTTATCCATATAATTATCTTATCGAGCTCTTGAAATTAATTGGCCGGGTTTTTTTCATCATTCATTCTTTTGAAATTTTTGTTTTATTTGATTTCAAATACAATTTAAAATCAAATGTAATTTTTTTATGTAATATTTACGACATTTTTTTATTTTTGTTTCATTTCATTTCATTTCTATTTTATTTAATGTACTCAAAATCCATTCTGGTTAAATATGGCTGATGCTTATTATATGCACGCGAATAAAGTCGCGGGCGGAAGGGCTAGTCATATATATTTGAGACTTAACAGTGATATTGATTGATGAGAACTAAATGCCAGCTCACAACGCGCAGGTGCAAGGCGTAGACATGCGCTGCGCAGGTTATTGATTGACCTGATTGCATGAACTATGTTAAACTTACACCTAGACACCGCGCATTTGTCGCCCGGGAATCTTACGAGCGATCAGTGCGTCTTTTAACGTTGTGAAATAAAATATAATTGATTAGTAAATTAATGTTCAATTTAGTGCAGTGTTGACTGTTAGTGATATTCCATTATTGCAGGTAGGTACTAAAGGTCGCGACATATCTGCGGAACGCATGGCGTCTAACGTTCGGTTGAATACGCTCGCAGTGTTTTTCAGGTTCCTTATGATATATCAGTTAACCCTTTCACGCTCAAGGGAAATATTTTTCCCTTTTACAAAAATCGCTAACAATTATTCAATTATCATTGAATCGGTATTTTTTTTAATTAATGTCAAAATAAAACGTATTTCCAAGGCGGCAAATGTGTTTCTGAACGATTAGAAAAACAAAGAATTGTCAAACTTTATTGCGCCAAAATCAAAACATTTGCGGGCTGAACTAATAATATCTTGAAAGTGTTTTGGACTTGAGAAAATAAAATAACTATATCTTATCACGCGTTTTATATTATTTGGTAAGGATAGTTTTATATAATAATACAGTAAACTGCAAAATATTAGCACCATCACCTAAAAATTGCAAATCATCTAAGGGGAAATATTTTTCCCTCTGGTCCATATCTAGTGTTTTCGTTGTAGTACTATTATATGTAGTGCTATATGATAATGTATTGTTTTCTTGTATTTTTGTATAATTTCCCTTCATTTTTTTTACAAAAATGGCGAAAAGAGGGTGCAGAGAATTTCATATTCAAAATGACGAAATATTGCAGTTTCTTATGGCAGATAATAGTGACAGAGAAGATGAATTACAGTTAGACGAAGAAGTACAAACGGCATAACATTCGTAAAATGGATGGATACTAAAGCAGTCCATATGTTGACCAATTTCATATATCTCCGGTGCCAACTAGCCCAATAAAGAAGAGGCAGGCAGGCAGGCTGCTCAAAAAATAAATGTTACATGTCCGGATGTAGTGATGCGCTACAATAAATATATGGGCGGTGTAGACCTTATAGACCAGTGCAAAGCATGTTATGAGGTTGACCGCAAAGCCAAAATCAAATATTACCTGCACCTTTTTTTTGGCATCTTAGATATTGCTATGAATAACTCATATTTAGTCTACGTAACGTTGCACGAAAAACACAGAGTAGAAGGTCCGCTTTTGAGCAGCCTCGAATATCGCCAACATGTAGCACGAGGTGTAATAAATAATTTTACATGTAGAAAGCGATCAAGACCCAATTTAGTCTCCTCTAAAAAGCTCTGCATTGGAAATAAACACAATTTGCCAGCACACAACATGTAAAAAGCAGAAAAACTGAAGCGGTGCGTGAATTGCGCAAAACGGCGTATAGAAAATAGGACACATAATAAATGTGTTATGTGCGACGTCCACTTGTGCTTCACAAGTAAACGTAATTGTTTCGTAGAATACCATAATTAACTATTTATTTTACTTTTCTGAACATTTTTACCTCGTTTTTTTTTGTATTACTAAGCAATAAATAATATACCGATATAAAAAACCTAACCCTTCGTTTATTAACTTTTATGGTCCATAGGGAAAAATATTTCCCACGAAATTATAGGAAACCTATACACCCTGCTATGTTTTTCTAGTGATTTCCTCTTACTTTACACCCAAAATAGCTAAAATATTGTGTTATATTCGCATATTTAGTCTCAGACATCCTATGGTCCTGTAAGGGTTAAAATTACGCGTTCATTAGCAAGCGAAAAATCGCGCAATGCGTCGTGATTGTGACCGAAAGTTCGGTGACGCGTTTAGCGACCAAAAGTTGAGTGCCTGTTGCATATTCTTTCTAAGCCCTCTAGAATAGCCAATATTGACAAAATGCCAACAACTACGTAACAATGCCAGGCATTCGCTACGTGGTTGTCTGGCATTTTGCTGAACTGGACCTGTTTAGACCTATCAACAAATGGGGCAATTCACGCGAAGCGAACAACGAAAAAAAAGTGAGGTTCTGAAATTCGTTCATATTTTACATATTTGTACTTCTGAGGGATATAAACGTGTTCACATAACATTTTTTTTTATTTGAAGTTTAGTTGTTAAGATATGGGATTCTAAAGAATTCACCTGATTGACGGAAGTGTTTCTTGGAAATTTTATTTTCATATTGAAGATAATAATTATTATGAAATAGTTAATATATATTTTTTGCGTTGCTTTTCGTCAAACTTCGCGTTGGATTACGTTAGATGAAGTAAGAAGCTTTTAAACCATACTCGATTTTGATGAATGGCGAGTGGAAAAGGAGCCTCTTAAGGTCAATTTGCAGTGTGACTGTAAACTGCTCCCTTAATATGCACATTGATATTATCTGTTACTGTCCTGCAGTAAAACAAACAACCCTTATATTTTGTCTTAGCTTTATAAAAGCACTAAGACTTCATAATTCGATCAATAAGTCTTGTTTTTTTTTCTTTTTTTAGGCATACCTGCTGTGCAACACCGCAGTAGACGATAACTTTATCATCTAGTTTTCTCCGACTTACAACCGAAGGCAACAAGGTGCTGCCTCAAGAATGATCAATATGTCTTTGTGATGTAAGTATATCTGTTACTTCAGGGTTTTATTGAACAGCTTCGTCGTCTTGATACAAAAACTTGCGAGATGGCTCAAAATAGGTACCGCATTCCTGGGGCAAGGGTAAATGAAGAAATGTGAGTGGGATTAGTTAGTAAAATTCTAATACGATGATGAATATTGAATATCTAAAAATGTGGGTGAATTTGAACATTGTACCCGATTTCATACAAAGCTCTAGCATACAAAATAATAAAACATTTAGAAGAACAATTTATATATTTCTTTTTATATTTTAAAAATTGGGCTACATAGCAATAAAGCCCATTTCTAAATCCGAAAGTAATAACGGGCCACTTAGCTGTTTCTTTTTATTAACAGTATCGAAATTCTTGATTCAATTAATTTGTTGTTTTAAAATTTACTTGTTTGTTGTGTAAGGTACTTAATAACAGCTATAATGAAGCAAACAACGTTACTAATTAGTTTTTATTGTTTCAGAAATCTTAACCGGATTATGATCCTGATTGAAGCGAACGAGATATTCCGCAAAATGAATAATGTGAAACTTAATAAGACCGATAAAAATAATTTCATAGTAATCTAATTTAAAAACTAAGCTCTCTCATAAAATGTCAGTGCTCTCATCAAAGTCTACTTACAACATAGGTAGCTTCCTCCGAAAGTAATGAGATTTTGTTATGATAAGCAAATATTTAACTGTGCAATAACATTTACCTCAACCCGAGAACATGTTTCGACGTAAACCGAAAAAAGGACTTCCTACGTTAGTTAAGAACAAGGGACAAGCCGCGGTGTTAGGAGTGGAAGCAGATGAAGAGGAGAATCATCTGAAACAAGACCTCTTATTGTCTACGTGGTGTCAACTAAAGGCCGTTGGCTTCTTCGGGCACGTTGTGTGTGTGTGTGTCTTAGAGCGTGCAATATTATTATTTAGTTTATGTTATCCGTTTGGCAACCGTTACAAGGGTCGACCTCCTTAAGGATCCCATCCTTATGGAGGTCTTTAGTTGACACCACGTAGACAAGTAAAAAACAAACTAGGCTGCAATGATTTACGAGTTGCCATCAGAATGGCTCACGATCGCAAACGTTGGGGTCAACTTTCGCACGGCGAACGTCTGACATAAATATACTCGATTTATGACATCATAGTATGCATAGTCAGACTACGTCAATATTCTATAAGATATGTTAATATAATACGAAATAACTTAGTATACAGAGAAATTTATTATACGTATAATTTTGATACGTATCCCTCTAGTAAATCTGTTTTTCTTGGTTAAAATATTAACCGTATGTAACATGCTATAAGAAATAGCCAAAAGTTTTTACTGCTTGCAACCTCTTAGGTGCTAGTTAAGAACATCATAAAAACTTTTGTTCTATGACTTTTAAAAATGTATTATATTATCGGTTGAATATAAGCTTCGAGCAGCTACGAGACGCCCAGTATCGCGTTATTGCGCGCAATATATCGAATAAGAATGTAATACACTTCAATCAACCTTCAGGAACGCACGAGATGGCAGTGTCCCTCGATAATTTGTGGTTTAGGCTTGGCTTCCATACCAGTATAACTCTGATAGACGCATCTATGGCGCACGATGTGCTCAATAAATTAACATATTCCGGATTTATCTATGATTTACGTACAGTTGAGCTTCCCGTCGAGGAGGGAAGCGTATATGATAATGTTTCACGAAATCCTGTATGGTCGGTCAACGAGAATATCAGTCTGCGATGAGATCAGGGATGTTTTATCAGACAGAAAGTCAACCAGCCACAACTGACTTTATTAGGTAATAATTATTATTAAGATAGATAAAATAAAGTTAGTATAGGTATCAGTGCATTCTCTAGACGCGCTATCGATATTTACGCAATGGATTTTTGCGCCTCAAATATCTGCGCACTCGACATTCGTAAACGTGTTACAAAACCTTCCGAACAAGATGACGGTATGAATAATAGTGGCCGTGTGGTACCCGGCAAAGAATAGACCACCCCCTCTCATCCCGTGGGTGTCGTAAAAGGCGACTAAGGGATTAAAAAGAATGAGGAAAGTACAAATGAGAATTGATTGTGGATAAGTAGAGAGTTTAGGCAGACGTAACAACAATATCACATGAACAACAAGATCTGGAATACGCGTGACAAAAGTTTTACAACAATGGGTAGAAGTATAGAAACACGACGTTAACAACCGAAATAACTGGTGGCTTTCGATCTTTCGAAATAATATCATCTAGTTGAGAGTTGTCATCTTCTCAATTTACAAAATAGATTTTTCTGACACCATTAGCATTCGTGATGTGTTAGCGCTTCTTGTCCAATTTGTCACCAAATACTGTGACTGGCTTAAAATTGCAGTCACATGAAACGCTTTCGATATCCGTACATGTGTTATTTGTCAATCTGATGAGTTCTATAACTGGAGGATTGAATGATTTTGAGGATTTTAAGACAACATCTTGGAAATGAGTGGGTAATCTGGAATTGGTTTAGTGATAAAAAATCGGATACTAAAAAATTAGTTAATAAAAAATATTTGTGTAAAATCAAACAGAAAACAATGAAAACAAAGTTAAAAATAATACAAAAAGCAGCAAAAAATTAGTTGATTGTAGAAAGCGTACATATATTTGTGTAAAACCAAACAGTTCGAAAACAATCAAAAAAAGTTAAAAGAATACAAAAAGCAGAAAAAAATTGTTAATAAGTAAGCGTACCATATAAATCCATAAACATAATTTCTTTTAATGTGCTTACTTTTACGATATTAAGGCCGAACACTGCGTTACGCGGTTACCCGCGTGGACGACTGCGCGATCGTTACACGGGTACCCGCGTGGACAACTGCGCGATCGTTACACGGGTACCCGCGTGGACGACCGCGAGATCGTTAAACGGGTACCCACTCGCGTGGACGAACGTGTGATCGTTACACGGGTACCTCCCGCGTGGAAGACTGCACGATCGTTACACGGGTCCCGCGTGGACGAACGCGAGATCGTTACACGGGTACCAGCGTGGACGAACGCGCGATCGTTACACGGGTACCCCCCGCGTGGACGACTGCACGATCGTTACACGGGTCCCGCGTGGACGACCGTGCGATCGTTACACGGGTAACCCCCGCGTGGACGACCGCGCGATCGTTACACGGGTCCCGCGTGGACGACCGTGCGATCGTTACACGGGTAACCCCCGCGTGAACGACTGCACGATCGTTACACGGGTACCCGCGTGGACGACCGTGCGATCGTTACACGGGTACCCGCGTGGATGACCGCACGATCGCCCGCTTATCGCAGCGTTGGCCTTTAATATGTTTTTACATTTCACACTCATTTAGCTTATGATAGTAAGTAAGCATGTCACATTAATATTCGAACGTAATTGTATTTCTCTAGATTTAAATCATCATTTGAATTCTAAAACTGTAAGTAGATATTAGTGAAAACGGTTGGTTGGATGGAGTTTGTACCTTCACTCGTCATTGTTATTGAACATCGTTTTCGGGCAATTTTTACTCGAAGATTATTATTATATTTCGATTCGAGTTTAGTTTAATAACATTATCAACTAAGTATCTGCCGCAGAAAATACTACATTAGGGTAAATTGTTTAAAGTGTTAAAATAATAATCGTTCTGCAGCCACAACTGACTTTATTAGGTAATAATTATTATTAAGATAGATAAAATATAGTTAGTATAGGTATCAGTGCATTCTCTAGACGCGCTATCGATATCTACGCAATGGATTTTCGCGCCTCAAATATCTGCGCACTCGACATTCATAAACGTGTATAAAAACTTTCCGAACAAGATGACGGTATGAATAATAGTGGCCGTGTGGTACCCGGCAAAGAATAGACCACCCCCTCTCATCCCGTGGGTGTCGTAAAAGGCGACTAAGGGATTAAAAAAAACGAGGAAAGTACAAATGAGAATTGATTGTGGATAAGTAGAGAGTTTAGGCAGACGTAACAACAATATCACATGAACAACAAGATCTGGAATACGCGTGACAAAAGTTTTACAACAATGGGTAGAAGTACAGAAACACGACGTTAACAACCGAAATAACTGGTTGCTTTCGATCTTTCGAAATAATATCATCTATTTGAGAGTTGTCATCTTCTCAATTTACAAAATAGATTTTTCTGACACGGATACCATTGGCTTTCGTGATGTGTTAGCGCTTCTTGTCCAATTTGTCACCAAATACTGTGATTAGTTTAAAATTACAGTCACATGAAACGATCGAAAGCAACCAGTTATTTCGGTTGTTAACGTCGTGTTTCTGTACTTCTATCCATTGTTGTAAAACATTTGTCACGAGTATCCCAGATCTTGATGTTCATGTGATATTTGTCAATCTGATGAGTTAAATAACTGGAGGATTGAATGGTTTTGAGGATTTTAAGACAACATCTTGGAAATGAGTGAGTAATCTGGAATTGGTTTAGTGATAAAAAATAGGTTAATAAAAAATATTTGTGTAAAAGCAAAAAGAAAACAAAGAAAAAAGTTTAAAACAATACAAAAAGACAAAAAAAAATGTTAATAAGTAAGCGTACCATATAATTCCATAAACATCTTATATAATATTTTAATGTGTTTACTTTTACGATATCAAGACCGAACGCTGCGTTACGCAGGCACCCGCGTGGACGACCGCGCGATGGCCCGCTTAGCGCAGCATTGGTTAAATTATTAATTAATATGCTTTTACATTTCACACTCATTTAGCTTATGATAAGCATGTCACATTAATATTCGAAGTATTCGTATTTCTTTAGATTTTAGTGAAAATGGTTGGTTGGATGGAGTTCGTACCTTCACTAGTTACTGACAAAGTTTCTGCCGCAGAAATTACTACATTAGGGTAAATTGTTTTAAGTGTTAAAATAATACTCGTTCTGCAGCCACCTCTGACTTTATTAGGTAATAATTATTATTAAGATAGATAAAATATAGTTAGTATAGGTATCAGTGCATTCTGTAGACGCGCTATCGATATTTACGCAATGGATTTTCGCGCCTCAAATATCTGCGCACTCGACATTCGTAAACGTGTTACAAAACCTTCCGAACAAGACGACGGTATGAATAATAGTGGCCGTGTGGTACCCGGCAAAGAATAGACCACCCCCTCTCATCCCGTGGGTGTCGTAAAAGGCGACTAAGGGATTAAAAAGAACGAGGAAAGTACAAATGAGAATTGATTGTGGATAAGTAGAGAGTTTAGGCAGACGTAACAACAATATCACATGAACAACAAGATCTGGAATACGCGTGACAAAAGTTTTACAACAATGGGTAAAAGTATAGAAACACGACGTTAACAACCGAAATAACTGGTTGCTTTCGATCTTTCGAAATAATATCATCTATTTGAGAGTTGTCACAAAATAGATTTTTCTGACACGGATACCATTGGCTTTCGTGATGTGTTAGCGCTTCTTGTCCAATTTGTCACCAAATACTGTGATTAGTTTAAAATTACAGTCACATGAAACGATCGAAAGCAACCAGTTATTTCGGTTGTTAACGTCGTGTTTCTGTACTTCTATCCATAGTTGTAAAACTTTTGTCACGAGTATCCCAGATCTTGATGTTCATGTGATATTTGTCAATCCGATGAGTTGAATACCTGGAGGATTGAATGGTTTGAGGATTTTAAGAAACAACATCTTGGGTAAATTAGGGTAAATTGTTATTAAGTTTGTTAAAATAATAATCGTTCTGCAGCCACCAATGACTTTATTAGGTAATAATTATTATTAAGATAGATAAAATATAGTTAGTATAGGTATCAGTGCATTCTCTAGACGCGCTATCGATATCTACGCAATGGATTTTCGCGCCTCAAATATCTGCGCACTCGACATTCGTAAACGTGTATAAAAACCTTCCGAACAAGATGACGGTATAAATAATAGTGGCCGTGTGGTACCCGGCAAAGAATAGACCACCCCCTCTCATCCCGTGGGTGTCGTAAAAGGCGACTAAGGGATTAAAAAAAACGAGGAAAGTACAAATGAGAATTGATTGTGGATAAGTAGAGAGTTTAAACAGACGTAACAACAATATCACATGAACAACAAGATCTGGAATACGCGTGACAAAAGTTTTACAACAATGGGTAGAAGTACAGAAACACGACGTTAACAACCGAAATAACTGGTTGCTTTCGATCTTTCGAAATAATATCATCTATTTGAGAGTTGTCATCTTCTCAATTTACAAAATAGATTTTTCTGACACGGATACCATTGGCTTTCGTGATGTGTTAGCGCCTCTTGTCCAATTTGTCACCAAATACTGTGATTAGTTTAAAATTACAGTCACATGAAACGATCGAAAGCAACCAGTTATTTCGGTTGTTAACGTCGTGTTTCTGTACTTCTATCCATTGTTGTAAAACATTTGTCACGAGTATCCCAGATCTTGATGTTCATGTGATATTTGTCAATCCGATGAGTTAAATAACTGGAGGATTGAATGGTTTTGAGGATTTTAAGACAACATCTTGGAAATGAGTGAGTAATCTGGAACTGGTTTAGTGATAAAAAATAGGTTAATAAAAAATATTTGTGTAAAAGCAAACAGAAAACAAAGAAAAAAGTTAAAAATAATACAAAAAGACAAAAAAAAATGTTAATAAGTAAGCGTACCATATAATTCCATAAACATCTTATATAATATTTTAATGTGTTTACTTTTACGATATTAAGACCGAACGCTGCGTTACGCAGGCACCCGCGTGGACGACCGCGCGATGGCCCGCTTAGCGCAGCGTTGGTTAAATTATTAATTAATATGCTTTTACATTTCACACTCATTTAGCTTATGGTAGTAAATAAGCATGTCACATTAATATTCGAAGTATTCGTATTTCTTTAGATTTTAGTGAAAATGGTTGGTTGGATGGAGTTCGTACCTTCACTAGTTACTGACAAAGTTTCTGCCGCAGAAATTACTACATTAGGGTAAATTGTTTTAAGTGTTAAAATAATACTCGTTCTGCAGCCACCTCTGACTTTATTAGGTAATAATTATTATTAAGATAGATAAAATATAGTTAGTATAGGTATCAGTGCATTCTCTAGACGCGCTATCGATATTTACGCAATGGATTTTCGCGCCTCAAATATCTGCGCACTCGACATTCGTAAACGTGTTACAAAACCTTCCGAACAAGATGACGGTATGAATAATAGTGGCCGTGTGGTACCCGGCAAAGAATAGACCACCCCATCTCATCCCGTGGGTGTCGTAAAAGGCGACTAAGGGATTAAAAAGAACGAGGAAAGTACAAATGAGAATTGGTTGTGGATAAGTAGAGAGTTTAGGCAGACGTAACAACAATATCACATGAACAACAAGATCTGGAATACGCGAGACAAAAGTTTTACAACAATGGGTAGAAGTACAGAAACACGACGTTAACAACCGAAATAACTGGTTGCTTTCGATCTTTCGAAATAATATCATCTATTTGAGAGTTGTCATCTTCTCAATTTACAAAATAGATTTTTCTGACACGGATACCATTGGCTTTCGTGATGTGTTAGCGCTTCTTGTCCAATTTGTCACCAAATACTGTGATTAGTTTAAAATTACAGTCACATGAAACGATCGAAAGCAACCAGTTATTTCGGTTGTTAACGTCGTGTTTCTGTACTTCTATCCATAGTTGTAAAACTTTTGTCACGAGTATCCCAGATCTTGATGTTCATGTGATATTTGTCAATCCGATGAGTTGAATACCTGGAGGATTGAATGGTTTGAGGATTTTAAGAAACAACATCTTGGGTGGATTAGAGTAAATTGTTATTAAGTTTGTTAAAATAATAATCGTTCTGCAGCCACCAATGACTTTATTAGGTAATAATTATTATTAATATAGATAAAATATAGTTAGTATAGGTATCAGTGCATTCTCTAGACGCGCTATCGATATCTACGCAATGGATTTTCGCGCCTCGAATATCTGCGCACTCGACATTCGTAAACGTGTATAAAAACCTTCCGAACAAGATGACGGTATAAATAATAGTGGCCGTGTGGTACCCGGCAAAGAATAGACCACCCCCTCTCATCCCGTGGGTGTCGTAAAAGGCGACTAAGGGATTAAAAAAAACGAGGAAAGTACAAATGAGAATTGATTGTGGATAAGTAGAGAGTTTAAACAGACGTAACAACAATATCACATGAACAACAAGATCTGGAATACGCGTGACAAAAGTTTTACAACAATGGGTAGAAGTACAGAAACACGACGTTAACAACCGAAATAACTGGTTGCTTTCGATCTTTCGAAATAATATCATCTATTTGAGAGTTGTCATCTTCTCAATTTACAAAATAGATTTTTCTGACACGGATACCATTGGCTTTCGTGATGTGTTAGCGCCTCTTGTCCAATTTGTCACCAAATACTGTGATTAGTTTAAAATTACAGTCACATGAAACGATCGAAAGCAACCAGTTATTTCGGTTGTTAACGTCGTGTTTCTGTACTTCTATCCATTGTTGTAAAACATTTGTCACGAGTATCCCAGATCTTGATGTTCATGTGATATTTGTCAATCCGATGAGTTAAATAACTGGAGGATTGAATGGTTTTGAGGATTTTAAGACAACATCTTGGAAATGAGTGAGTGATCTGGAATTGGTTTAGTGATAAAAAATAGGTTAATAAAAAATATTTGTGTAAAAGCAAACAGAAAACAAAGAAAAAAGTTAAAAATAATACAAAAAGACAAAAAAAAATGTTAATAAGTAAGCGTACCATATAATTCCATAAACATCTTAAATATTTTAATGTGTTTACTTTTACGATATCAAGACCGAACGCTGCGTTACGCAGGCACCCGCGTGGACGACCGCGCGATGGCCCGCTTAGCGCAGCGTTGGTTAAATTATTAATTAATATGCTTTTACATTTCACACTCATTTAGCTTATGGTAGTAAATAAGCATGTCACATTAATATTCGAAGTATTCGTATTTCTTTAGATTTTAGTGAAAATGGTTGGTTGGATGGAGTTCGTATCTTCACTAGTTACCGACAAAGTTTCTGCCGCAGAAATTACTACATTAGGGTAAATTGTTTTAAGTGTTAAAATAATACTCGTTCTGCAGCCACCTCTGACTTTATTAGGTAATAATTATTATTAAGATAGATAAAATGTAGTTAGTATAGGTATCAGTGCATTCTGTAGACGCGCTATCGATATTTACGCAATGGATTTTCGCGCCTCAAATATCTGCGCACTCGACATTCGTAAACGTGTTACAAAACCTTCCGAACAAGATGACGGTATGAATAATAGTGGCCGTGTGGTTCCCGGCAAAGAATAGACCACCCCCTCTCATCCCGTGGGTGTCGTAAAAGGCGACTAAGGGATTAAAAAGAACGAGGAAAGTACAAATGAGAATTGGTTGTGGATAAGTAGAGAGTTTAGGCAGACGTAACAACAATATCACATGAACAACAAGATCTGGAATACGCGTGACAAAAGTTTTACAACAATGGGTAGAAGTACAGAAACACGACGTTAACAACCGAAATAACCGGTTCCTTTCGATCTTTCGAAATAATATCATCTATTTGAGAGTTGTCATCTTCTCAATTTACAAAATAGATTTTTCTGACACGGATACCATTGGCTTTCGTGATGTGTTAGCACTTCTTGTCCAATTTGTCACCAAATACTGTGATTAGTTTAAAATTGCAGTCACATGAAACGATCGAAAGCAACCAGTTATTTCGGTTGTTAACGTCGTGTTTCTGTACTTCTATCCATAGTTGTAAAACTTTTGTCACGCGTATCCTAGATCTTGTTGTTCATGTGATATTTGCTAATCCGATGAGTTGAATACCTGGAGGATTGAATGGTTTGAGGATTTTAAGATACAACATCTTGGGTAAATTAGGGTAAATTGTTTTTAGTTTGTTAAAATTATAATCGTTCTGCAGCCACCAATGACTTTATTAGGTAATAATTATTATTAAGATAGATAAAATATAGTTAGTATAGGTATCAGTGCATTCTCTAGACGCGCAATCGATATCTACGCAATGGATTTTCGCGCCACAAATATCTGCGCTCTCGACATTCGTAGACAAATATCTGCGCACCACATAATCTGCGCACTCGATGTCCGCGCCCCAAATATCTGCGCACTTGAGATCCGCTCATATTTAAGGTCTAGTGTAATAATACTGATAGCTTCTGCAGCCACCATTGACTTTATTAGATAATAATCGATATTAATAATTTAAGATCGATAAAATATAGTTAGTATAGGTATCTGTGCATTCTCTATCGCGCAATCGATATTTACGCACTCGATGTCCGCGCCCCAAATATCTGCGCACCAGTTATCTGCGCACCATTTATTTGTGCATTAGATGTCTGCGCATCTAATATCTGCGCCCTTTATATTCGTGTCTCAAATATCTGCGTCTATATTTTGAACGCACCAGACATCTGCGCGCTTGATATCCACGCACTAATATCTGCACTTTCAATGTCCACGCACCCGATAATATCTGCGCACTGCGATATATAAACTAACTCTGTGCGCCTTATATAAACTAACGGACGTTATTGTTATATTCGTAGCCGATTTCTTTAGAGCAATTATATTTTAAAACCTACAATATATTATAACAAACAAATCTCATAATCTTCCATTTTCTTTTTTTCTGAAATTTACTGTCTTATGTAAAATCTTCTCAAACCAAATTCATTAAATTCTGGAAGTTTACTCGACAAAATAGATTGCAATACTATAAAAAAATCGAACTTTTATATTAAGAACTTTGGTAAGCATAGTAAATATAGGTTATCACGACATGATATACCTCAAAAATAAACTTTCGAACTAGTAACTTAGAATATTGTAATAAATAAAATAAGGGATTTTTTTTCAATGGAGTTTGCGTAATCACCTGTTAAGAACTTGCATTTGCTCTAGGAGCCCTGTAAGGTTGCGAAACAGCAGTAATTGTTAACAAAAATATGTTGATACGTAAAATATCACATATGCCCTACGCGCACCGATTGTGTCCTCTCTGAAAGCATCCAATAATTTCGATCGCGTTCAATAAAAGTAATTATGATCAGTACATAACTGGTATAAAATTATAAGTTAAGTACAAATAGTAATTAAAACTACTTTTAAATTATAAAGCGATAAAAAATACATAAAAAACAAAAAAAAAATGTACTATTTAAATTACGTAAGCGTATTTAATAAATTTAAGATTTTAAATGTAATATTCGCCATTATCTAGATTCAGAACTTTAAAAATGTTTGGTTCTTTGGCACCCTAATTACTTGTTCACGTTGAAACGCGCGGGCACGGTGGCGGGTGCGGTCGCGAAGATATGGCTATTTCGTGTTCATTTGGCCGCCAGGCGTTTGCGCGGGTGTGATGCACAAACGCCTGGCGACAATTTTATACCATTTGAACTTACTGACGACGCGGGTGGATGGCGCGCTCCACCGCTAGTTCAACGTGAAAACACACGAACATTTCAAGGGTTTGATAGAGTCGCGAGCTCGCCGCGCGCGCCACTCGCTAGCTTGCCCGCTACTTAGCCCGCACGTGCGTTTCGTACGTGAACACTTCGATATTATGCCATATGTTTGATATTTCGTGACTACGCTCGCCACCGCAGCCGCGAATCAACGTAACCGAGTACTCAGTATATCCATTCAACCTTTGATCTAATTAACTCGTCATATTTCATTTTAATTTTTTTTTTCATTCCTATTTCTCCTTACTAAGGACCATGTCAATTTGGACGATCGCCCCCTTGAGTAGGACTTGACTGAATTCCATAATGAAAGAATGCCACTCTGTCTATCTTCTCCTTAGCTTTCTCGATGTAGCAATGTGTCGTTAGCGCTGTATGCATTGTTCATTTTGGTTCAATTGTCTTCCTTCTCTCCGTTTATGGAACAGAAAGCATTATTTTACTGTTTATGGCAGTCTATTCTTCTATATCACCTCTTTTCCTACTAAGACATTGTCTATTCTTAACTGATGACACGATTCCATTCGTTCTTCTCTCTGTTCTTTCTTAAGACTAAATAATTTTCTTTCAAAATATTTCCTTTTGTCATGAAGATTCGAAATGGAATTTAAGTAGTAAAGGAAAATCATAAGATAAACCAATATTTATTAATTAATTTGCCATCATCCATCCATACTAGTTATTTTTTTTATCGGGTGGCATTCCATAATAAAAAAAAAATACCTTGCAAACAAAACTAACAAATAAAATGAATTATCTACAGGTAATGCACTAAATCCTTCCTTCTCTCTTTGTATCAGTGCTTGGTTTCAGAAATATTACAGTATTCCATAATTGGTACCTTTCTTCTATATTGTACACCTTTTTTGACTCGGATGTATCACAATAAATAAAAATAGAAATATCAACCAGACAATTTATTGTGCTGATTCTTTTAGATTCTAGTTTAGACTGTTTTTACTGAATAAATCAAATCTCGAATAATAATCAAGATCTATAATAGGCATAGTAGTAATAATGTTCATAAAAAATCAACTTAAAAAAATTACGAGTGAGGGACGAACTCTGCGTGAAAATCTCCGTTACGTTATGTATAAAATTAGTAGTGAAAATATATAAATAAAACAACTAGTAAAAAACCAAGTCCAAATCAAAATTTACGTACAGAAGTGAGAGGGGTCTTTTATAACGAGATTGATATAAAGGGGGCGGGTTAACTTGTTATGGCAGATAGACGAAAGGACGGACGAACGCCCGGATGTGAAGAACTGAAGGCTTTTTTGTTTTTATAGCGGACCCCGCAAGTTTAGTTCTAATCAGAAACAAAATCAACTTAAAATTATTATTTTTTGGGGTCCGAAGACCCACCTCCTTCTTGGCAGTTATAACGATAATATATAAGTCGGTTGTCTATTGCTATACAAAAAGCAGTTGAATACTTCCACTAACCATTATACAATTAAATGATCGACAACCGACAACTCAAGGTCAAAGGGTTTACGAAAAACCGCTTGAGAACATAACTTAAACAAAGATGCGGACGGTTGGCTGAAGTAAGTATTTGTAAATATAGGAAGACTCACAATTTACACGGTCACGTAAATTATATTTAAGGTTTTATTAGCGGATACTAATCAATATTATTTGTAAGGTCTCTAACAAATAAGAACAAAATCCTGTGCATGAAAAATAGTAAAATGTTTAGATTAAGACAAATTATAATTTGGATATTAATTAAGTAGTAGGTTAAGTAACTGATTTTCACGTTATGTGATTGCTCCGTGTCTCGGAGAGCACGTTAAGCCATCAGTCTAGGCTTGTCAGTCGTTATGGGCTCTCGCTCGATTTTCGCTTCCTTTACTTAAATAGATCGATATTTCTTAATTGCGATAGTAATCAGGCAGTCGCGATTCGAGATGAGAGAAAGCATGAGGAAAGACATCCCAAACGACCGAACCGTTGTATGATATGCCCTGGGCATCGGGTGCCGCAGGGCGATTTTCGGTCAACGTAGACACAGGCTTGCGGACGGCCAGCAACCAGGCGCCGGGCGATAGCGCGTTTTGTACTTGTGTTCCACGCGTGCCTTTAAAAGATGTCTGTAAAATACACGGGGCCTTCTAGGGCCGATGCCTGCCAAAGCTACAGATTTGATCAAAAGTGAAATCGTGGCCCTGGAACCCAAAAGACAACTAAAGGAACACAGATGGGTTAGGCAATAAAAGTCTGCCCCCCTCCCTCTTGCTCTCAAAACAAAATTTGGCTAGGGGTACTGGCCTGTATAGGCCGTATAAAAACTAAAGCCGCTTTGTTTTACGTCACACGTAATATTATTTCTTTAGTTATATTTTTATTGTTATAATTTAAGTAAGTAATTTTATTGTGATTTTTCATCAAATGTATTTTAACGTAAATCATAAATAATGTAATAAATTAGCTGAAATGATTTATTAAAAAGGAGAAATCAATACTAACGGGTGTCTTTTGGTTCAGACTCGGAGCATCTCCGAAATGACTCCCGCCTCTCTCCGTTCGCTCCTCCTCCCTCAATGCCCGATTCAGTTGGGCCCTAAATTGTGGAACTTCGCGGTGCCCAGTTAGGGCACCGCGAAGAGTTTCGCATAATGGTGTCATGGCTCTAACCCGGTTGACAGTCTTCTCTAGCTGTAGACATATCTTGTTGTGTTTACTTTCCAATAAATTTATTCTTTCTCTCTCTCTTTTGAAGACCTTCAACCTGGCTACTTCTTTTCGGGTGCTTACTTACTCGGACAGTGCCTTAAATCGGGTGGCATCTAGATTCTCCATGACTTTTAGGGATAGGGGATGAAATCAAGCGTCGGGGGCGAAAACCGTAAAGACATTGTGAAGTTAGTAAACTTTGGCCATTATGCTATTTTACTTTTTTATTATCTATTCCGCAGTGCTCTTTCCGTGTATTGAAATAATTTATTAAATAAAAAATTTAATTTAAAATAATCGTGTTTCATTTGATTCCTATAAATAACAGTTGCAGACATCATCTACACTAATTTATTACACATTTATTAATATCCTTTAATTCCTTTCCTTTACTACTATTATTAACCACGCACTCCGCCCCGGCGTTGCTTGTCCGACGATCTGATGGCCTCTCTTCGATGAGGGTTTGTTTTGGTGATTCCGCATACACACAACACAAACTATGGGAATTCCCTGACATCACCCGCCCGCATGAAATACACCGCACAATAAAACACAATACAGCACATCACATTCTTACTACACCAGGGCCACCAGTATCGTGTTACACCGCGTAAATTGGACCCAGATAAATTGAAAATAGCCAAGGTCGAATTTGAGGCAATGTTGCTGTGTGGCACCTGTCGCTCATCAGAGTCACCGTGGTCGTCACCTCTTCATCTTGCGCCCAAAAAGAACGACGGTTGGTACCCTTGTAGCGACTATAGGCTCCTGAATGTACGGACTATCCTTGACTAGTTCCCATATGACACATCCAGGTCTTCGCTTATAGCCTGCCTGACTGTATAGTGTTCTCACTAATCGATCTGGTAAAAGCTTACAATAAGATTCCTTTGCATCCAGATGACATTCCAAAGACTACTCTCGCAACGCCGGCCGAAAGACCGAATCTTTTCGAATTCGCATTCATGACGTTTGATTTTTGAGTTGCCGGACAGACGTTTCCTTGGATGTTTTTCTGGTATTTTCTAAAGACTAGAAGACACACGAGCTCCACCTGCATCAGCTTTTCACCAGGCTCAGAGATTACGGCATGGTCATCAAAGCTCTAAGTGCGTCTTTGGAGCGTCGGATTTCAACTTCTTGGGGTACCATATATCAGCTAAAGGTACAAGAACTGCCTTCTAAGGTTGAGGCAGTACAAAATTTCCCAGCACCCGAGAGGTGCTGGGAAATGGTGTCGTAAGAGAGCTACGCCGATTTCTTGGGATATTCAATTTTTACGGCAGGTTCCTTTCAGGCACCATTCGCTCCAACGCGGCTCTCCTCGTAGGCTCCGTTAAGGGTTCACATCCCATTAACTTTACACCCGAGGAGTACGAGGTATTACAGAACTGCAAGAACATTATTTTTTAAGCAGCACTATTGATTCATCCTGACTGAAATGCTAAGTTGGCGTTGGTCTTACCAACATAAAACATTTAAATACCTACATAAAACATTTAAATAATGATTATAAACGCCGCTGAATAAAAAATAGCAAAGTGCTTTTCAAGTGTATTTAAATCTCTTAAAGGAAGATGTTGTGTTGAAAATAATTGTAGGTTTGATTAGAAATGTGTGCCTCTCAGAAATGTGTTTTCACGAAAAATATGAAACCGAAATGCGAGGAAAACTGACGAAATAAAAACATATAATAGTTCTACACAAATTAAAGAAAATTGCGATTCGGCGGGCGGTGATTTTCGGCCCTGAATTAGGATTTTTCTTTTAGATTTTGACTTTTCAACACTGAGGATTAATTACCTCATCAATAGGTATTTACCATCGTCGTATGGCAGCCAAAATATGCTGTAAATTTGATGGTGAGGCTGTTTCGAAAAAGTTTCAGCCCCTGCAGCTAGGTTTCGGCTCCAAAGGTGGCTGCGAGGCTGCCGTTCACGGCTTGTCGACCTACCTAAATTCTAACTTAGGAGGGGTCATCGGCCAGGGTTATCCAAAAGGAAATTCGAGCCCCGGTATGAAGAGGCTAGAAGGAACGGGGTGGGTTTTTAGTCAGTAAGAGTCTGACACTATCTTCCGCTCCACCCAAGAACAAATCCTAAAAAAAAATGCCCACCGTAAAAAAAACATCCGAAGAACCCCTAAACTTATGTGGCTAGGTATATTACTTACAGAACAGAACGATGGAAGACGCATTTTGAATGCCGACGCAAGGTAGACCTGATATCTGATGAACGCGATATGCACAACGGGTCGTTGCACTTAGAGGAGACCTATGTAAAATAGTTGATGTCTTTCGACTGAAATGACGATAATGATCAGAGAGTGAGTGAGTCATGTGTATAGAGATATTTATGTGAGTGTCAAGTTAACATGTTCAAGTGTTCGGGAAGAAAAAATAATAAAACTAAGCACACTGAATTCCGATTTATTTCGCTATTTTTTTTCCATTCTTTAAGTAGATGGCGGTAGGTTTTTTTATTCTATATTTTTCCGAAGTATATCTTCGGAATAACTGTCAATTGTTTGATTAGAATTACATAATAATACATTATAGCTTCCACTTCTACTCGGATTCATAGTCAGACTGCCATATATAATCTTTTTTTTAAAGATTAAATTTTAAAGATAATGAATTTTGTAGATGCAGTCCGAACCCTGAATTCCTCTGGAAGGGAAAGGGTGCTTAACCCTTCAGATACCGTCAATTAGAGACACAATAGTAAGACAATAGATGCGCGGCCACCGGTGGTCGCTTGGGGATTCATGAATTAAACTAAATCCTCATCCACAATAAGGTACAATTATTGAGTCTGCACTTTGGCACTATGTCTCTCTCTCTTGCCAAGAAGCATGAGAAGGGTTCCAGCGTGCGATACCCTGTCGAAAATCTCCGACACGTCTAAGAAAACGGCAATCGCTTCCCAATTCTTCTCAAGGACCTCGCCCCTTAAGTGGCATACACTAGCAGGTCCTTAGTAGAGCGATTGCGTCGAAACCTATCCTGTCGGTCATTGAGGAGATCATTATCAGAAGATAATGATTTACCTAGAAAGGTATGCCATGAAGCGCTAGTTCAACACGCGCTTCATAATCTGCAGAGTATAGAGTTCTGAGACAGTTGGCAGGATCGTCACGACTGAATCATATATTTTAAGCATTGATATATTATAAGGAAAGATATGTTGCACGTTATTTTGCAATAAAAAACCTCTGAGCAGAACTACGTGCACGAGTGAATTATGATTCCATGAGATTTGTTTTCGTATGATTTGCAGATAAGCACACGAAGGCATATAGATAACCTTTATACAATTAAAACAAAACAAAAATCTGCGAACACGTCCGTTTATGTGACCGAGTGAAATTAAGCCACCGGGGCTTGATTTCAGCGGTCTACGTGCAGAGACAGAAGATGTTTCGCTGATCAAAGGTTTTAAGTACCTACTTGTACTGTGGACAAGGCATACACAACACAGTCAAATTTTTTAAAAGTATTTTACAAAAATCTTTACATAGATTCATCATTGTCAATCACATCAAATACATGTACAATAGATATGTTAGACTTATTATACTAAACAGTTCTTGTCTGTTCTACACATCGAGTTACTACGAGTATATCTGATATTTTTGCTTATATTTTAAATCCTTTATGTATTGGTCATCAACCATTTGTCTTATAATCTAAAAGTTGTATCTACACATCGAAGATTAATAGAGAAAAAAGGTTTCCTTTTTTCCCTTATAATAAAATTAAAGGTTTTTTCAAAATTAACAGGTTTTTGGATTATTAGATAACATTTTTGTAATAATACAAACGAGAACAATTCAACACAGATCACGTAATGACTTCTAAATTATTAAGCTTAGATGTGGTCGACAGGAACTCCAATAAAGAGAGCAAAGTTTCAAATTATTTGGTAAAACGCCACTGACGCCGCTATAAACGTGGCAATCTACTGAGCTTAAAAACTTTGAGGGAAAAGAAAACCATCGATTCGAGAAGAACAAATTATTTGATACTTTGAACATATCCTACTTGTAATACTTTTAAAATTCTAAAACATTTATTATTCTACTTATCTTAAAACATACATACAAATAAAACATCTATAAAAGGAGCTGGTAAATTAAACAATACGAGTATTGTAACATTTTAAAAAGAGATAGGATTACCAAATACGAAAGAAAGTGTTTGATAACATAATTAGTACTTTATTGAAGCCAGTAGCTTCCATCCCATTACTACATAATGATGTCAAAACCAGAACTACACAATCGTTTCGAGTGCATAAGAAGCTCCGTGGACGAATATAACAATGGGCTCCTGGAAACTGTCCAAACAGTCGGGTCTGAGTTTTCAAGACTCACCGTAAAAATAAAAACAAGAGGCTCTCTGATTTAACCCTCGAGTTAATGAAGAAGAGGCGTAAGATGATTCTGTAGTCTCCAGAAGATGCCTCCATATACCGGCAGCTTAATAGACCGATCTCACAGTCTCTGTAACGCGACCTTCGCCGCAAATTGGGCAAAGCCAGCTCACGAAACTGGAGGCTGACGATGGCAGAGTCATATCCACCAAATCGGAGCTGATGGGAGAGATCGAGGCATTTTATGGATAGTTATACACGTCTATCACTAAACCCGCTGCAGATCTAGCAAATGACCAAAGAGCTAGATTGACTCGACACTATACCGAAGATATCCCGGACGTCAGCCTGTACGAGATTAGGATGGCTCTGAAGCAGCTTAATAACAACAAGGCGCCGGGTGATACCGGAATTACGGCTCCTGAAGGCGGGTGGAAAACCGGTCATTAAGGCCCTTCAGAAGCTATTTAATTCCGTCATAGTCGAGGGAAAAACGCCACATGCATGGAGCAGAGGCGTGGTGGTACTATTTTTTAAGAAGGGCGACAATGCCCTGCTTAAGAATTACAGGCCCATCTCGCTTCTGAGATGTTCTATCAATCTACAAACTGTTTTCCAGAGTCATCACGAATCGTCTCGCACGCAGGTTCGACGACTGCCAGCCTCCCGAACAAGCCGGATCCCAAAAAGGCTTTAGTACCGTGGACCACATACATACACTGCGGCAGGTTATACATAAGACTGAGGAGTATAATCAGCCACTCTGCTTAGCGTTTTTGGACTACGAAAAAGCCTTTGATTCAACTGAGACTTGGACCGTACTGCGGTCTCTCCAACGGTGCCAAATTGACTATCGGTACATCGAAGTGAGTAATCGGGTTTGTACAAAAACGCCACCATGTCAGTCCGACTACAAGACCAGACCTCGAAACCTATCCTCTTGCAGCGGGGCGGCAGCAATGGAGGATGTCTTCAAGGTTCTGGAATGGAGTGGGCTAGGCATTAGTGTCAATGGCGAGTACATCACTCACCTTCGGTTTGCCGACGACATAGTAGTCATGGCTGAGACTACGGAGGAGCTCAGTACAATGCTTGGTGACCTCAGTAGAGCTTCCGAAAGAATGGGACTTAAAATGAACATGGACAAAACCAAAGTCATGGTAAACAGCCATGTAGCACCCACTCCTATCAAGATCGAAAACTCTACACTCGAAGTTGTGGACGACTACTTTTACCTGGGACAGACGGTCCATTTGGGTAGGTCTAATTTCGAAAAAGAGGCAATCGTCGAATCTGACTCGGCTGGGCAGCGTTCGGGAAGCTTCGCGGTATCTTCTCGTCCAACATACGACAGTATCTCAAGACGAAAGTCTATGACCAGTGTGTATTGCCAGTGATGACATATGACAGATGGCTCCGAAACGTGGTGGCTTACAATGGGCCTCATCAGAAAGCCCTTTCAAAAAAGAAAGGGCTATGCTCGGGGTTTCTTTGCGTGATCGAATCAGGAATGAGGATATCCGCAGAGGAACCAAGGTTACCGACATAGCACGAAGAATTTCCAAACTTAAGTGGCAATGGGCAGAGCACATTGCTCGCAGAACAGATAGCCGTTGGGGCCGAAAAGTTCTGGAATGACGACTACGTACCGGAAGACGTAGCGTTGAAAGGGTAAGAGGTGGGCCGATGACCTAGTAAGGGTTGCGGGAATCCGATGGAAGCGGGATGCAGAGGACCGTTCATTGTGGCGGTACTTAAAGAAGGCCTATGTTCAACAGTGGACGTGTTTCGGCTGAAATGATGATGCTGAATAATGATGTCAAAACTCCAAAGCATATACTCGTATTAAAATCGCTCTTAATAATAAAAAAAACTATTGCCCATAATCTGTGTATATAAGTAAGTAATAACTCAAAGGGAGCTTCCCTTTGAGTTTAGGTAGTCATTTATTTATCAGAAGCATTCGCTTGCAACCGTGTAAGATTTGATTTTGAGTTTGATCTTACAATACTGTGCCAGCTTCACAAACTGATAAGGCGAAACATGTTTGTAACTGTTTGAAGTTTGAACTGCGAACGTGTGATAGGTATGTATTCGAACGTGTAACATAAATTTGTGGCATCAAGAAGTGTCTTTCTAACTTTATAAGCACTTAGCACAACGTGCAAATCAGCGGGTTAACATACTCGTATTAATCCGCACAAACAGCGCTCTGCGCTCTTCACAACATCTTCGGTCAAGATAGATTTTGATGTAATAATTTGACTAAGTTCAATAAAGTGAATGACAGAGTAACAGTATTGGTGTGCCACCGACGTGCTGACAGTACAATAGTTTTAACTCATAACCCAGGCGAATACTTACAATTAAGTAAATAATCTAAACACCTTCTCGCACGTTAGTTTAGATTGTCTTGTGTACGTTCTAACAAAAATATCAGAAATCGCATTTACTAAAAAAACAATAAATCTTTCTTCAGTCTCAACTGGGTCTTACCCATGCTCTATTAGAATCTTATCTTCTAAATGTTTGAGCCACATACACCAGCCTTGTTTAAAAACTAGTTAAAGAATATAATTTAAAAAATATACAGAAATGTTTAGATACCTCGGAAATTATTAGGTGTATTACGGTCGATTGAGAGCATCGACCGTTCAGTTCGCTCTAGTGATTCTTAAGCAATACGTGATATACAACATGTAACTGGAATAACGCACTCCTTTATACATCCCAATTTAAAAAAAGAGTGACAATCATAATTCAAGCACTGATATTATACTAATATTAACTTAGATAGTATTTTTAGGAAATTATTTGGTCAAATAATGTAGAAATCGATGCACTGCATTGGCAGCGCATGGGTTCCTTCTATTTGGCAGAATCTTGATACTCCAAATTTTATTTGGCATAACACACTTGGCATAATCTTATTTAATCGAATATTTTTAAAGCATAAAAAATATTTAGCATAACTATTGCTTCGAAAAATATTTACGTGTCCGAATTCACAATGGCATACTTTTATCCTGGTAGAACTTGGTTTGGCATTATTACCGTTGCCATAATTAATATTACGCATAATTTTGTTGAGCATAATCTTTATTTAGAGATACGATTATTTGGTATGGGTACATATTTGAACATCAAAAACTAAAATACATGTATCTTCTGATAAAAAGTCAATATTATGTTGTGCTACAAAATGTAGTGACAGAACCGAAACGCTGCAAAACCGACTTTACGCAGCCTTGTTTGCCCTAACCCTAGAGTGTAATTCAATTCCGCGTAGGCTGCGGTGGAGAGCGTTCGAAGCATCTGCGACGATAAGTTCGCGTGGTGCCGCCCAAACCTCGCAGCGCCGGAGCCGTGACAAAAACAATGCTTGCTGCATGTTGCATGACTGCCTGCTTGCATGTCTGCTTTCGTGCCTGCTTACATTCTCGTTTGCATGTCTGCTTGTTTGCTACATGCTTGCTAGCCACCATGGTTATTTTTTTATAACCACCCAAAAATAGGAGGTCCTGCATGGAGCCTCCGTCGTCTCTATGTAAACGAACAGTGTTTTGTAATTAAGATGTTTCTGACCGTGAATTTTCTGCTATATAATGGTTCTGCTTGTTAATTATTATGGATATGAACATTATGCCAATAGATGATTCTGAATAGCAAAATTATGAGTTTTGAATGTATGACAGAGTGTATGCGAAATGATTTTCTGCGAAATGATGTTTATGCTATCGGTTGTTATGCAAAATGATGTTTATGCTATCAGTTGTTATGCAAAATAATATTATGACATATAAAGTTCTGCTATAAAAGGTAGACCCGCAGCGCATCTGTGTTAGTATCTAAACACGCCCATACAAATACTCTAGTGACGCAATTTTACAGATTTATCAAGAATTAGAAAATAGAATTTAACCTAAAACAATCATTTTAAATAAATAGGTATATAGGAACTGAAATCATTCCAGTAGTCGATTCTGAAAGTTTATTTTTACGATATGTGTTTAATAAGTTACATGTTGAATATGTAAACGTTTGCAAATGACTTTTTCATTATTACGTCATGCTATATGCATTCTGATTCATTAATGACCACTGTATATTGTTTATAACCTGTTACCATCCTACTGTGTTACCGTCCTTTTTTGTTGTAATTTACTGAAAGGGTTTCGATGGCTTCGCGTTGAATACCGGTGTTACCGACCTCTTAACTGTCGCATAATCGTATCTGCCACTCGTCGATACAATGTTAAACCCAACGGTCTTATCCCACTTACTTTTGATTTTGTAAGGACTGTTGCTTTTGTGTAATGCTGATTTGTTTTCACTAAGATTGGGTTGAACATTTTTAGCCTCTGATTCAGCCTTCGTTTCCGTATTAGCCTTAGAATCTGCAGTATTCTCGGTAGGCGCAGATATTGAATTTTCGGACAATAAGGGCTTAAAAGTAGTTGTACGCCAGGTTTGTGTTCCAACAGTGATCGGTCTTGGTATTATTCTCACATTGGGTGGTAAAGTCGGGCCTCTAATGATTGACCTGACTCTTCTGAAGTAGTTATATAATCTTCTCATATCAGCGCCCTCCATTGCCTCACGAAGAGGTCGATAATGCTCAGGCATATTTGCTGAAAACAAAAAAATACCAGATTAAAGTGCTATTTTTATAACTTTCATATCTAAGATTTGTTAGGGACTTCTTACAGGACTGGCGTCATACGATAATCATGACATTATTGCTAGGATTTTTCATTTGAAACTTAAATTTATGATTAATCTTCTTTCAATGGGCACAATTCACCATCCTCTTGTAGCTGGAAGAAAAAGTCATCGCAACGCTATTGACTGTGTCATAAGTGCTAAATTTTTAGACCATAGTGCAGATCTGATTTTGCATGACACTATTAAAACACACATGGTTCACGGACCATGTGGTGTTTTAAATAGGGAATCACTGGGCACGCCACAATTATGGCGGTAAGTCCCCTCTTTGAGGCGTGGCTGGAAAGACCTCACGGCGTCCTTACCTTCCGCATGACGCAGGTCCTCACCGGACATGGCAAGTTCGGGAGGTTCCTGCATCGGATTCGAGCGGAAGAGACGCCCGGGTGCCGCCACTGTGCGGAACGCCCGGAGGACACGGTGGAGCACACAGTTGAGGTGTGCCCTGCTTGGGCGGAGCAACGCCGTGTCCTCGTGGGGGCGATCGGCGGCGGAGACCTCTCGCGCCGGGCCTTGGTTCAGGCCATGGTCCGGAGCGAGGAGGAGTGGCAGGCGGTCGCCTCCTTCTGCGAAGCAGTAATGCTAGCAAAGGAGGAGGCAGACCGCATCAGGCAACGGCGCCCCCGCCGCCGCCGCCGGGATTCCGATCCCGATTTCCGGCCACCGTAGACGCGGGCTCGCGGACGGCGAGCCATGGGTAGCTCACTGTCCGATCGTCCGGTAACTGTCCGGACCGAGCCAAGGCGTCGACGGCGCGCACTGTTCCCGCGCGCCTCAAGGAGTTGTCAGCAACAGGAGGGGCCCATCTGGGTCGAAGCCTACCGGAGTCGGGGTTATCCGAAAGGAAACTAGAGCCCCGGTATGAAGGCTAGAAGGAACGGCGCGGGGTTTTTAGTCAGTAAGACTCTGACACTGTCTCCCGCTCCACCCAAGAGCGGGTTTCGTCAATGATGATTTTCCCCGTCGAGAGAAAAAAAAAAAAAAAAAAAATAGGGAATCACTAATAATCACTAATCACTAAATCACTACCTGGAAGATAGTCAATGTTCCCTAGACCACCTAAAGAACAAACTATGTTGGGGGAAAATAGGTTTCCGCCGTACCGGCGAAGATCACCCTCAAAAGGTTTTTTCACAGCTATCATTCTCCAGATTTATCAAAAGAATTTCAAGCACACATCAATGTTGAAATATGTAAAAGCGTAGTCCATAATCAAGCCATGACAGCACTAAGCATGATACCAATCTGGGCGATACATAAGCTCTTCGTAGGTATTTAAATTTTCCAATACATGAGAAGCATCGATCGAATTAGTCGAATTTTTCACTACGAACCAAAATCATTGACTTACAGTGTGGCAGGCGTGGCAGTGCCGCCAATCCACAGCTATGTGAATTTTTTGACGCCGTTTTAATTAGTTTAAGGTAAAAAACCCTTATTAATTTTTGGTTTACTGTCATTAGTAATCTTTACGCGTAGTAAGCTAGTAATATTTTTTAAATGTTAATTATGGTTAATTATTTGTATATTAAGAAAATATACATGTATCGACCCACTTGTGATTACCAAATATGTTCATTAATTACTTTAATGTTTTGCAATATTCTTTGGGCATACGGAATCGGGGGGAAAAATCTTTGAAATGATTACGTGCACCAAACGTTTAGACCCCAAGATGCGTTACTTAGTTTCAAAATAATAATAAAAATGTTGACTCATGGAACTTTAAAATTAAACCGTAATACTTACCACAGTAGTCGTTTTGATACTTCATGAAGAATTCCCTCGAAATTTTCTGAAATTTTACAAATTAAACATTTATACAACGTGTTTTTTATATCTAGTGTATGATTGAGACCATAGCAAAGCATCAACTGGTATATGAATTATTTTTAAATTATCATTTTTTGTTTAAACAATACGATAAATTCAACAATTATTTATGTAAAACACTTTTACATCATACATGAAATACGCCAGCGTAAATAATGTTATGTTACTCGTTTAATTGCAAACTAAGTACTTTAGATTTCATCGAATGGCAACGTCGCAAAAGTATAGATTTGTCATACAGGTGACCATTATTGACCTAAATTAATTATAATTGATGATATCTTCGAATTTTGTATCATATATTCTAGGACTTTGACCGTTACGTTGTTCTGTCAAATGTCATCAACAAAACAAGCTTTTTATTGAAAATAATTTTGTCATAGCAAGCTTTTATAACTCAATATACCTATATAATTAATACTCGTCAAGACGAATTATACGAGCTCAAACTCGATGGGGTTGTGTCGTTTAACTACCAAGTTCCTATAGCTACCATCCGGTACCATCATCAGATCAACTCAATGTCATTGTAATTTTGCATTGTCATCTGATTTACACGTGCTTGCAAAATTTCAACTCAATCGGTAACGGGGAAATGGGTCAAATTTAATTTGCAAGATTTGATTACAGACAAACATCGGGAGGTGAATCTAAATAAAAGCTTGTAATAAGAAACAGGGATTGCATTGCATTCAATTTCTTATGGAGGCGATGGAAACAAAAAAAAAATAGGTATATGGGAATACGCATATTTCGCTGTGCCTTTATTCTTGCAATTTGGTGGGAAGGATACGCTAAACTTTTAATAGGTTTACATACGTATAACTACACTATATATATGTATATTGCAGTGCAGCAATTCTTAGCAAAGAATCTTAATAATTGTCGATTAGCAGAGAATTAAAAATAGGGAAACCAGTTTATCAGTAAATATACAAAATAAAATATTAACAATGAAAAAAAAACATCAAAAGATAGAAAACCAAAGTTAATAACAATTTTAAATAAATATATCTGTCGCTTTCGTCAAAACTATTTATCTATTAATTATGGCGGCCTTATGGGCGTGATGATTTTTGACGTCATAGTTCACGTCAGATTTCGCTTTCTTCTTAGCAGCTTTGAGCTTTGTATCTTCATTGTTGATGGAGATTTAAAAATTCTTTCATACTTTCTTATTACAGCTAAAAATTGTTTTCTTTAAGTGCTTTCCGAGGCACGGGATTATCACAAAACTGACTTAAAACCCTGGTTTAACTACAGAATAATCTGTAATGAAAGAACCTGATGGCACTTTTTGTCTGACCTGGGAATCGAAACCAGGTTCAATCCCTCGTTCAGCACTCGCACTTGCAATGAAGAAACTAACGAGATAGTTACGAATTACAGCGAAAAATAATACTAATTACAGTTAAAAACAGTGCACAAACCAAATTAACTATCTACTAGCTGCCCGGTAAACGTTGTTTAGCTATACAAATTATTAAAAAATGGAGGAAAGAGGGGTCTCAAAATGGTGAAGGAAAACATCGTGCAGGAAACCGGCATAAGAAATAACAAATAACCATTCAATAAGGTTAGACGAACTGAGAGGGTTGTTTGTATTGATGAGGTATTGATGACTTTAATAATCTTAATTCCGTAAATACCTAAGTTCGTTTTACGGCTACCAATCATAATTTAACTAATATACAACTTGACACTTGCCATCCATGACTTAGGCCCTAGCTCCCGAGCAGTGCCATAAAACTGTGACTTTCTGAAGTCTACTTCTCAGTTACTGCTTGAACGGTAGGTTTGAAAAAATATACGTTTATTATAAATTCAAGTTTAGTAATTATTCTCAACATATGATTTTTTCGTATGACTAGTACTTTAAAAAAAATTGACAACGTGATATTTTTTTTCGCTTGTTGTCGTCTTGCTCCTTTCAAACCGCTCTGACTTTTAGAAATGTTTACATAAAAAATAGCTATTTTAATTAGCTTTCTTCAAAACGTACATAGCAAATGTACATCAATCAATATTTCGCAAAGAAAAAGGTCTTAAAGGCCAGCAGGGCTCTATACAGGTGTAGGCGGCAGTACGAGTATGTGTGCATTTAACTCGTACTGCGCAATATGCGGCAACAAACCAGGCTGACTGCTCAGCATCCTGATATAGACATGTTTCACTCTAGTGTGCGAAAATTTTTGGAAAGGTGAAGCCAAGCTTTGGCTGTTGATTCAGGCTCTTAATCTATTTAAAGCAAATTATTTACTTATGTGTTATTTATGATTATTATTGTTTCTTTGTATCATTTTTTTTTAAACAGCAACGATATATAATATATTCCACAACTATCACACAACGCTGTCTAGTCTCAAGCTAAGCAGAGCTTGTGTTATGAGTATTAGACAACTGATAAACATACTTATATATTTCTAAATACAAACATATTATAGATAAATTACATCAGACACAGAACAAATGATCATGCTCATCACATAAACATTTATCCTGTGTGGGAATCGAGCCCACAACCTCCGACATAGCAATCAGGGCCACTAACCACTAGACCAACAGGCCAGTCAATTTATTGTTGTTGTGTTTTGTTTTTTATTATAATTTTTAATATTGATTTTAATTATTTTTTATTTAATTTTGAAATATTAATTTTTGGACCTGTACCTATAATATAATGATTATTTTAATGATAATGATAATAATAATGTTAATGATGAGAATAATGAACTTGACGCCCTCGATAGGTGGGTCCGTACACAGTTAACTGCATACCCACGATCGTCAGTGATGAGACTGTATATCCCGCGGAAGTGTGGGGTCTAGGCTTTTTAAATGCTTAAGACCCTACACAACCGCGAGGTATGCAGTCTCAGGGAATATTTCCTGACTGCCGACGTGGGTATGCATCGAGATGTAATGGCAGTGGACAAGGGACACATCCCGCTCGCCCTGGCTAACGAGCCAACCTATTTGGGGAAACCGAAGGTTTTGTCTGTGCAATGGACGAAGTTATCATGATGAATAACCACCTGTAACACAGGTTTTTTTTCCGAAAACCTATAACGGGCACCAGTCTCTCACAAGGTGGAATATAGCTGAGACATTGTCCTGTCAAAATTAACTGTAAGTCAACTTTGTGAAGAGAGAATAAATGGCAATTATTATTTTCATTTCTTTATTTATCACAGGACCCTGAGGTCCTTGGCCTTTGGGAGGCATACAAGGAGCCGAAGCCAACTCGCAGAGGCCCTTTAGGTTATTCTAATGAATCTTGATACCAACCGACGATTATCCCTGTACGCGCTATACTAGTGCACCCAAGGACAATCCCCGGTTTGAAAAACTATTGCGATTTAATATGGAAAACTAAATAATAGGGCTATGGTTTTTGGAGTCTTAAGTGGACTGATAACATGGAACTATGTTAAGACTATGGCCCCTGCCTGAACAATGTCATTAATATCCATCGATAAAAGGCAGGGGGTGACTTGCACACTCAATAAATGGGCCCCCAAAAACGGTCGCTAGCACGAAGTGACGTAGCAACAAGAGGGCAACATATCCTGAGGCACTTGAGGAGTGGAGAGGCATACCACGGCTATCAGGACAATCCCGGAAGTACGGTCAAGATCCCTACCAGCACCTTACTGGATTATGCATCCTTCTCCCGAGCATGCTTGCTCTTGCTAATCTCCACTCAAGCCAGCCAATAAAGGCAAGAGAGAGGTGGGAGCTCTGTTCCTCGTCAGTGTTCACTACGGCCGGCCAATAAAGGCAAGCCGGAGATGAAGAACAGGAATTCTCCCGGGAGATCGGGTCCGTGGGGTCGCTAATGCCCAACAGTTCGCCACAAAACTGCCCTGCGGATGCAATTATTATTATTATTATTATTAATAACTACCGGAGATTTATTGTGAAGGACGGCACGGTTGACATCTGTTGGGCATGTCACCGTCCAGGGGAATCAATTCGTCACATTATCTAAGGTTGTTCTCGTCTAGCTAACTGGGAAAACTTGCATAGACACAACCTAGTTGCCAGGATTATACATCAGCAACTTGCTCTGAAATACTCTCTTGTGGAATCGGAAGTGCCAAACTACAGGTACTTGCCGACCCAGTTCTTGATAATGGCCATATCACTTTGTACTGGGACCGGTCTATCATCTCTAACAGGACTATTGTAGCCAATAAGCCTGATATAGTGGTGGTGGAACGAACTGAGAGGCGTGCAATGATTGTTGATATTTCCGTTCTACATGACGAGAACCTAGTGAAAGCCGAGAAAGATAAACAAATGACGTATATTGACTTGGCTCGCGAGGTCGACATGTGGGATGTGGACTCAGCGATCATTGTACTGACAATCGTGTCGGGCAATGGCTTAATAGCCAAGAGCCTCGACCAACACGAGGCTCGAGTTAGGCGGCAGGATCAAGGGCTTGATTCAGAAAGCGGTACTTCCGGACACGGCTCGTATAGTTAGGAGGTCCCTGTTCCCGATACCGGTGGGCTACTACTTTTTATATATTAAAATGTTTTTTTTATATTTAAATATTATAAATATAATTGATATGTGTTTAAGCAAAATAAAGAGAATAATGATAATGTTAATGAATTATTATGTAATTTATTTTATTTTTAATCTTTTTTTTTCTTGATATATTGTAATAATGACTCTCTGCACGTTTTGGTTTTGACTGTTAGTGCAGAGAGTACCTGTAATAAAATAAATAAACTCCGGCCAGATGTTCAAGAAACTATATCTGTCTCCGCACACGGACCTCAAAAAAACGCCATCACAAAAAAAGCTAGAAGCCGCCGCAGAAAACAGCTGAAGCGCGCGACAGCTTGTGGCGTTTTTTTGTGGAGGCACCGCCGCACACGAGTCACAAACAAAGGCCGATTCAAAATGAAGCTTGAAGCGGCGCTTTTTGAAGCCCTTGTGCGGGGACAGTTAGGCTTAAAAATGTTAAATTTTCGCGAGCTACATTATTGTATTAAGTGCACAGTTACTAACCTGCCGATAGGATTCAAATTCCTGCATGCGGTCATCACCACTTCGGTTCATAACGAAATTCTAGGTTCTGCGATGGATAGACCAGTATTTTTCTAGAAAAAATAATATATAGAATAAATATTAGAACAAAGGAATACATACAATTGAAAGATCGCCGAAATTTACATCCCTTTAGGATGGGCGCCGCGATGCCATATGGAATTCACAGATTTGGACATTAGGGGTTATTAATATGATAAGTCGTAATTTCCATCTCAAAACGGAATACACGAAAGAACTAGATTATTTTATTAAATTAATTTAACACACAGAACAAAATAAACACTTACTTTAGTCACTAAACAAAAGGAAGCTTGACAGAACTTGCGAATGGCTACTGCCGGCGCGGTGCTCGCCGGCCCGGAGAGCTAGACATCAGACGCATGCGCGGTGAAGCTAGTAGTGAAGCGATACATATATGAAGGCCAATAACCTTCGAAAAGGTCGTGAAGAACTTCGTACTATGCAACGGCAATCAACTGAGAGTAACTAATCTACAACGAAATGTCATAGAAACTGAAATCTTAACAGGTTGTGAGGGTTTTCATTTCCAGGATCTGGGTTAAACCAAATAATTTTCGTTTTAGTTTCAAACGTTTGCAATTCCCAGTAAGATTCTGTTACGCCATGACCACTAACAAAGCCCAGAGCCAGACCTTATCTGTTTCGGAGTAGACCTCATTTCCGATTGCTTTTCTCATGGCCAATTTTATGTAGCCCTTCACGGGTTAGCCCTTGCAACCTTATAGTATATGCTCCGGATGATTCCACTGCTAACATGTAATAAAGTGATAAAGTTTCTTATTGAATAAAGTTACAAGATCTTTATTCGCAAATCCCTTATAACAATAAATTGTGGATCGATGGGATTAAATAGCTCAAAAACTACTGAGCCTATACTGTTTAAATTTTGCACACTTAATCATTATTGGCCAGGCCAACTGTTAAGCTATAAATTATCACGCTATTTGCTATGGGGGCCAATATTCCAAAATATTGAAGTATTGAACGTCATTTGCCGTGAGTTCGATTCCCAGCTTCAGTTAAGAAATTGACATCATTTTATCTTCGTTTTTTTGTAATAAGAATGACTTTTACCATTTTTTCCAAACAAATTCGACAGTTTTATTCAGTCTTCTAAATATTTTGTAAAAACTAATCAAAACACGTAATAAAATCAAAGCGACGACCAAAATCGCGTACTATATTACTGCATCATTCCATTTAGCTTCAAATTCATCTTTTGAATTGAAAATCATCACGCTATTATCGTTAAGGAGCCAATCAGACAATTATGTCATTATATTTATTTTTTATTTGATTAAAGGGCTTTGTCGCTTAGCGACCACATCACTCAGTACAGAAAACACAAAAACTTACAATCTACCTTAACCCTTCAGATACCGTCAATTCGAGACACAATATTAAGACAATAGATGCGCGGCCACCGGTGGTCGCTTGGGGATTCATGAATTAAGGCTAACTCAAACAATTGTTTAGCTTTATCGGACATTAGAGAAGAGAGGATTGTGTTACAAATGCCAATATCATACGTTTTACAGAGTCCAAACATATTGTTTCTTGTATTTTCGTTCCGGACACACTCCATCAAGATGTGGATAATGTCATCAACCACACCACAGTCATCACAATTTGGAGACAAACCTTTCTTCTTCTTTCTTCATTAAATAGTTCAATTTATTTGATGGAATCGGAACGAAGTCTTACAGCTATAGTTATTAAATTTCTGTTGAGATTACAGTCAATCCACAGAACCCGAGAAATCTCTGGCTGGATAGTTCGGTACCATATCCCTTTTTCTTTTAACCTTTTGTCAAATGTCATTTATAATAAGAACGTCTATTTCAAACGATAATCATCGAAGACCGTAGCACAGTGGTTTCATACCTAGACTTGCATGTGATACGAAGGGTGTTCGAATCTCATATATTTTTTATTTAGAAGAAAATTTTATTTTATTTTTTCACCGTAAATAAGTTTTTTTTACATATTTTTGCAAGCATACAATTTTTTTTTATGTCCCTAATAAAATGTGTAAAATGAAATCCAATGGTAAGAGACTTGGGCACGCCACGATTATGGCGGTAAGTCCCCTCTTTGAGGCGTGGCTGGAAAGACCTCACGGCGTCCTTACCTTCCGCATGACGCAGGTCCTCACCGGACATGGCAAGTTCGGGAGGTTCCTGCATCGGATTCAGGCGGAAGAGACGCCCGGGTGTCGCCACTGTGCGCAACGCCCGGAGGACACGGTGGAGCACACCGTCGAGGTGTGCCCTGCCTGGGCGGAGCATCGCCGTGCCTTCGTGGGGGCGATCGGCGGTGGAGACCTCTCGCGCCGGACCCTGGTCGAGGCCATGGTCCGGAGCGAGGAGGACTGGCAGGCGGTCGCCTCCTTCTGCGAAGCAGTAATGCTTGCAAAGGAGGAGGCCGACCGCATCAGGCAACGGCGCCCTCGCCGCCGTCGCCGGGATTCCGATCCCGATTTCCGGCCACCGTAGACGCGGGCTCGCGGACGGCGAGCCATGGGTAGCTCGCTGTCCGATTGTTCGGTAATGGACCGAGTCCAAGACGTCGACGGCGCGCACTGTTCCCGCGCGCCTCAAGGAGTTGTCAGCAGCAGGAGGGGCCAAGCTGGGTCGAAGCCTACTGGGGACAGGGTTGTCCGAAAGGGAGCTCGTGCCCCGGTATGAAGGCTAGAAGGAACGGCGCGGGGTTTTTAGTCAGTAAGAGTCTGACACTGTCTCCCGCTCCACCCAAGAGCGGGTTTCGTCAAAGATGATTTTCCCCGTCGACAAATAAAAAAAAAAAAATGGTAAGAGACTAGGCTCAGGCGACGGTTCGACCCCAGGTACAACAGCAGGTACCTCCTGTTACGGCTAAGTTGATCGATGTAAAATGATGAGCGAGGGGACTTACCACCATAATTATGGCGTGCCCATTACAGTCTACTTTGAATAGCACTTATTTAGTGTTACTTGGAAAGTACTGAGTCAATATGCTTTTTTGAAAAGCAAATCGTTTTAAAATTATACTTACTTTGTTTAACCGTAAAGTAGAAACCTACATAAACTAACGCCTCTTACCGTGGATTGAGCAACTATTTAGATCGCCAACTGCTGCGACCATTACATATTCCTTTTGCTTCGTTTACGTTCACAAGGTGTAATTGGCGTTTTGACTTGTCTCCCTTGTTTGACCGATAGGAATTTGACAAATTTTCACTTCCCAAAAAATTTTTCGCATAATTTCATTTGCCAAATTATTACTTAGCAAAAAATCTATGCACCAAAAATTGTAAAGCAAACCTAATGTTTGGGAAATTAACGTTTAAACTATAACTTGTTTACCAACTAATACTATTAACATTTTTTGTGTCGTTCCTGCCAGGTCACAGTTTTTAACCTAACCTAACCTACCCATTTTTATTTTTTAAATTAACTTAATCTAAACCTTTAGTTGAGTTCCGGGTAACCTACTAAAAACAATATCTTTTTTTCTATTAATGCAAGTCGTAGGAGGTCACAGTTTTAAATTAACCATTTTTTTCACCAAACTTTTATTGTCTGAAGATTGTTTGCCGTATAAATAATTTGATTAAAGACCAAATGCCATAATGATACTTGGTAATATTTTGCCAAGTGAAAATTTGACCAAATAAAAATATGCGTACTAAAATCATTCGAAATATTGCAATGGTATAAAAATTTGTTAAAATTTGAGTAATGAATTTTTTTTTTGCGATTTGGCAAAATATTCAAGACTCCGAACTATTTACCTTATAGAGGAAAGTTTGTACAAGAACCCTGAGTGGGCGAGCCCGACTCGCACTTGCCCATTTTTTCTCCTGTCTTTTATATGATCCGTTTTTTCTTCCTCGATACTTTTTTTTATTTTTTATCATTTATAGGTACAAAGATTGCAGGATTATCTAGGTTAAATAGCAACCAAAAACCACTAAGGTTTTAAACTTTTGCTACTACAATTAGGCAACATCGTAACGAAATGAGTTTTTTTCGAAATTTGGGTTCGTTATTTTTAACCAAAATAATACTAAACATGACTTTAGCTTAATTCACAAACCATACGAAGCCACCAAAATACCTTGTTGAGACCAATTGAAAAAAAAAACACGAGGATGAAATACATTGTACTTGTTGAATCAAATTGTAGTACAATAAGCGTCAGTTTTCGTGGTGTATTGAAAAGTAATTTGTCTAAGCCTACTGGGCAAAATGTGCTTTAGCGAATTTCATGTCTGTAAGCAAATTATTTTGTTGCTCCCCTCACAGTGGATTTATCAACCCTCACCTGTAGTAAAAACGTGGATTTTATTGAATAGCTAACTAACTGTGCAAAACGACACATGAGGGTTAGTGTGCCAGACAGAGGGGTTGAACCATTGACATGAATCCATGCGAGCGAGTCTTTGTACTGTACTTATAAGATTTCTAAGGGGACCCCTGTTCAATGGAGATTTTGTACTTTGTACGCTTGCCCTTGACCTTGAAAGTTCCCCTTTAGCAATTGCGTTGCAAACTTGACCTTGTACTCATTGTACCTTTGATGTGCGTATTCAATATTTTTGAGAGAACGAGTAAGTGTAACTGCTTCTTCAAAGATTTTGACCATATGTTGTATTTGTGCGCCATAGTTCGAATTGAGTAACTCGATATTAACCTAGTGAGATTTACAAAGTTTACCTTTGTGTGTTTTTTATTAAGGGGATGCATCTCGACACACATTTTCAGTGTTTTTAATATAACCCGCTTACTTACCCGATTATAAAAAAAAAAAAAAAAATTATTACACTTTTTTATTTATTATAGATTATGACATTATTACACAATTTTCATTAAAATTTTGGAAACACAGTATCTTGTGGATATTATCTAGGCTTCTAATTTCAAAATTTGTGTAACACTAATCCGAGTTTTTACCAAACCTCTGAAAATCTACTATTTTGAATGAACTTTGAAACTTCATAATTTACTCAAAAATTAAAATCGATCGCAAAAACTCGGCGATATAGCAGGACACCAGCTATGCGTTATTTTATATTTTTGTTAAATATCGGCTCTTATCTCAGCATATTTTTATAAAAAAGATTAGAGTAAAAGTTCTAATAATTGTTGTCATGGTAGGTAGCATACCGCATGGATTGGGCCCTATGGCTAAGACTCCACTATTCGTCACAGGGCTGCATCTTAACAAAATAGGTAAAACGAGTTTTCCTCAGAATGTTTTTGACTATGCAGCAAGCAGCAAGTCACACCGCAAGTTCTTGCGACGCAGCGTCGTAGCGCATTTTTGTATTATGTGGAAGCCTATGACAGTTCAGTGACAGTAACAACAATATAAATAATATACACAAAGCAGTGAGGGGGGCAATTCAGTCCTATTCATTTCGTCATTGTGCTTAATTGGAAGTTGCAAAAATATCCCATTGTTTAACTGGAAGGAAACTTTGAATCGTACAGATAATATAATCGATATTTCAATTATAACGATTTTTGAGATTTTTCAGAGACCTTCAAGAAGGCAGAATGGCAGATCGAAAATCACCTATTCTCAAATAAAACAAGAAAATCGAGATTTGAAAGCTCCAAGTAGCAATTTCTCCGTAGCGTAGAAAGAATTTTTCCGAGAGATCGGGTCCGTGGGGTCGCTAATGCTCAATAGTTCACCACTAAACTGCCCAGTGTATTTTTTTTTTTGCTGGATATTGCGGATCTATTTTACGCACTAGTTATTTTAACTTTAAACCCAGAAGCTTCTTATTATTCTTTTCACACATCCACTTTCGAGTTGAAAGTGAGTTACTGGATAGTTAGAATTGAGCTAAAGATGCGTTTTAAACAAAATTAAATCAGTTACGACCACTGCAAGAAGGAACTAACGTGGAAACTTTTGCCTCATATGAGTCTGAGATTCAAAATGCTATAAGTCGAGTAATAGCAGAAAATATGGTTGCAGAGTCTGTTCAACAATGTCAGGTTGCTGTAACGACACTGAATATTTAGCAGCGACAACTATTCAATGAACGTCGGGAATAGATGAATTTGCAATGATTTCGATGAGTCTGCGTATTTTGTAACAGGTGGTGCGAGAAGAAAAAAACTTTTGTTTTAAAATTACTCGTCGAACAAATAAGACGGTTAACACACACTAATTATGACCAAAGTGTAATTATTACTGCTCCTAAATGTGTGGCAGCCAGTATTGTTGGTGGCAGTACTTTGTACTCCACTTTTGTACTGCCTATTGAAAAGGGTAGGACTGAATCTTTAAGGCCAATAACTGAGTAACGTCTGCAAAAATAAAGCCAAAAATGGCGTAATGTACAGTGGTCAATACATAAAATTTCTATGGTGCCAGAATGTGCACTTGCGGCTTCAACAATATTAAAACGATAAGACAATTTTCGGTGGAGTAAATATTTTACTTTTTGAAGATTAAATGTTTAAGGTATCTGGGGGATCTTATTGCGTCCGTCAGTCTAAAATAATATCAGGCGAAATTAATTTTTGGCATATTTTTTTATTATTATTATTGATAGGTTTGCGCTTGACCGCTATCCCCTGATATACCTGATGGAAAGACACGATGCGGTCGACGATGGAACGCGCTTACCTAGAAGAAACCTATTCACTCTCGATTTAAAGATTCCCAGGTTGTAGCTATCAGGAAACACAGACTCCGGCAAGGAATTCCATTCCTTAGCTGTACGCACAATGAATGTGTTTCCAAAACGTTTTGTGCGTGTAGGCGGGATGTCCACCATGTGATGTGATGTATATTCAGCTTTTGTTAGTCGCCTCAAAACATGAAGCAAGCTGGAGATACATTTGTAGATATTTTAAACAGTCTTCGAGTCGGAGAGTTGACGATACAGCAGTTATCTGATTTAGATAATGGTAATGCCAAAAACTTCGCGATGTGAGCCGCGTCCATAAACTATTGCTTATATTTTCTTATATATATCGATTTGTGAACTGATACGAGTGTTGAAACCTAGCTGTGGTTCTGTTCTTCTCATCGTACTTTTTCGTGCATTTTTGAGCTTGACGTAATCAATCCAGATTGTATAAAAGATTCTTAGTATCTTACTCATGCATTGAGCTACCCAAATGGAGCTACATATATGGTAGCTCAACGCTTGGAAAAAAATAGTTTAGCAGTAGCAAAAACATGAATCGTTACAAAAACGCACTAATAGACAAGATATCGATAGAGTAAAGGTAAATAATCTTAGAAAACATGCACAAGAGAGAAAGAAAAATTAATCACTTGAACAATGTGCTCTAATGGTAAATAATCTTAGTAAACATGAACAAGAGACAAATGAAAATGAATCACCTGAACAACGTGCTCTAATGGTCAATAATCTTAGTAAACATGAACAAGAGAGAAGTGAAAATGAATCACCTGAACAACGTGCTCTAATGGTCAATAATCTTAGTAAACATGAACAACAGAGAAGTGAAAATGAATCACCTGAACAACCTGCTCTAATGGTAAATAATCTTAGTAAACATGAACAAAATAAATTGAAAATGAATCACCTGAACCATGTGCTCTAATGGTAATCTTAGTAAACATGAACAAGAAAGAAGTGAAAATGAATCACCTGAACAACGTGCTCTAATGGTTAAAAATCTTAGTAAATATGAACAAGAGAGAAGTGAAAATGAATCACCTGAACAACGTGCTCTAATGGAAAAAATAATCTTAGTAAACATGGATAACAGAGAAGTGAAAATGAATCACCTGAACAACCTGCTCTAAGGGTTAATAATCTTAGAAAACATGCACAAGAAAGAGAAAATGAATCACCTCAACAACCTGCTCTAACGGTAAATAAATCTTAGAAAGTGCTGGGCTCGACGAGCCATATTTAATTCACTTTTTTGATTTTTGAGATATAATAATGTACCTAATATAAGTATAACTAGGAAAACAATCGTCCTAAATGGCTTTATTTTCTTTAATTAAATTAAACACATAATAATATATAATTCTTAGTATTTCAACATAATTAGTAGATATATAATTCTTAGTGTTTGTAAAGTTACACGTGCTAATTTTGTAGCATGCTTGTTTGTAAACTTGCTCATTGAATTTGTGCCTTGCGCCGCAGGTAGCATGACACAAAATCGAACGACTCGAATCGTTTTCATTCCTCCATCTCTCTCTAAGCACTCTTGAATTAGGCAAGTAGGTACAAATGAGATCGACAGATGTCACACATGAGCAATCAATGAGCAAGATTTCAAATAAACATGCGCCTAGTAACACGCACGCACGTGTAACTTACCCCTTAGTGATTATCTGTGATTATACGATTAGTATTAATTAAAATTAATAATCTGTGATTGTACCTATTAAAGGAAACATCATGTTGTTATTTTTTTTATTTGGTTCTATAGAACTTATTTGACATTTTTATTTACTTAATAGTTAATATTTTTCTATGTTGCGTTTTGACATTGTGTCAATTTTTTTATTTGATTTTATGTAGCATTTTTTTTTTTTTTGTCGACGGGGAAAATCATCTTTGACGAAACCCGCTCTTGGGTGGAGCGGGAGACAGTGTCAGACTCTTACTGACTAAAAACCCCGCGCCGTTCCTTCTAGCCTTCATACCGGAGCACGAGTTCCCTTTCGGACAACCCTGTCCCCAAGAAATAAAAAAACTGAAATCTATGGTAATTACATTTTTTTCTGAGAAGGAAGGAGTCGTAGCAAATGTCACACCTCCCCGTGACAACTGACCAACAGACTTCCCATTTGACCCTTCTAGTCAGTTTTCAAAGGGAACAATCGGCACAAATTGTCACCCCGGAGGACAGGGTTAGAAGGGACTATTGGGAATAATTCCGCCGGAGCTGTCTGCCATGCCGCGACCTGTTTTGCGGCAGCGGACTTTCACACCATCTCATGCGCAAATCGTATTGCAGCTGGGCGACGGTTGCTGACATAGCCCGAAGAATCGACAAACTTAAGTGGCAATGGGCAGGGCACATTGCTCGCAGAACAGATGGCCGTTGGGGCCAAAAGGTTCTGGAGTGGCGACCTCGTACTGGAAGACGCAGCGTCGGAAGGCCTCCTACAAGGTGGACCGATGACCTGGTGAAGGTTGCGGGGAACCGATGGATGCGAGACGCACAGGATCGATCATTGTGGCGACACTTAGGGGAGGCCTATGTCCAACAGTGGACGTCTGTCGGCTGAAATGATGAAAAACCATGATGATGATGACGGTTGATGACGCAGTTACAGCGCCCACACAGGCGCCCCATAAAGGGCCAAAGACCGAACGATTCCTGCGTAGAGCCTCCGGCAGGTGGCGTCTGGACCCAGGCTGGGCAGGAGCAGCTTGAGAACAGCCCCAGTCCGGTTAAGTTTGGGAGCCAGACGTCTGAAATGCTCCATGAAGTTCCACCAGCTGTCGAGGACGAGTCCCAGGTGGGTTCCTTCTATTTGGCAGAATCTTGATACTCCGAATGTCTACCATTTATATAATCATGATCATCATCTTCCTGCCCTTATCCCGTTTTATTTTGGGGTCGGCGCAACATGTTTTTTTCTTCCATTCTGTCCTGTCACTCGTCACGCTATCACTAACTCCTTTTTCATTCATATCACTTCTCACACAATCCATCCATCTTTTCTTTGGCCTCCCTCTCCCTCTCCATCCATCTACATGTAAATTCATACCTCTTTTAACAACATGCGTTTCATTTATATAATCATGATATATTCTTTATATTGTACGTTATATTATTTCATAGATAGCTGTCTTGTATGCCTACTTATTTTTTTATTACTTTTACACGCAATGTCTTTGTCTCATTTTCCTCGGACTCCGTTCGCAGAAATGCTAGAAGACATTTCTATAGAAATAAGCATCAACTTTGCACCTATTTTTCTGTTTCTATCCTCTTGTCTTATTTTTGTGTGTACTTACATGAATTTTTAAACAAATAAATAAGGTGACGAGAACTAGTATGTTACAAAAATAGCTTTTCGTTAAATTCATTTTGACTGAGTTACTTGGCTTTCGAGGCCAGCATAATTATCAGCAAAACCTGTTCAACCCTCGTCGTGCCAACAATAATAATCATCCAAGGTCCCTTCAATGCTTTGTGTGATCCCCTCACATGTTCGCATGCAGCTGTAGGGGAATACACAGACCGCATGATTGCTAAGTGGTAACCCTGACCTTGAATCGTAACGTATATTTTTTGTAGATACTCGTACAGCCCCACAGAAGCAAAACATATGGCATAAACAGCCATACAATGTTCCCACTTATTACAGTAGTGATACATAGGCGGTCTTAATACGACATGGCATTCTCTACCAGTCAATTTTTAAGTAAAAAATACAACAATGGTGAATCTACACAATAAATAAATACTAGATATATGAACATATAATTAAGTATGATTGAAATTAGCCGCTTACAATGTTTCTAAGTTTCTACCCAGAAGTTGGAACAATGTGAGGCCCAATGTCAAGATTCCTAGAAAGTTAAGAGAGAGAATAATCTGTACTCCACCAGGCGGACACAGTGCGGTTTAGCTGGTGTCACATGTATTTAATTTTTTTTGTTCTATGGTATGCCGGTTTTCTCACGATGATTTCCTTCACCGTTTTGACAGCAGTGATGATAAATTACACAAAATAATACGCCTAGCTGGGTTTGAACCCAAGACTTACAACATGTAAGTCGGTATCAACATGATTTAATATACGAGTATGTACTTACCTGTATTTCTTTTTTCTATCACTTTGCTTTTGAAATATTTTTTAAATTATTCAAACTTCAACTAGTTCAATTAGTGAGTTATTTATTTTGGTAACTATCAATTGATAGTTGTAATTAATTATACTTTTCTTGATTTTTCTTATGTAACGACTTTTTTCTAATGTGAATGTGAGTACACTATATACTCCACGAACTCTTAGATTACTTCCTAAGACTTACTTTTTTTATTATGATTATTTTTATCGTAAATGACCACGTTTCGGAGACACAAGTCATCGCCAAACTTAAGTGGCAATGGGCAGGGCACATTACACGCAGAACAGATGGTTGATGGAAACGAAAAGTTCTGGAGTGGCGACCACGTACCGGAAGACGCAGCGTTGGAAGGAACAAGGTGGACCTGTTATGTTGTGTGGCTCACATATCTTGTGATTGTTTACTCATAATCTATTCTTTACTAATTTACATTATGTACTGTTTGAACATTGGGCTGGTTAGCTGTTTGTGTATCTTTGCTAAATTAGCTAAGTACGTCATTTATAGATGTATTATTTACTTTAGATAGGTATGTTTGGCTGTCTCATGCCATTTGCTAAGTGGGTCATTTATAGATATATTGTTTGCTTTAGATAGTTGTTTCCTTCTAGTTAATTATGTTTTCCTATCTAGTAATATATAAACTAGCTCCTAAGAGGTTAAGTTCAATTCATCTCCATAATTCAAGTGTCACATAGCTCTTAAGTTTAGTTAACTCTTGTAAATCAGTTATAACAATAAAAAGTTTATTTTTAAAACAGCATAGTCTTTTACTGCGTAACAATTTTGGCGCAGCCGGTAGGATAGCCTAGGGCAGTCAGACGGGGAAAAACGTTCCTGTTAAGTAGCAGTGCGGTACCTGAAGGGTTTTGAAGTTCCCTGCCGAACCAGCGATGTCTATCCGCATACTTAATGTTAAGAATAAGTAATGTTTGTTGCAAAACCAAAGATATCAATCACTTTTTCAAGAATTAAATCCAAGTAAACCAATAAAACCAAGTTTTCTTAGTATTCGATTGTTTGATATTAACAAACAGGCTCCAAATTGTCTTTTGTTTCTTTAAATTATTTGTTCGAAATTCAAAAAAAGACTATTGAATGAAATTGTGAATGTGCCAGGTTCAAAACTGCATAAAAACTTTTTGCTCGACCTAATATAAAATTTTAGCTAGGACCAAACGAAACTGAAAATACAAGGTGGGCCAATAGATGTGCCCAGAAGTGTATTTTCTAATTCCTAAATTCTAGTTTTCTACCTCCTAATTTTATTTTCTAAATATTTCTTTAAAGTATTCTCTATTTGTAGGTTTTAAATCATAGTTATAGATAATCATACCAAAATGTCTAATACAGATGTTAAGTTCACCGTTGATCCTAGCTTAGATATCGGCCTATCTACGCTATTAAAATTAATCAAAGATTTCTACACAGCTCAACCTTCACAAGTGTATCGATTCATTCAGTCTTGCGATTCGGCATTTAAAATAGCACCAACTCACCAAGAAAGTATTTTATTGACTTTTGCACTAAACAGCATAGTGGGACCTGGAGCTTCTGATGTCCATTCAAAGTAATTCTCGCATTGGAATGACCTACAAGTATCAACTAGGAAACCACTTCCATTCTCAGAGTTCTCAACACAACAACCATGGTGTTCACAGTCCGAGTACCTGCGCAGACTCTGAGCCTAAGCACCCAGCGGACCTACCATTACGTAACTAATTGGGTTGAGTGTCACAAGGGTGGAGGCGAACTCTTACCGGATGGCTCATCGAGCTACTCAGATGATTTAATTCTTTCTCTTGTGCTCTCTTACATGGCACCCATCTCTGTGCAATCTCTTGCCGGAGCCCGGACTGCCTCTCCCGCCAGAACAACCCCTCAGCCGCAAGAGGTTACCGATCAGGGGATCCTGGCCCTCACACTGACGTCCCTGATGACATTAGCAAAGCCCATCACCACACAGAACACCCCTGCGTACGCCAAACGGTGGAAGGCGGCCCTCGCCACTGCAAAAGTGCAAGATCTTATCCCTCCTGAGTCTTGGTCGGCCATCTTAGCCATCGCAGGGACCTTCACACAGATCGTCACGGGGAAGGATGAGCTCCGTGGGGAAATATTCCGGAGTCTACTAGCAGTAAACAAGACAGGTGCAGAGGGTGCAGTCCTGTCGCAGATCAATTTGGTATGGGAGTTCTCTTCCCTCAAGGCTGTCCAGTATATGGATCAGTTTATTAAGTCTCATTGCCGAGCACTCGAGATACCCGCGGTGTTGGATCAGGCACTCGAACTGAAATACAAATGGGTGATGCCGCTGGCGCAACGGATCCAATGCTCGCATACAGCAGAGTGATTGATGTGAATGCTCACCAGGAACTGCATCATGCACACTTCCCAGATTTATATTACGCAGCTATAGTGCATGCGAAAGTCCACAAAATCATTGGAGAAAATTTCCAAATTTCACAGTCTCACATGTCGAGGCACACCGTGTTGATCGACAAGCACGTAAAGAAGACCGCAGCTGCCGAACTGCGTGACCTGTCCGAGGACACCAAGAAGAAGCTCCAAGAGCTTGGCTACCCAGTAACCCGCAGGAGAAGACATAGCCAGTCCGACTCCGACGATGAGGGGGATGAGCCCAGGAAGCGTCTGCGTAAATGAGGCAGCACATGTATATGTATTAAGCACAACCCAAAATCTGGAGAACGATCTAGACGGATTGCAACTACAATGGTAAATTCAGCTCACCTTCATACAAATAATGGCATGTCAAATCCGGTCCATCGGGGACCAACAATTGTCAAACGTGATGTTTACACACAGACAAATCCAGTCTATCGGAGATACTATCGTGACGTTTGCACACAAACATACATTGAAAACCTTACCAAATCTACCAATTCATTACTAATTCCTACGTCTACCAAATCTACCAATTCTTCATTAACTCCCAAATCTACTAAATCTACCAATTTCTTGAAAACTTCGGAACCTAGCCATTCACAAAAACAACGAAAGTCTATTCCTAAAACTAAATTAAAACCGAAATTCAAATCTAAGTCTAAAAAATCGGCAGTTGACCAAAATACTAATTCAGAAGCTTATAATATTTCTTCATTAAACATACCTCATGAAAACCTTTTACATTGTAAATTCCATATTGATGGACAACCAATAATTATGCTAGTTGATAAGGGTGCAGCCATCTCAGTCATATATAGAGATAAAATAGGAAATAATCATATAAATTCTTCTAGAAAAGTATCTATCGTGGGTGTTTCCAATTCTACTTCAACAATCGAAACTTATGGTGCTTTTGAACTTAGTCTCGACCAATTTCCAACGCACAAATTCCATGTTGCTAATCTCAATATCGCCTCAGACGGTATCGGCAACGACTTTATGTCAAAATTTAATGTCAATATTTATGTCCAGTCTAAAACTATGCGCGTCCGTGATCGAACTTATAAACTCTTCCTTCTAAACGAAATCAATGATGACTCCAACAAAGACATCCAATTAGTTAGCCAGCGATCAGAAACTGTAATTTGCTTCCATACAAACGAAGTGACCAATGGAACTGCTCTCGTAGAGAAACAAGCAACTCACGACAAAATTAATATCGCTAACGCGCTCGTAAATGTTAAAAATAACAAATTTCTAGTTACTTGTATAAACTCAAGCAATTAAGACAAACGTATCTCTACATCATTAGTACATGTCAACCCATTTAGCGATTCATTAGAATTAAGTAGTTACCCGGTCAACTCCGTTAACACATTTCGTAACAACTCAAACCCAACAGATAAAGTCAGCCAACTTATTAGACGCGACCACTTAAATAAAGAAGAATCCGAATCTCTCGATAAAATAATTAACGAATTTTCAGATATTTTCTATACAGAAGGCGATTCGCTCACATTCACAACCCACACCAACCATTCTATCCCCACCACTTCAGATACACCTATTAATACGAAGACCTATCGATTTCCGTATGTTCATCAACAGGAAGTAAAAACACAAGTCCAAAAGATGCTAGATAAAAATATTATTCAACCTAGTACGTCTCCTTGGAGCAGCCCTATTTGGATAGTCCCCAAAAAACTAGACGCATCAGGAAAGCAAAACTGGCGTGTAGTCATCGACTATCGCAAACTTAACGACGTCACAATAGGAGATACGTAGTTACCCCTTACCCAACATAACAGACATTCTAGACAAGCTGGGACATTCAATATATTTTACCACCTTAGATCTTGCCTCTGGGTTTCACCACATTGAGCTCGATTCTAAAGACATTCCAAAAACCGCGTTTAACACACCATACGGGCACTACGAGTTTCTTAGAATACCTTTTGGCTTAAACAATGCATCGGCTACATTTCAGCGTGCTATGGATAGTGTCCTCTATGGATTACAAGGCGAACGTTGTTTTGTTTACCTGGACGATATTGTAGTATTTGCTTCCAGTCTTCAGGAACACGAACAAAAACTTAAGTCTTCAATCGACTTCGAAAACACGGCCTTAAAATCCAACCTGATAAATGCGAATTTTTGCGAAAAGAAGTAGCTTATTTAGGACATATTATTTCTAGCGAAGGTGTGAAACCAAATCCAGATAAAGTTAAAGCAGTCCGAGAATTTCCAATTCCAAAATCTTGCAAAGATATAAAATCATTTTTGGGTCTTGCAGGCTATTACCGAAGGTTCATACCAAATTTCAATAAAATCACGAAACCACTAACGGAACTCCTGAAAAAGGACGTGCCTTTCTTATGGGGAAGTAGTCTACAACAAGCCTTTGATACCTGTAAGGACATCCTCACGTTGACACCCCTCTTACAATACCCTGACTTCAGCAAAGAATTCGTTTTAACCACCGATGCTTCCATCCACGCAATAGGGGCAATCCTCTCCCAAAGTCCGATCGGCAAAGATTTGCCAATAGCATATGCGTCCCGAACTCTAAATAAAGCAGAAACTAATTATTCCACTATAGAGCGCGAATTATTGGCCATTGTATGGGCAGTAAAACACTTCCGACCGTACCTATTTCAATTTATAATTCAAGATCGTTACTGATCATAAAAGCCTTTAACGTGGCTTTTCTCCATCAAAGACCCAGGCAGTCGTCTTGTCTGCTGGAGATTAAAACTAGAGGAATACGACTACGAAATTATTTACAAAGCAAGAAAAATTAATACAAATGCAGATGCATTGTCACGCCCACCAATGATGAACTCAAATATTATAGATTTAACTTCAGACGACCTACCGTCTTCCGATTCCACTGATTATCTACAAATGAACTATGAACAGTTTTATATCTCAAGATGTTTCCTTCGATAGCCCGAAAATAAAAGTACTTCCTGATAATCTCTTAGATCCACGACATAAAAATATATTTATCCCTATATCTTGTCAACTCTCAGATCAAAATAACATTTTTAATGAAGCTATTAAATCCTGCTCTCAGACTAAACCTTATTTAGAAAAACCCAAATCTCTATTTGATGTCGATTTCTTTATTTCAGATAAAAACCAAAACATATTTCTGTCCCACAAGACCTACACATTTTGATCCTTGGGATTCCGAAAGTTATTTCAAATCACTATTATCATGTTTACAACAAAACAAGATAGAATCTCTTTTTGTACCTGATTTTCAAAATGATCTCACCTGTAAATTGAAAGGCAACGAACAATTACGCATCACATCTTACTTAGCCGAAATGTACAATTGTCATATTACAATCCCTCAAATACTGAAGACCTACCATGATGAACCCCTCTCAGGACATCGCGGTGTCTTAGAAACTAACAGAAAAATACGTGACAACTTTTTTTGGAAAGGCATGACAAATGATATAAAAAACTACATCGATTCATTCGTTACTTGCCAGCTTTTTAAAATACAACGGAAAAACTTTCAAGCTCCCATGGTAATTACATCACAATCAACTGAACCATTCGAACGAGTGTACATGGATCTTGTCTCTTATTCAGACGTTAGTGACAAAAACAATAAATACGTTTTAACCCTTCAAGATGACCTAACCCGATTCGTACAAGCTTATCCTATTCCCGACAAAGAAGCGGTAACTGTAGCTAAAGAATTAATTTATTTTTGTCAACATTACGGTGTCCCTAAAAGATTTAATTCCGATCAAGGCACTGAATTCATGAATAACGTTTTTAAACAATTAACAAAATTTCTTGGTGCCGATCATACTTTCAATACTGCATACCACCCCCAAACAAATGGCGCTCTCGAAAGGTTCCACGCTACCTTACGTGACCACTTTCGAATGTATCACAGTCGTCGGCGTCGTCTTAAAAACTAGGATAAAATTATACCTTTTGCCGTCATATGTCACAATACTTCAGTCAATAGTTCCACTAATCCTCATGAATTATTATTTGGTTATAAACCACGTCCATTTTATATCATTAAAACTATTCCTGACTACACAGCCTGAGATTATCTAAAAGATTTAAATGAACGGTTAAGAATTGCTCGAGACTCAGCCCTTAAAAACTTACAAGCCATGAAAGAAAAAGTTAAAGATCGATGATGAGGCGTGTAAATAGCCTCATCTGAAGCTGTGGGGGTTTTAAGACCTCCCGAAAATATGCGGGTGTATGTAGAATTAAATTTACAAAAAATCAAATCTCTGTTGAAGATCCTTCTGAAACCAATATCCTCTACATCTATTGCAACAAGAGAGCCCACGTACCTTGCGAATCCAGAGAGACGGGAAATCACCTTATTCACGGGTTTGTCGTCGTTGCGTGTGATGCCGGCCGGCGAAATATCAGCATTCATCCACCGGTGGACTGGTCAGAACTCGTGAAAAACACACTGCACTCGAAGTTTATAATGTCTCACGGTAGCAGATGCACTTATTTCACGAAAATTGTCCGGTTTTCAACAGATATGGGATTTTTATTGCGGAGCGGGAGAACATACGTATTGAAGATGGCGCGGGGCGGAAAAGAAGGGAAGCGCCCTCTGTCGGTCGTTCGCAAGCATCTCAAGGAAACGTTCGATTCCGACCAATGGGCTCCTGCGGTAGTGAATATTTGGTTTGCGGAATTCAACAGAGACTCAATTGTCTTACCTTTAAACGAAATAATGTTTTTTTGGAATGCGGGAAAGTAACTAAGATATTATATAAATCCTTTTAAAAAATATATCAGTAATTATAAGAAGCATTGACGCTTCACCATGCTCCCCCCCTTGGAAGGACGCAAGTGCTTTCAAAGGGAAAGGTGAAAATTATGAAGATTCACTGACCTAAATCATGATCAGAAAAGTCCAAACTTTATGACTGAATGCGGAAAATAAAATTATTTAATAAACTAATCCTAAACCTTAAAAAACTACGAGTATAGTTAAAAATGAAATTTTATTGCGTTGGGATAGGATATAGTTTTGTGACAGAGCGTTTAAAATTACCGAACTTTGTCCTCACCATAGCAACGCGAGCTACATTGTCGGTCCCTTTATAAACCTCAGTTATAACTCCTAATGGCCAACATAGAGGAGGCGAGTTGTCCTGTCCCACGAGTACGACAGTTCCAACTTCTACAGGCTTGTCCGGAGTTGCCCATTTTTGCCTAACTTGCAGCGTATGCAGGTACTCTAAGTGCCATTTCTTCCAGAAGGATTGCACCATACTATCTAACAACTGTTTACGTTGGGACAGATTTAAGCGCTGACCAGACAAACCGGCTGCCGGCAAGTACTGTAATGGAGTCGACATCAAAAAATGAGCGGGAGTGATAACTTCAGGATGCGGATCAGAAGACAACACACTCAGAGGGCGTGAGTTCATAATGCACTCTATTTGAATGAGTACAGTTTGGAACTCTTCATAAGTGAGAAGTTGATTTCCAATCACGCGATAAAGATGCGTTTTTAATGTTTTTATATTAGCTTCCCACATGGCGCCAAAATGTGGGGAGCGAGGTGGAATCATTTTCCACTTAATGCGGCGAGTTGATAACTCATTTATAAGAGAAGAATTGAGGTTTGACCTCATTAAGAAATTATAAAGTTCATCTAGTTGAGCTTTAGCCCCAACGAAATTAGTAGCGTTATCCGAATAAAGACAGGATACTGGCCCTCGACGCGAGATAAAACGTTTAAACGCGGCTAAAAAGGCGTCGGTAGTAAGTTCAGAGACTAATTCTACATGGACAGCCTTGGTTACCAAGCATACAAAGAGGCAGATGTAAGCCTTCTGAGCGTGTTGACCTCTGCGACGAGTGAGAGTTATGCGTATGGGACCAGCATAATCCACTCCAGTATGGACAAATGCCTTTGATTCCGACACACGGTATTCAGGGAGGTCCGCCATCATTGGAGTGGGATGCGTCGGATTAACTCTAAAGCATGTGTTGCATTGTCGCAACTTGGACCTAATGACAGTCCTGGCATTTAGTATCCAAAATCGCTGTCGTAAAATAGACATAAGTAGCCCTGGTCCAGTGTGACAATTCATCACATGGTAATGACGAATTATCAGATCCACGACAGGATCATGTTTGGGAAGTAAAAGGGGATGCTTAGCATCAAAAGGAAGGTATGACTTTGAAAGTCTTCCCCCAATGCGTAATATGCCCTCTTCATCTAGAAAGACAGACAGGCTTCTAAGTTTCTTTGGTAACAATTTACCACATTTGATGAGCTTAATGTCATCTGCGAAATGGACAGATTGCACAGCACGGATCATAACTCGTTCCGCCGCTGACAATCCCTGCGGAGACCGGGGTTCACAATGAACCTTCGGTCTAACGAATTTAAGTATATATGAAACGATGCGCAACAGCTTATCCCATGATGAGGTGCGTTGCGCAAGTTGACAAAGAAGAGGAAATTCTACTTGCGTGGTCACAGTTAAGACATTTGCCTTGTGCTCGGGGAGTTCCCCACAGTCGGTGGGACAGAACGGTTTGACAGGCCAATCTTCCGGAGGACAACGAAGCCAAGAAGGGCCGCTCCACCAAAGCTCATGTGACACCAACTGTGAAGGAAGTATGCCACGAGATAGGCAGTCGCTTGGATTCTCAACACCTGCTACATGGTAGAAATGTTGAGAGCCCAAGTTCTCCTGACATTGAGCTACTCTATTGCTGACGAAGACTGACCAGCGGTGCGGAGAAGAATGAATCCACGATAAAGCTATCGTAGAGTCTGAAAAGGCGTAAATCCCTGCAATAGGAACACGTGAAGAGTAAGTATCGCGAACAGTCTTCACCAACTTTGACATGAGCACAGCTGCGCACAGCTCCAGACGTGCGAGAGTTGTGACCTTGGTAGGTGAAACCTTTGACTTCGCACAAAGTAAACGAACTACGACGCCGGACGGACTCGTCGAGTGTATATAAATGACACAACCGTACCCACCCATACTGGCATCGGCGAATGCGACTATGCGAACACTACCGTCATCGGTAACACCCACATGACGTGGTATTCGTAAGGAATCCAGCAAAGGAAACTCTTGCATGAGAAGCGAAAAACTTTTGACGATTTCGTCAGGAGCGACATCATCCCATCCGATATTGCTCAGCCATAACTCTTTGATGAGCAACTTGGCATAAAAGATCACTGGAGCGACGAGACCGAGAACATCAAATAAGCGGGCAACTATCGAGAGTATATTTCTTTTAGTACATTTCTCGGCTACTTGAGTGGAAGTGAAGAAGAACTTATCCTGAGAAGGCTCCCATGAAAGACCTAGAACCCTGGACACATCATTGCCCTCGTGGAAATCGAGTGACTTACGATGTGAATCAGGTAGGCTGTTTAAAAGCGCGGGTGAATTACTACACCATTTTATAAGGTCAAAATCGCCCGACTTAAACATTTTTATGAGATCATGCGACAACTGTATAGCGTTCTCTTCGTTATTCACCGAATAGACCAGATCATCCATATACAAGCTGGTCTCTGCTACTTTAGCAGCTTCGGGATAATGCGGACTGTCCGAGGCCAGCTGTCGCACAGTGCGCATAGCTATGTAAGGACTCGACTTCAGTCCGAAAGGTAAGCGGTTAAAAGCGAATGTCAACACAGGATCGTTCTCACTGAATCGAAACAAAATGCGTAGGTACTTACGCTGCTCAACAGGTATGCAAATTCGTAAGTACATCTGCTTAATATCAGAATTTATAGCGATAGGGAATAATCTAAAATTGATTAAAAGAAGAAACAAATCTGTTTGTAAATTTGGACCACTATGGAGTACATCATTTAAAGATAAACCGGTATGAGTCCTAGCACTCGCATCCAATACAATGCGCGGCATCGGTTTGTCCGGTCGAACGACAGCGTGATGAGGGATGTAGTACCCGTCATCTGAAATGGCGGATTCGTCGACTTGACTTAAGTAACCATTATCTATGTACTCCCGAATCACTGCGTTATAATTCTCACGCAACGTCAGCGATTGGCGGAGTTTTCTCTCCAGCGCAACCAGTCGACGGTACGCGGCGGTGCGGGAATTACCTAACTCGGCGGGATTCTTATTGAAAGGTAACGCGACAGTATAACGTCCCGCATCGTCGCGTGACACGGTCGAGGAAAAAATATTCTCACATTCGGTCTCCTCGGGAGATAAAAAACGTTTATTTTCAACTTCTTCCAATTCCCAGAACTTTTGTAATAAATCATTAAGGGCGAGTGCTGTGAAAGAAGAGCTAGATAAATTCAAATTATCTTTACTATGCGGAAAATCACCCATAAGGACATACCCGAATGTGGTTAATAATGCGGGTGGCGCATGTGAACCTAAGTCTACCCTATTTCCCAAATAAATATACGGAAACAGTTGAGCGCCTAACACTAAGTCAATATCACCTGGAATATTCCAGCTTAAATCAGCGAGCGGAAGCGAGTGGAAGTCTACATGACAATCCCACTTAATATGGTGCGAAGGTAGCTGATCCGTAATGCACTCAACTACTAACGCGTGAATAGTATATTTCTGATGCGAGTATACGCGAGACTCGATATCTAAGTTTACATAACCTATTATCGGCCGCGAGACAGAACCAACTCCTTTGACAAAAGAATTACTCAAAGGAATTATTACTAAGTTGAGTTTTCGACAACAAGCTGTAGTTATTAAATTATTTTGCGAACCATTATCAATTAAACACCTGACTATTGTTTTATGGCCCGAACTATTATTATTAGCGCGCGCATAGACCTGAGCGGTTGATAACAGAATTGCCGACTTAGTCTTCGTATCTGCAGCTAATAACACGGCCGTGTTATGTGTCGGAAACGTTTGAGAAACATTATCCGAACAACACACGGTCACCGGTGCGGGAATATCGACCTTATCGCAATGAGAATAAGAGCGCGGCACAAGCGAAGACGCCGCGCGGGGCGGGGGATGAGCGAGAGGCGCAGCGGACGGCGTCACCGCCAGGCTAGCCGCGACGGCGACATTGCAATTCGTCGGTTTAACATCAGTTGTATGTGGTTGTTTATTATAGTTATTAAAATGTAATAAGGTATGATGGCGTTTTTTACACACGTTACAAACTGAGGTCGACCTACAATTACTCAAACCGTGCGAAGTGCTCAGACAATTTACGCAGCCATGCTTAGATCTAATAAACTCAAACCTAGTTCTAGGAGTCAACGCGGATTGAAACTTAGCGCAGTTATACAACTGAACATGAGCGCCATCATTACAATACGCGCAGCTCCTGACCGAAGTCGCGGTAGAAGCGGATAAATTAGGGGACTCACTCACAACAAACGCTCTCGTCTGCGTGCGAGGGTCACGCGGTGCGGAACCATGAGGTTTGTTATAATTATATTTCGCGTTCGAATGAGATAAATTCGAGCGTGCCAATATCTTAGCCTGATCTTGAACAAAACTAATCAACAACTTAGTTGTAGGAATTTCAACATCGCGAACGGAAAGTTCAAATGATTGACCAGTCTGTGAATCTATTTTTCTCATAGCACAATGTAAAAGAATAAAATCCGCCAGATCGGGAATCCCAAGCTGTTTCAAGGCAGAAATACTCGCACTAAATGTTTCAATGAAAGAATCGAGACCATTTGCGTTACATAAACAACTTTTTAAATCTAATATATTATTTAAATAGTATATACCTAATGTGCGTTTATCCTGGTATTTATTAACTAAGCTGTCCCATAGAAAACAGTAGGTATCAGCCGTCGGCACAATACCGGCTGTAATCTTTAACGCGTTATGTGTAAGCCTACCTACTAAGTACTGCACGCGCTGCGAGTCAGTCAGCTGATCGTTGTTATGAATATTCGACTTAAATGACTCGTAGAAAACAGGCCAATTCTCGGGTTTCCCGTCGAAAGATGGCAGTGCGATAGGCGGCAACTTTATTTTTAGCGGTTCAAACAGCGTCTTCGAATTACTACTTTGTGATAACAGAGATTGACTACTACTGATTTTATTCCTAATACGCTTAACATGAATAAACAAATCTTCAAAGGATTCTAAACAAGCATAGTCGGGACTCGAACCAGGTTTCAGATTAATGTTTATGTGGTTAATTTGATCGACATAAGATTCAAATTTGACACGAATGTCGTCAATAGTTTCCGATTCAGTCATAAAACTTTCATTATTTCTCGAATCGAACGACGAAATATTTTTCGATAAATCATATAATCGATTAAGGCGTTTGAATAACAATCCTTTCTTTTCATGAAGGATCGTCAGTAAATCTTCCGGCCTTAATTGTTTATCAGTCATTTTGTTAAGTTAATATCTAGAACAATATCTAAAAATATGCGGTAAACTTATCAGGCGGTTTACAATAATAATGCACCTACCAACTATGTGGAGGTATCTGAATAAAAATGACTAATACGCACAAAGCCGAAGTGATGGGTAACTACCTCCTTATTGAACGTGCTACCAAAGTGAAATATTAAATTATGTATACCTACATAGAATGAACTTTACCAATTATTACGTAATACATTCAATTCTATGAAACAATATTGACAGATTTACCAAAACCTACGTAGAATCTATTGTCAATTATGTTTATGTTATTAGCGGAGCGGTTTGTAAGTAAGTAGGTAAGATTAGTTTACCAAAAGTTTACGTAAACATCTATAACCTATACCTATTATGCGGTACTGAATTTATGATTTTCACCAAATATTACGTGAAATCTAACTAGGGAGCGGTTGCCTATCCGGCTCGAAGGACCAAAATAATTATGATGAGGCGTGTAAATAGCCTCATCTGAAGCTGTGGGGGTTTTAAGACCTCCCGAAAATATGCGGGTGTATGTAGAATTAAATTTACAAAAAATCAAATCTCTGTTGAAGATCCTTCTGAAACCAATATCCTCTACATCTATTGCAACAAGAGAGCCCACGTACCTTGCGAATCCAGAGAGACGGGAAATCACCTTATTCACGGGTTTGTCGTCGTTGCGTGTGATGCCGGCCGGCGAAATATCAGCATTCATCCACCGGTGGACTGGTCAGAACTCGTGAAAAACACACTGCACTCGAAGTTTATAATGTCTCACGGTAGCAGATGCACTTATTTCACGAAAATTGTCCGGTTTTCAACAGATATGGGATTTTTATTGCGGAGCGGGAGAACATACGTATTGAAGATGGCGCGGGGCGGAAAAGAAGGGAAGCGCCCTCTGTCGGTCGTTCGCAAGCATCTCAAGGAAACGTTCGATTCCGACCAATGGGCTCCTGCGGTAGTGAATATTTGGTTTGCGGAATTCAACAGAGACTCAATTGTCTTACCTTTAAACGAAATAATGTTTTTTTGGAATGCGGGAAAGTAACTAAGATATTATATAAATCCTTTTAAAAAATATATCAGTAATTATAAGAAGCATTGACGCTTCACCAATCGATATGATAGTCAGATTAAAAACTTTGCGCAGTATCATATAGGCAGTAAGGTTATGTTAAGGATTCCTAATCCAAATAATTTAGACCCTAAATGGGAAGGTCCTTACCAAGTTATACCGTGTTGGTTTCAATCCAAACTACGTAATTCAGAAAGCCAATCGTAACCAACTTGTGCATGCAAACAGGCTTAGACCATACCATTTGCATGAAACCTTAGTTTAGTAATAAAAATAAATAGTTAAGATCATATTTTCTATCTTAGTGTAATTCATTTAATCTTAAATTTAAATTCTAGTTTTGATTTTACTCTTACAGGGTCAGCTCTACAGCGGCTCAATCCTCTAAACCCTATAACCTTCACAACATTATGCAAAATCATTACATTAATTTAATTATTTGCTCAATTCTAAAATTATTTTTATATATATCTACAAGTTTTACATCCATATCAAGAACTACATTATAAGTAAGCGTAAGGTCAAGTCGCAATTTGACTTAAATCAAGTTCTATCGCTTTCAGGGCAACCACGAGAATCGTTGCCAACCTAACTTGAACCGCTGCCTACACAAGCCGGATTATTTTATGAGGAAGAAGATTCTACCTCCGTATTTGATGACTCATGGAAACTCATCGTTTACCGTGATCTTAAACCACTATTTATTGCTCATGAATCCTTAAAACGTTTAGCTTCTATATTCGAACATTTTTTTATAAAATACCCAGCTTTTCCTAGTGTTCTCTCCACCAAATCGTATCTTAAGACTAACCTCGATAAAATAGATAATAGACTTTCCGAACTAAATATTTACTTAGGTAAGAACTCTAGACAGAGAAGAGAACTTTTAGATGGGCTCAGTTCTTTGTTGAAATACCTCATTGGCACTGCAGATGCCAAAGATGCAAAACACTACGACGAATGTATCGATATGCTTGAGAAACGTGAACTCGATCTCACTTCTTTAATGCAGAAACAAATCCAAATAACGTCTAGTACTATTAAAAATTTCAACGAAACAATATTTAAAATCTCTCATGATGAACGAGTCATAAACGAAAACATTGATCGTTTAAATAAATATCTTAATAGCACCTCTAAAACTATTTTCGATTTAAAAATTACAGAAGAAATTTCATCAATCTCTATTTCAATACTAGAATCTGTCTTTCAATCTTTCGAGTAATTTTTATTTGCAAAATCAAACATAATTCATCACTCAATCATTTCTCTTAATAAGCTATACCAAAATCTTCTAGTATCCAACCACGCTAGATCTAATAAACAACTAATTAGCCCTGTTACCATCAACAATATTAACAAAATCTTAGATTCGTGTCAACTATCTGCTTATGTTTACTCAAATAGATTAGTTTATATATTAGATTTCCCACTCGTTAAACCTGAATCCTTTAAACTCTACCATATCTACTCAATTCCTACCCAGCACTCCAATTCCTCGCTCTGTACCACCATCCTACCAGAGCATAAGTATTTGGCCACAAACCCTAGCGGTGAACACTATGTATCCACGAGTTCATTGGACAACTGCAAAACATACGCTGAAAGAAGAAGCGTGTGCCGAGATATCATCGTCTACAACTCTGATACACGACCTGTTTGTGAGCTACAAATCTTACTCAGCGTCTCGAACGACATCCCCAGCATCTGTACAACTACAACCTTCGCTGCACAAATCAACACATTTCAACGCTTGGAAAATAAAAGATGGCTCTACATCCTCAGCAACGCAACACAGTGTATCCTCCAATGCAACAATCAAGTCACGCACCATAACATCCACGGTGCAGGTATTATTACCCTTGAAGAAAATTGCAAACTGCACACTAGATACAGTACTCTGTTGGCGCACCAAAGCGAAGAGGACAATATCACGTTTCCGATTATAGTTCCTGACATCAGAACTGAAGATAGTTTCGACGAGGCTGAGAGTCTTCATTTCCCAAACCTTCTGCCCATCCCAATGAATGAAGCGCCATTGAACTCACTCAATAACCTCAATCACCAACTGGACAAACATAACGAGGAAATCCGGAAGATGAAAGAGAAACCTTTCATCCAACGACACCAGAATAGATTTTCATGGTTCAATTTCATATCAGGGGCCCTTATGTTGTCATTTTTAGTATACAAATTGTTCAAAAGATGCCTAAGGGTTCCAAACGCTTTTGGTCGCAATAATGATTACAACCACTGCATCCAAATCTTTAATAACCGTTTCGGAAAAACATCGCGACGACAGCACCAGTCATTACATCATATCCAGAACATCCTTATAACCACATTAAACCAAACTACGACCACGTGTATCTCCGAAGACGAGGATGAAGCCGAAGTCGTACATCCCTCTAATACTCAAAGATCTGGCGCTAACGCCCAATCTTTATTCTAAGGGGGGAGGTGTTATGTTGTGTGCTCACATATCTTGTGATTGTTTACTCATAATCTATTATTTACTAATTTACATATGTACTGTTTGAACATTAGGCTGGTTAGCTGTTTGTGTATCTTTGCTAAATTAGCTAAGTAGGTCATTTATAGATGTATTATTTACTTTAGATAGGTATGTTTGGCTGTCTCACGCCATTTGCTAAGTGGGTCATTTATAGATATATTGTTTGCTTTAGATAGTTGTTTCCTTCTAGTTAATTATGTTTTCCTATCTAGTAATATATAAACTAGCTCCTAAGAGGTTAAGTTCAATTCATCTCCATAATTCAAGTGTCACATAGCTCTTAAGTTTAGTTAACTCTTGTAAATCAGTTATAACAATAAAAAGTTTATTTTTAAAACAGTATAGTCTTTTACTGCGTAACAGACCGATGACATGGGGCCTGAGTCTGCTATTTTTATAAATTCGTCATTCCAACACGATCCCATTGTCATTTTGCTAAAAGTTCGTAATCTGCTAAATCATAATGATCGATCATTGATCGGTCAATGGTCTCGTAATAGAGTGGTGGTAGAATGAGCATATCGAGCTTATTAAAACCAATAACTGCACAATAACGTTCTAATGGTAGGTCACTGATCAAAACAACTGTCAAAAGTTTTGCAAATTACCGCATACGTCAGATATTAATTTGTCATTATGTACGAGATTACCATTTTAAGCCACTTCTTTCAATGAAATGTCAGTGGTTGTCCATTGGGAAGTCATTATGACGCCATTATATTAGTAGATTACCAAAACTTGTCAAAATCAACAATTATGAAGTCAATGATAGACCATTCTGACACTATTGTAATAGTAGACTTGAGGGCCTGGTCAGGGTAGCGGAAATCCGATGGATGCGTGACGCACAGGACCGGTCGTCTATCGGCTGATATGATGATGCAGGTTTTTATTATGCTTTTGTGTACAATATTGACTGGTCTACACTGATTTTACATAATATCTAACCTTTCAGATACCGTCAATTAGAGACACAGTAGTAAGACAATAGATGCGTGAACGCCTGGGTTCGCTTGGGGATTCATGAATATTGTAACATCAACTTTTTTTAAAGGATGTAGTTTCTTGCCGGTTCTTCTCCATAGAAAACGAACAATTTTGAACCGTGCGCTAGCTTCCGACGTTTCAAAGTGCCCTGTGCATGTGCGTGTTGTAAAATACTATATTGTACATTTTGATACCGTTACTAATGAGACACCGCTGTTAATAATAACGCAGCAAACACCAAAGAATAACTTAAAAGGGATGAATTAAAGTATAAAGCTGGGATCCAGGCTATTATTTGAATGGGTTTTCCAAAGTTCCCCCAGCATTAATTCACCCCCTGTAGAAGGGGTCGATTAAATATGCTGTACACAGTAATAACCGTCGCGTGGATTCGACCTTGATGCAAAAAGGGTTCTCTTTTGAATGTTCCCTATTATTGGTTGACAATAGATCGGGCAACTGTTAGACACAATAAAAGTTCGCATGGGGTGGTTATTCAACCATAACAAAATATATACCTAATATTGAGGGGTTCTTATGATTGTTGGGATATCCATCTGTCATTTCTCCCGACTGTGTTTCGTTGTATTTGGCATACATAAAAAGTATCATTATGTATCCTAACATATTGTAAAACAAAGTCCGCCACCGCATCTGTAGCCGATAAACTCAAATACTGCCGATTTCACCAATAGACAGAAAACATCATGAGGAAGTTCATATATCATAGTGAAAAAAACAACTCCAACTTTCATCTACTTTAAGCAATATGACTCACAGAGCTTAAATAAAGAGACCGAGAGACAATCTACTTTTTTTATAAAAAATATGGAGTCCATATTTGTAACCTGAGCTGGCAATCAAGATTCTAAACACTAAAAACTTCTTGATACTTTCGAGGTCATCAAATAACGAAACGAAGATATATAGCATGGCATAGATATAGTTTCAAGGCACTATGACGAGATAAACTCGAAACTAGATCAATAATAAAACTATAAAGTAAGTAAAACAAAAATATAAAGTGTGACTGTACATTGGAAAAAAAAGAATTGTTGGATAGGAATAACAGAATCAATGAAAAACCGGAAGGATATTTAACCCTCGGTTAGGATAGGTAGGTTTATTAAGTATCCATAGTAACAGACAGACTAACAGGGGGAACGGCACACGGCAGTACATACACATATCTAGCTCGATGGATTTGTCGGTAACTATGGATACGGGAGGAAAGGGAGGTTGGTGATGCGAACACGAATAATTGCCAGACATGCGTGACCCTGATACACATACATTGGGTTCCGTAGTAAAGCCTGCGAATTCATATGTGAAGACATTTTCGTAACCTCTTAACTCAATTTCTGGTTATTTCGGCTAGCTACCTGTCTACGCTTAGGCGCACCTTGTGTTGCTCCACATCGGTGCCACTGTGGAGAAGCTGTCGACACCATGGCCTGTCTTGTTGCAGGAGCGCAGGCCGCATACCACGACACGCTAGCATCAACGATATTATTCGTCGAGCTCTTGTCACCGCCGGCGTACCTGCCGTATTAGAACCAAATGGCCTGGTACGTGACGATGGGAAGAGACCAGATGGTATGACGTTGGTACCGTGGAAGGTGGGTAGGCCTCTGGTGTGGGACGTAACCTGTGTCGATACCCTTGCGCCATCTCATATTCCAAGTACGGCGGGCTGTGCTGGTGCTGCTGCTTCTGCTGCTGAGACCCTTAAACGGCGCAAATACTGTAACCTTATTGGTAATTACAGTTTTGAGCCGTTTGGGGTCGAAACGCTTGGTTCATGGGGTCCGAGTGCGCGTCTCCTTTTCAAGGATATTTCACGCCGACTGATCGACACTTTACGTGACCAGAGGGCTGGCTCGTTCTTTGCCCAAATAATTAGCATTGCCATTCAACGTGGCAATGCTGCCAGTCTTCTGGGCACATTTCCGGATGACAGCGATGTGGAGGAGTACTTTGACGCCTGAGCGTGCTTTGTCTTTTTCTATTATATTTATGTACATAGTTAGGTTTTAGTTTAAATAGTTTATTTAGTATTTAAGTTCTTTTTTGTGTACATATGTAATAAATTTTTATTAAGATGTATATATGTATGTTTTTTTTTTTTTTTAACTAGCCATTACTGTCCCACTGCTGGGCAAAGGCCTCCCCCAAGTCCTTCCAAAATTTCTTTTCTTGCGCCGTCTCTAACCAGTCCTTGTGGTAGGCGTCCAAATCATCCCGCCACCTCTTTCTAATATAATCTTTCTTAATATATGTATGTTAATAAAGAATAAATATTGACATTTAATAAATGGTTTTCTGGTTTAAATTTATTCGAAAATAGAGATATTGACTCAATTGGATGCGTTCCAACCGTAAAAAGCTGATGAGAGCGGAATAACTTCAGTTTTAGACGCTTATAATAAGAACTGAACGATAACTTGCAGAGTTTGTTCGTGCTACCATTCTCTTTCACTAGAAGACCTCTCCGCATGCATGAGAGAATACAATGTCTGTTATAGTTACTTGTAACCAGAAATGGGCTAAAATCATAGAGCTCTTGAAGGTCACATGCACGTACGGCACGACGACACAGTAACAAGGATTTTTAAGTATCTCTCTGAAGGTGACATATTCGGTTCCACCACCAGTTACATCTGACATGTCACTGTGGAGTGTCAGAAAACGTGATATCCCTCACGTACTCTTTACACTTGACAAAATATAAGACCAGAGTCTACAGACGTATTAAGGTGATGCATCTCGACACACATTTTCACTGTTTTTCATACAACCGCTCATAACCATTTTTCATTAGATATTTTTGTAACACAGCAGTATCTTGAGGATATTATCTAGGCTTCTATTGAAATCAATTTCTAAATTGTTTTATCCACCAAGTTTAAATATAATTTTCTAAATTTGTGTAAAACTAATCCAGTAAAGACCTCTGAAAATCTCCTATTTTGTATGAACTTTGACACTTCAAAATTTGCTTAAAAAAGTCAAAAAAGTTGAACTATAAAAGCCTTGCAAGGGTTTTAAAAAACAGCTATTTTCTGGAGCAAGTTTTGTGAAATATTCGAGTAAATCTCGGAATTACCGAATACTAACAGAGTTTTCAGGCGTTATCTCTCTTTTTTTTGCGTTGCCTTTTCGTCAAACATCGCGTTGGATTGCGTTGGATTGCGTTACATGAAGTATCAAGCTTTTAAACCATTTTCGATGTTGTCGATAGGCGAGTGGAAAAGGACCCTCTTAAACTCAGAACACATGATCTTGCACTAAAGCCCCTCAAGCTCTTCATAAGATAGACAAAAATCCAATTATCCGTAGCCCACATCGTACTTATATTGGTTTTTTTATGCCAGGTTAAAAACAAAAAATAAATCATTTCAAACGAGCGTGTTAATTTATGTAAAAATTTAATTTCTTTGCTGATGTAATTTTATTTTAGTTGACAATCTTATCCTTATTAGGAAGAAAAAAGAATCACCTTACACCAACTTTTAAGTGGCAGTGAGCAGGGCACATTACTCGCAGAACAGATGGTCGATGGGTTCGAAAGGTTCTGGAGTTGCGACTGCGTACTGGAAGACGTAGCGTCGAAAGACCTCTAAAACTGCTTGACCTTGTTATTGTACCCAAAACTTCGCATTTTTCATCAGCACTTACGACTACAGCAAGGCAGTTGAACCACGCCCTTTCTACATACTGAACTCTAAAAACTGCCGCCGCATTACTGTGAGGGTGATGTTGTGATTTATATTAAGCCGATGCCTGCGTAGCGACAGTGAATTGGGGAGACAGGGAGTCGGGTAGGGGAGAATGTTATTGATTTATAAGCCCCTCATAATAATTGTATGTCTCACTGCGTACTTAATACGGCTGGATGATATTTTGGTTTCATTGAGTCGAGATCATTATTTCTACAATAAAATAATTTCGTCAAGGGATAAGGTCGACTCGATACAAACCTTACCTAAATAAAACACAAAAAATAAAAATTTCGAGTCAACAACATACATACGCGAAATTCGGATTGTCAAGTGTTTTGTTAAATTGTGCTGACGGACAAATCAACTTCTAATTAATGGCCTTTGTGGAAAAGACACCACAATTTTGCCAATAACACGTGCGAACTGTTAATAAACCATCAAACATTGGAGAGTATTTAGCGTGAATTAACAGTAAAAAACAAAAAAAAATATGTCTTTCTATAAAATTAAAAAGTACAAAATGATACAAAATAGAAGAATTTCTTCGCAGATACAGAATTACAGTTTGACAAATTCTGTGACCACAGATTATGACCTGAAAGAATTGTAAGAGAGAATATATATATAAAAAGGATATAATAGTTTAATTTTATTAATCGCAGTAGCCATAATGGCCATTCTAGCGAAACGTCATTGACGCCGGATGACATTTTGATTAGCTAATAAACGTTTCCTTTCATACTAGCGCACATATGCCACATAAAGACCGAAAAAAGAAACGTTATGCTACAAAAACATACATATATTTTTCAGTTAGGTTTCGCTATAGTAGTGTTTTGGACACTTTTAAGAGTACTGGCCATCCAGTACAAAGTGACACTGCTTTTCGATGTCAAATAAAAGGAATACAAAAAGATCGTGTATCAAAGATTTTATATATCCTACTAGACTAGATTGATTACGAAAAAATATTACGCTCTGTGTTCTTTATTCTCATTGGCATTAAATTCATGTGTGTTATTGACACGCAAAAGGGAAAAATGGTTCCGAGCAAGACAATGGAAAAATCTCAATGTCCCTTTCTCACCTACTATCAGAAAAAAATATGAAACAGATGGCAGTTTTCAAATTGTTCAAGTAATCGTTAAATAGTCCATGTTCATGCATTTTAAGAGGTATGCAACATAAAATGAATTGCAACTTTTAATGATGATTTCATTTAGGCAACGCTTAAGAGGCTTCAATTGGACATCAATAAACAATATGGCCGATGACAACGGAAAGTGGCGAGCGGCGGCGGCAAGAGGTGCGACATGCGGGACACTTGTCCTCGGACCACTTCCGTATATAGTTATCTATGACCACTTCGTTACCGATCTCTGAAAACGACGCGCATGCTCTCCAAACGCTTCCCAACATCGATATTGTACATTCGAGAATTATATTCATTTTAAACTATAGTCTACTGTCTTTTAGTCCTTAGGTAGGTCCCTAATAAACGCAATACTGCGCGTATGTGGCTTAACCGCTAACTACTAGTAATATATTATTTTTTATAATTTCCAAAAATTAGAATCTTCGGCAACAGTAGCTTGAAGTGTTAACATTAAAAAATAATATATATATTCAAGCAACAATTTTATTTGTAGTCGCCACTTAAGTCTGAAGATATATAATAGTCCATAAAATTAAAATCTAGTTTTTTTATTTTATTCCATCTACTTATATACCCTTTTGTAAATTAAAAATCCGTTCAGTAGTTTTTAAGTTGATTGCAAACAAAGATAGACAAACGAACAGAGTGGGGGACTATTTTTGATGTGAGAAAACCTCCAACAACTTATCCCGCTCTAAGGTGGAGGGAGCACCACCTCAGAAATTCCCTCAGGCCTATCGGCCATACTGGGGCCCCTACAGTTTTGCTGACATCTCTTTGAGGCGCGCGCTCTTGGGTGGAGCGGGAGATAGTGTCAGACTCTTACTTACTAAAACCCACCCCGTTCCTTCTAGCCTTCATACCGGGGCTCGAGCTCCTTTTCGGATAACCCTGGCCCCGGTAGGCTTCGACCCAACCGGGTCCCTCCTGTTGCTGACAACCCTAGAGGCGCGCGGGAACAGTGCGCGCGGTCGATGTCTTTTTGAGCTCGGTTCGGAAAGTTACCGGACGGTTGGACAGCAAGCTACCCATGGCTCGCAGTCCGCGAGCCTGCGTCTACGGTGGCCGGAAATCGAGATCGGCATCCCAGCAGCGGCGGCGAGAGCGCCGTTGCCTGATGCGGCCTCCTCCTCACTCCGGACCATGGCCTGAACCAAGGCTCGGCGCGCAAGATCTCCGCCGCCGATCGCTCCCACGAGGGCACGGTGATGCTCCGCTCAAGCAGGGCACACCTCGACTGTGTGCTCCACCGTGTCAATTTTTAGCCTACTGGCAAGGCCGGCTCGTAACTATTTAAGCGCCCCGGGCGAATGATTCCATTGGCGCCCGTTTATATATCTATATTATAAACGTAAAAGTTTGTAAGGTATGTGTTTAGGGCATGCTCATTGCAGATATCTACAGCGACCAATCTTACGGACCGCTAGTTTGGCCTCTGCAGGAGATGCCCCAACCGTGACGGTGCATTTCGAGCTGCCTTCACAAGAGTAGCTCTGGGTGTCAGGAATCTCAGGGTGATCTCCAGCCACCGTAAGCGTTGGCTTATGGATGGCGAGCAATAGGCAGCTTATCGTCTGGTAAGCACTGAGCTCGGGACCACGGCGTGTTATGTTCCATGCATGCCTCAAAGCGATAAAATCGATTTAAAAAAATCCACCTCCAAAAGAAAACAAATATTTTACATTTGTGAAGTTGGGTAGTGTGGGGTGAAGTTAAGGTAGCGCGTGTGGCGCTCTATAAGATCGTAGATAGATCTACAGAAGTTTTATGTAATTCGTATTTTTTATTACAGCTGAAATTACCGGGAAAACCTTTAAAATTCATTGTTCATGTTTCGAAGGAAGAAAATTTGTAACCAACTCCATGCTAATTGTTATCTATATATATAAAAATGACCCCCGTTTTCCGTTGTCATGACTTGGCATCAGAACGGCTTGACCGATTTGGCTGATTTTTTTTTGTTTTGATTGTTATTGTGAGGAGAAGGTTCTTATGGAAAAAAAAATGAGGGTAGAGTAGGGTAGAGTAGGGTAGAGTAGGGTAGAGTAGGGTAGAGTAGGGTAGAGTAGGGTAGAGTAGGGTAGGGTAGGGTAGAGTAGGGTAGAGTAGGGTAGTAGTGTGGAGTAGAGACGAGCGGGAGCGAAGCCGCGCGGGCAAAGCTAGTTATTAATAAATCAGTCGAGGATCATTTATTTAATATATTGTTTTTTGTTTATTTGTTACTTTGCAGTTACTTCTGCACATCGAATAGCTTCTATATACGCTTCACAAAAGCAAAACTCTTCTGCTGAACAGCAAGAAGCTAGTTTAAGTACTTTACGAGAACATAATTCGTGACATACAGCTAGAGAATGCTTGTCATCAAATAAATGCATTTGAAATCTCTAAACTCAACAGAAAAACTTTGAAAGTGAGGTGATAGTGCCTGAGAGAAACACATGACCGATAAAAAGTTTCTGCTAGAAGAACATAACACATAACAACTAAATAATTGTAGCGTCTAAAGTTGACCATAACGGCTAACACTGAGACTAGAAAATATTCTGAAATTGCCTGAACAAAAAGATGATAGAAATGCTTATTCTCACTGGTAATTACTTGCGTTTGATGCAGCAACAGTGGTAACACAGAAATTTCATTTATAAGTTTAATGCCTATGGGGGACAATGAGATGCTTTGTGTGTTGGTTTCTGGGCTTAAACAACTTAAAAATAACGTGGTTTCTTTGGTGGTAAAAATATTTGTGTATTAGGAAAAATTATCCAATTACCACACCCGTGCCGGATTCAAGTGTTTGATCAACCCTTTACATTTGTTCCATCAAGACACGCGTGACGTACTTTCTGGTTAATGGAATTAACCAAAAAAATTAGACAACAGAATAGTATCACTTTTTAATACCTCTTGAATGCATTAGAAATGGTAAACCTCAACCAGAAAAGAAGTCAGAAAGAAAATGAGAAGTTTTATTTCATTGAATCGTCTAAACACGGAAAGAATTTATCTCACTACCCAACAAGGATACAGTAACAATAAAACTATATTGAAAATTTTCGTACACATGGTATTCATGATACTATTTACAAAATAATAGCCATGTTGCGTCATAACATAGCATAATCAGCCTTTTAATGTTTCCACTGCTGGGACTCGCGCCTCCTCTCTAGGGAATGGGCCGTAATCCACCACGGCGACCACGCAGACCGTTGCGGTTGATTGGCGTTACAATGTAAATGTGTCCAAAGATCTGGTGAATGATGCTATAGAACATTTTTTTTTTGTCTCTAAAATTCATTAAGTAAATGTCACGCATATCTGTTGTTTGCATGGTTCCCTTTCTAAACGGTGTTAAATCATTTTGAGTCTAGGTATGCGAACGCAAAACATACTGTTAGATACTAAGCCCATTGAAACTGCGATTTTAAGTGTAAGTTTATTCAAATTGTAGTAAGTAAAAGTGCTGTTGGTGTGCTTATTACAAATAAATATTTTAGAAATCATTTATCTGACCCTGCTTTGGGAGAGCACAAATGTATAGAACTGATATACCGTTTGTTCGTATAGACTTCAGTGAACACGGTATTCATTTTCGATCCAAGTCTGTGCAAATTCCAGCAAAATATAGTCATGGTACTATTACTAAACGCAGAATATTGATAACTAAGTACTTAAGCATATGTACATTATGCTAAGTTTGCAAAGTAGGTATACAAAACGAAGGGTACCTAATTTCAAAAAAGGCCAAACCTCAAAGGTCTTTTTTTTTTTTTAATTCGTATAAACTAGTGCTTGACTGCGATCCCACCTGATGGTAAGCAGTGATGCAATCTCTGATGGTGAGGCGCACTAGTTTATTAAAAGCCTATTCACTCTAGCCTTGAAGATACCCAAATTATAATCGGACGGGAAGACCACAGTAGGCAAATTGTTCCATTCCTTCGACGTACGCGGTATAAACGACGAGGCGAAACGCTTAGTCCGGATTCAACAACGTATGGGTGGATACTCATTGTACGTCGGGTTGTCCGATGGTAGAATTGAGATGGCGGAATCAAGTCATGCAATTCCTGCGCACACTCTCCAAAAAGCATCCTGTAAAACACCGAAAGGCTGGCTACCCTACGCCTGTGCTCAAGGCTTTGAAGGTTGGACTTAACCAAATCTGGATCACCAATTAGCCTTTTGCACGCCTTTCCACCGAGTCCAAAGCTGAAAGGTGGCATTTTGCAGCACCAGCCCATATGTGGCTGCAGTACTCCACACACGAACGGACCTGCGCTTTGTATAACATTAAAAGCTTCGTCTTCGTTGTTAGTCAAGTATACGTGGTCATAGATTCAAATCTAGTGAAAAAACAGACTGTTCCGATTTGGAAAATAATACGGGAATAATACAATACCGGTTTCGGTTACGTAACTATATCGGGTTTCCCGGAAAAGTTCGGTAACGATTAATAAAATTTTAAAATTATAAAAGTAAAATACATAATATAGCAAGATTTGACTTTTATTTTCTAGTCTAGATTATCATTTGTTTCATTCTACATGTAAATATTATTATAGTCACTCCTTCTCGCCTCGCCTCAATGTTAATATAAAAGTGTCTAATAATATAATAGCGTCTAACATTATTTATTAATATTCATTTTATTTTAGGTTATGTCTTTATGAGCTGTAATTTACAAAATTACAATGCTATAGTTTGTAATAACAATTTGTAATCTAAGTTGTAAATAATGATCCAGAATTACCATCATTATCGAAATCTATGTACGTTAAGGTGGATATACACTATAGCATTTTCTCGAATATTTCCATGTAATGTAAACGTTCCTGCGAATGCTCTAAGCTCATGATCGGCGTAATGCTCACAGCGAGTATGCAAGTTACCCGTTAACATTTTGTTGGACCTACTACAAGTTACGTGTGCTGCGTTTATCGGATGAATTATATTAACATAAAAAAAGAAAAATAGAAATAGATGGTGGCAAAGATCGCCCACCATCGCGCAAAGACTCGACGAAATTACAATTAAGTTTGTAACAAAATGGTGAGCGTGCTCGACGTCTGGTTCGTGAGGGTGATACACTAGACCATATCATAGAGCGGCTCGTTGTTTTGTTACTAGTAAATGCTCCAGTCTATACTCACTTTTACATAAGATATTGAAACATCTAAGTTTAAAGTACCTACATAAAAAACGCTGCAGTGCCTTAATGGACAGAGAAGACATAGTTTTGTGGCATCATCGATACCTGTATAAAATAAAGCATTTCATGACTACAGGGCTATTTGTAAAACACTGGCAACCTCTCAGGACTATAGTACTAACATCTTAAACAACAACTTTTATTCTATGACTTTAAAAGCAATATCATATTTTAGTTCATCAGAGTATCATACAAAAATAAAAATATTTAAATTAAACGTTTTAAATGTTGCGACGTCTATGCTGGCGTATCAATTTTCTAGTGTGATGAGTACATAAAAATGGTGCGACAGCTTGCCTGGCAGGTATGATGACAATTTTTCGGAAGCCTGCTTACTATAATTACAAGAACAGCAAAATACAGAGTTGAAATGTGTTAGATAGAACAACGAAATCTTAAAGGTTTGTTTTTGGTAATTCTGTTATGTTTTGTAAAAAGTCATAGAACAAAAGTTGTTGTTTATGATGTTCTTAACTAGCACCTAAGAGGTTGCTAGTGTTTTACGTATTTTATTTACCTATTATATTTTCCCACTTAAGTACTGAAGCAGGACATATCTGCCACATGTCTAACGAGCTGCTGGCCCGTAAAACGCAGGATTGGGGAGCCCGGACACAGCAACGCGGGGACTAAGCCGACCACGAAGGAGATGGCGGGACGACCAATGAGAAAGCGTGGCACCGTGACCGTTGGAAGGAGGCCTTAAATGGGCTAACAAACAAAATAATATAATAATTATTATATTTTCAGGTCACACTGTAAACAAGCTCTGAGTTGACCAGAACATACCCGTAAAATCATCCCGTCAAGCTTTCTTAGATTATGACAATTGGATTGAAAAGCCCGAAAACAAAAGAAAAAGAGCTGGTGTCCCATATTGGAAGTGAAGACGGTTTTGTGGACGATGGGTTACTAATATTTGGATCGAAAAAAGGGCTCGATGATTATCAAAAAGAGATGAAGCCTTGTGAAAAGTGGTTGAAAGAGATTCTCTCAAATTAAAAAAAAAAACTGCACTAGTTACTGATAACGCTCTGTACCATTCAAGAAAAGTAGAGCTTTTACCAACTTCAAATTGGCGTAAGGGCAAAATCAAAACTGGCTGAAAGAAAAAAATATTCTATTTGAGGAAGCCATGTTGAAAGCCGAAGTAATAGAAATTGCCTGAAAAGAAAGGAAGAGTTTTGAAAAATATGTGTGTCTCCTTACCAATGTGAGCTTAATCCGATTAAGCTACTATAATAGTAGAACTAGTAGAAGGAGATACTTGAGTATCCCCAATGTTATTAAATAGTAGACAAAATGTACCACTTGGGTCGTACCACCAAAAATATTATTGAAAATTATAAAATTGAAGTTGGTAGCGATTCTGATAAATTTAATGATTTAGCTCGGGCTCTTCAGAATCAAAATAAATACTCTTTGCGCAATATAGCAACGGTGTTGATTTTTGGAACTTGCCATTCCATCAATAAATATATAACACGAGATACTATACGAGTTATACATTTGCATCTGTCAAATTACTCTTAGGAAATACAAAAGCTGACTAAAAATCTCTAATAAATAAAACAGACTTTAATGTATTGTATTGATGGTCTGTAGTTCACATAAATTATTATCTACGTTTTCTGGTACTGACCACCCTCCCAACAGAGTGTGGGGGGAAGGGGGAAGTTCGCTTTGATGGCAGCCTAGGACACGGCACTACCATATATGGCAATGCGTCATGCATCTATCGACTCTGTTCACATAAATTATTATCTACGTATTCTGTACTGACCACCCTCCCAGCAGGGTGTGAGGGGAAGGGGGAAGGGGGGAGGGGGTACGGGGAAGTTCGGTTTGATGGTAGCCTCTGACACGGCACTACCAAATAAGGCAATGCGTCATGCATCTATCGACTCAGTTCACATAAATTATTATCTACGTATTCTGTACCGACCACCCTCCCAGCAGGGTGTGAGGGGAAGGGGGAAGGGAGAAGGGGGAAGTTTGGTTTGATGGTAGTCTCGGACACGGCACTACCAAATAAGGCAATGCGTCATGCATCTCTCGACCAATTACAGGGCCACAGACCACTGTAGGGACGCTCGTGATCAACCTTTTTTTCTATGAATAGGGCGGTGCTATCGTGCATGTGTGTGAGTGTCAGACGCAGTATTGATTCTCCACAGTATTGTGATATATAACCTTTTTGTATATATGTGTCTGTCATTGTGTGGCCAGTCATGGTGTGACTTTTGTTAACGTGGGTTTATACCTGTAAAAAATCTATTGTGCGTATAAATAGACAAAAACTCACGATATAGGCTATTTGAATACACTTTTAAAAAGTCATGCAAATCTGAAATTGGATAAATGAAAATGAAGAAAAAAAAGTTTTTTTAGATAGTACAGCAGATATTAGCGGGAACAATAGAAATGCTGGGGCAACTAGAAACAAAATCTGGTTTAGGTTTTAATTTGATGCCATATTATTGATTTCTAAGAAGATATATTTATTTATTATTCATGTTAATATTATAAATGTGAAAATAACTCTATCTGTCTCTTAAAAAAATAGCGTGTAATAAAACAACATGTTTTGTGTGATAGTTTTCTTTTACTTGATAAAATTCCGACATATTTTTGCACTTATTAAGTCTGGTTTCTAGATCAGCATGTTTGAAACACCCCACGTTGGCCTTCGCACTTTTATATCTAGTGCGTGGGCCAACCAAGATCTCAAAAAGCTATTTCGCGAGGCATGTGAGGCAAGAGGATTATTAGAAAATGACAACCATCATCATCATCATCATTTCATCCGATATATGTCCACTATTGGACACAGGCCACCTCCTAATGTCGCCACAACGAACGATCCTGTGCGTCTCACAACCATCGGATTCCCGCAACCATCACCAGGTCATCGATCCACCTTGTAGGAGGCCCATATGATAATCAGTGGGATTTAACTCTGGAAGAGGATGCTTAGTGCAGATCTGCGCGTAAAGTAATAGCAATATGTGGACCATCAAACCCTCAACAGATGTGGAAACAAAAATAATTAATTATCTACTTTAAATGTAATAGTGTTGAATTTATAAAAACTGTTATAATGTGCAAGGCAAGCTATTATGTATATAATCTTTAAGAAATAAATTATATAAAAACTGTATGATGATATTACTACAGACTACAAGAGCAGAAACCAAATATTTTATACAGTGATATAATTTACAATGACGCGCTAACAAAGATGAAGATCAAATGATAACTATTACTGGAAAAAAAAACTGACTTTGGAAGACTGGACTTTGAGCAGATCATCGATAATTGGGGCAGATAGTAGTGTGAGAACTAGATTCCGATACTGTTTTTCTAAGAGCGACAAAAAACGGAGTTCTCTCCACTTTTGAACCCAGAACAAAAATTAGTCTTTAACACAGTTATAATGGAGATAAAGGAGTTGCTGTTAGTTTCCTCTGGAATAGCTGCTACACTTCTTAGCGGGGGACGAAAAGCTTGTTTGTAATAGAAGCAAAAGCGGTGAGCGTGGAAGAGTATTCCAGCAGTGTAAGCTGTAGGTTTGGAATGAGTGTACGATGTCCCCCACAAAGGAGTAATCAAAGGAATAAATCGCACAATAAAGGATTTAAATAATAATCAGGTTATCAGCGATGGTGATGCTTTTAGCTGGTGACTTTAGACACACCTGAAACATTAGCCTCCTGCGGACTTCCTCGACCTCTTGTTTGGCAAAGAAGATCGTCGAAGAGGAGAGCGGCGATGAACACGATGAGTTCATTAACGACGAGATTGTAATGTTTGCCTTATAATTTACTAGAATAATCTTAATTTATAAACTGTTTTTTTATTGCATTTTGATGGGAAATTTTTGCATGGATATATTTCTTTGTACATTTTAGGATGAAGTCTTGCATCGATGTTTATCGCCGGAACGCATGGGGAGCTTTCCACAAGTGGGATTGAGTTTATTGTGGTTTGCGGTGATTTCTTGGTTATGGGTGGCGATGTATTTGCATGTTTTTTTTTGTATGTTTAGAGTGAAGCTTTCATCTTCACCCGAGGGCCCCCTTTACTCGAACTAACTCTAGAGCGAACTTCAAGGAGGTTGCCGCAAACGCTAATACATTTTTCTTCTGTTCGATTTGCAATATTTCTGTATTTATTACAGTTGGATTTCAATTTCATTATGGAGCGGATAGTCTCCCAAGACTGGAAGGCCAGAACCTCTACTTTGAAAGGTCGAATATGGAGTCCTTTCAAGGCCAAGAGGAAAATTTTGATTCCGACCCCGCAGTAAATAATTATCCAAATCCCTATCCCTGCGCTAACTGATCAAATATACCGTCTGAGACCAAATAATTGCTCATTTAAATTCTAGTTTACAGACAAATTATGCAAAATAAAGATATTCCTATAAATAGTGACCCTGTGGAAAAGTAGATTGAAATTCAGACAGTATATTCAGAACAAAGCTTTAGCAGCTTTGTTTGGTATCAAGACTTTTAATCTTTGCGAGAGTACCACTGCGGCTGTTTGTGGTCTTTCATTGTTTACGCCGGTAAACAAACCGCAACAGACTTGAAGCAGTCGCCCGGTGGACTTAAGTACAGCTGTTGTGAAAAAGATCTTTAGTAAGTTTACAAAGTAAGGTAAGTTAACAAAGGATATAGATTTATTTATGGATTATTGGCACAATTCGATTATTATTATTATTATCTTCTCGTGGAGACGTTCCCATTCGTATAAATAATGCTCCGCTTAAAAGGGTAGATTTCATAGCGAGACATTTCGGCGATGTCTCTAACGTTGCAAGGCAAGAAACGAGTAACCATGATTTCTATTTGATGAGGGGGGAGTGGATATGAAGGACCAAATGCTCAAGCCTTATTTAATAGAATGGAAACGTTATGTCTAATGGTACATGAAACCCTTTAAACGCTTACTAAATGTTTCTATCCTGAACGCTTGCGTTCCTCTGGAGTCATCAACACAAAAACCTTATGATTATTTAGCTTTTCACCTTAGTCTCGTAGATTCCATTCTCACTAATCATCTATAACATTGTCTGCAGAGTCGTAGCTTTACTGTTTCCAGCAGTAGATCTACGCACCAACAGCCTTAAAAAACCATTCCATTTACACATTGGTACGTTCTGCTGTAGTACGAGATACATAGAAGAAATCTCTTCCCTCATCTGTTATTCGATTATGATAAATATTATGTGCTAGATAATGCGTTTCTTAAGACATTCCGAATAGGTTGCCTAGCTAAATCTGGTGCCAATGATGTTAAACAAGAAAATTTAATATTACATTGACATCAATTACCCTTCATCTGTTATTTGGGAAAGATTTCGATTTCAGAATTGCTGCATCCCTTATAAATACCTTTCACACACCAATTGTAGACAGCATACATGCAGAAGAGTTCTGGATTCACACACACAGAATATTTTACATACCTATGTTGAAAGGAAGCGTTTGAATAACCGAAAAACTGATTTTCAAAGACTAGAAAGCTAATAATATTGAAAACTTCGCAAGGCTCACCAAAATACAAATTATTGTACTGGCTTTGGGTGCATATGAACTGAAACTGGCCCGATCATACTGCGGGGAACATCTATTGGATGACTCGCCAGATTACGGAATCCATGAAGTCGTGTGGCTTTTACGTGGGCGCATACAGACCCGACACGTCAGTGCACGGCTATATTATTGCTAAATTTTGATGAATAATAACTGCATTGAAGGCAGTAACGACATAGCACAACACTACTGCACGTGTTTGTCAGGACGGCGCACCATTATATCTGTTATATGGTATTTAGCATATGCGGTTCACGAGCGATTTACTGCACCCGGCAATGTTTCTAAATGACGTTATTTTAGACAACGATTTACATTAATGGAAGAAAATATGTGCAAATTAATTAGTATTTACTTTTGCCTTTTTTTACGGTGGGCAAAAATCATCTTATGACAACCCCCGCCTCTTGGGTGGAGCGGGAGATAGTGTTTGACTCTTACTGACTAAAAACCTACCCCGTTCCTTCTAGCCTCTTCATACCGGGGCTCGAGTTTCCTTTCAGATAACCCTGGCCCCAGTAGACTTCGACCCAACCGGCCCTCCTGTTGCTGGCCGGCTCCTTGAGACGCGCGGGAACAGTGTGCGCCATCGACGTCTTGGGGTGTATTCACTTTTACTTTGTTTTAACCTAAAACTCGGAATGGACAAACAGTTAAAAAAAACTGTCATAGTAAATGTTGTTACAGTTAAAAAGACCTATCTAACGACTTATAAGTCATTGCTATTGGAGGGGTGTAACCAGCTCCAATATTTTTTTTTTCATTTTACCTTGTTTTTAACCTAACCTTGTCGTTTCCGGAGATACAAGGCCGAAAACGAGGAACTGCCCTCCTAGCCAAGTTTGCTTGTGTCGAACGCTTTGAGTTGATGTTGCCGCCAATTCTTTTGTTCTGACCACGTGCCTGAGCGTTGAGGGGACGTCATTTCCGTACATTTGAAGCTTTCTACTAGCGTTAACTATTGCAGATTAGCAACTTGGCTAGGGGTACTGATTCTTAATTTTTTTTGGCGACCCCAGCATATTGACAAACATAGTTGCGCGTAAGCTTAGTATGTCACAGTGGACAGTTTGTATGTAGTTCACTTGTCAGGCTAACATCCATACCACACCACTACCAACCACCAGTAACCAGTACGGTCATTAGAAGAGGGAGATCTGTTGAGACAGCGCGCCCTGTTCATCAGGTTGGACAGTTTCGTCATTGTTGAATCTTGATACGGAAGTGGAATGGACTGGACAATTTTATAGACCGATTTCTTTAAGCTATTTCATTTAAAGAAGACACATTGAAGCGGTCAGTGAAGCAGTCTGGCTAAAGAAACTCATTGAGGATTGTGTTGAAAAACTGATGAAAACAACAGTCCTGCACAATGCAGGCAATTTTGGCAATCCACCATATGATGTACATACATAGAGACGAACTAAACTTAAAGAAATATATTTTCGAGAGTGTACAGGTGGGCCCATCACAACCAAGCAAGTGACCACGTAGAGGCAACTTGTAGATCAACTTACACAGCCGCCATACAAGCAAAGGCTAAAGATCTCTGCATTTTTAGTTTAGCCAATGTTTTGGAAGATGAGAAAATTATCGCCGTGCCCTCGTGGGGGCGATCGGCGGCGGAGACCTCTCGCGCCGGGCCCTGGTCGAGGCCATGGTCCGGAGCGAGGAGGAATGGCAGGCGGTCGCCTCCTTCTGCGAACCAGTAATGCTAGCAACGGAGGAGGCCGACCGCATCAGGCAACGGCGCCCTCGCCGCCGTCGCCGGGATCCCGATCCCGATTTCCGGCCACCGTAGACGCGGGCTCGCGGACGGCGAGCCATGGGTAGCTCGCTGTCCGATCGTCCGGTAATGGACCGAGTCCCTCGCGCCTCAAGGAGTTGTCAGCAGCAGGAGGGGCCCAGCTGGGTCGAAGCCTACTGGGGACAGGGTTGTCCGAAAGGGAGCTCGTACCCCGGTATGAAGGCTAGAAGGAACGGCGCGGGGTTTTTAGTCAGTAAGAGTCTGACACTGTCTCCCGCTCCACCCAAGAGCGGGTTTCGTCAAAGATGATTTTCCCCGTCGACAAAAAAAAAAGATGAGAAAATTAAAAAACCTGTTTACGACACAATACTTTATTTCAAAATAGTTTTAGTATAGATCCTGTATACAAAGTTTTAAGTAGACGTTTTGTCAAAGATACTGCCCGACATAAATGTGTCGGGTCCTTTTAAAGTTTTCATCTCAATTATAAAAAAAAACGGATTTACAATTTATCCATTTTACAATTTATGACTTTTTTGGAAATTACATCGTTGACATGAAAAATATGAAAATGTGAATTGTATATATATATCAGATTTTTTTAAAGAAATTCCTCAGAATATTATTAAAAGAGTTGTTTTATAAAAAATAGTAGGTAAGAATTAGTTAAATCTAGGAGATAAAAAAATCAGTCATAATTTCAAAATACCACTTTCTTATGTTTAAAACCCGATTCACAAATTATGTCTTCGTTTTTTTTTAATTACCTTGTTAACAATAAATGTGAATATTATACAATCAGATTATATTAATGAAATACCTCAAAATATTGATAAAATAGTTGTTTTATATAAAAAGTAGGTGTGAATCGTTAAAATCTAGAAGACATTTTTTGATTCAAAAAGATTACAGTCATGATTTCAAAAGACAACTTTCTTATGGTTAACATCGAGATTGAATGTTATTTAAAAATTTAAATTTAAAGACACGCTTTATGAAATATTTTATACCTTCGCTTAAATATTATTTATTCTATATTCTATGTGCTTGATAACCTAACACCAAGGGCAAAGCTTTCGTAGCCAGATCAAAGGTTGTTCATTTCATGGTCTGATTTGTGAAAGGAAACATATCATGAAATTGATAAGACTCCTTGACAGTTAACCTTATCTTAGCACGGTCTAAAATATGATACGTTCACCTTTTACAACATCTAGAGATGTAAAGAGTTACTGTGCTCAGAATTATTATAATAACTTTACCAAAAACACTATTTTACTGTTTGCAACATTCAAACAAGAGTAGAATGCAAGTTGGCAGACCGGTCGCCCAGCCTGCGCAACGCAAGGTAATAATAAAAGTTATTTACGATACGTATGATTACGTTATGACTTACTTATTAAACAATTGACACGATGTTCTTGGGATGACATATGGCGCAAGCGTGAATGGCATAAAAACTATTTTCTTATAATAAATTAATACACTAGACCTACAAAAACTTACGAGACCATTAAATCTATCTTATTTATTATAGCTGTACCTTTTGTTCCCCACTTTAATGCATTTGCTGCTTTTTACAATTCTTATCCACTAAAAGATTACATATAATTATGAATACTTCAAATGTAGTTTATTAATAACATTAATTAAAAAAAGAAAAATATTTTTAATAATCGAGGCAAACTTTTAAGTTGGTGTTATACAAATAATTGTACAACTTACGTACGTAAGTGTCACGTTTCTGTATACACTGTAAAGTATAATTTTGAATACCAATACGTTAGTTTACATAAACAATTATCATTACTAAAGAACCGCTAAATGTGATAACTTAAAATGCTTCGGGGATAACTTATGAAAGTTCTACCAAAATATAGTGAATTTAAAGTTTTAGCTCTTTTAAAATTTATCTCTATTAATATTTATACTTCTTTTACTCTGTCTAGTGTTTTCCTAATTAATTAATTAATTAGTTATGAAACTTTTGGAATCCTCTGGATTATTTATTATATGTACAGGACCATTAAACTTATTATTATTATTATAAATTACTAAATACTGTCGACAAAACTAGTTTAAAAATATTCATAACAGTTACAGAAGACAAAAATTTCAGGTCAAACATTTATTTTGCTGGAGAAATGTGCACCAAAAGTACATACTAAATGACAAAGGATTTTAGCCAAATATCTACGACTTTACCCTCGCAGAGATTAAAACTCTACGTGCAATAGAACGCATTCCCAACATAAAGCTGGCAATGCAAAAATGGATACGACTTTTAATGTGCCAACGATGCAAGAGATCATCGATTTGACCATAAATCTAGAAATCAGCATACATCGGACTATTGGAATTGATCTTGAAATCAAACACGCCACTGATTTACAACGTCTAGAACTAGCAATGGAGGAACCTCTTGTAGATTTGCTGCATAGCAATAGTTGAGGTCCTGAAGCACATATTTATATTCAATCTTTTGAAGTGAGCAACTTGAAGGAACTAAAAAATCTAAGTGATTTTCGATTGATTCAACTTTTTGCGGGTAACTCTAATCTTAAACCGTTCGATCAATTTGTAGCGGAGACAACTCTAACTTATGGGCAAATGGCTACTCCTGGAGGGCTCCGTGGGATTGCTTCTTACGCTTATGCAGTAGGACCTGAGAAAGGCTACATAATCCCTCGTGATGCTGAGTGAAGGATGCTCATGAAGCAGGGCTGGAAGTGCATCCATATGCCTTTCGATCAGAGAACGTGTACTTGCCGGCCGAGTTCCAGAACGACGACCCTTCACCAGTTGCCATTGGAGACGCTGATGGTGAACAACGAGCGATCCTAGCTGCAGAAATAGACGGTTTTTTCACCGGCCAGCCAGTTCATTTATGACAAAACAAATGTTTGAGTCTTTAAATAACTATCTTGAAACTAAATGCTGTTTATCACTACTAAATAATAAATAAAAGGAAATACAAGTAAGAATCGACCAAAATGAAAGAACAAGCCAAGAATTGTAAATTTTACTCGATTTTCTTACAAACTATGATTTGCTTTCGCAATTTTTTACAACTAATGAGATAGGTTTTTCATCACGCAGTGTTCAATTCTTAATTAATTTAGTAATTGAAGTACACCTAACCTAAGCTTAATTCACCAGCATCTTTTCACTCACTAAGGAGTGAATGGCTTTGTCATTCTAAAACTATTCAGGAATTAGATAGAAAACTATATACCTACGTCAATTATATATGATTAAAATTTAATCTCATATTAAAAATGAATATTCTAGATCTACTTGAGTAAATTAAAAAAACAAAACAGTGTCAAAAGAGCATCCAAAAATCGTAAGGTTTCTCGAAGTGTGTTCATCATAAAGATGACACGTCTAGGTATGACAAAACAAATGTTTGAGTTTTTAACTATCTTGAAACTAAATGCTGTTTATCTCTAAAGGCGCTAACACAGTAATAGATTGTCGGCCGATGTCATAATTCTGCATCAATCGTTTACTGCAGTGGCAAGAATAGAACCTATGTGGTTCTATTTGCGCAGTGTAAAATTGTTAATTAATTTAGTAATTGGAGTACACCTAACATCATATTCATATTCATTTAATAATTTGTAAACATAGGTAACATTAAGGTCTTAAATAACAATTTTTTAACGCTATGTTAGCTAATAATAGCATACAAACATTTATATTAGAAATAGACATTATTAATTATTACTAAATGACAATACAATTATCAATCATTACGACACATAAAATATTAATTAAACATATTTATATTTGTTGCTATCCGATATTTTGTTAATCAGCAAATCTTTTTACACGATTGTAGTTAGTTAGGGTTCTTCAGAGAGGAGGTGTTTAAAGAAAAGTTTTCGGATCTCATCGCAAACTGGACGTGGTGCAGCTTATGTGGGCACTTTTCTCAAGCAAAAAGGAGTTCAGGGAGAGCGACATACTTTTCGCTTCGATCCCAGCGACAAGATGTGGATCACAAGATCTAAACAATGTAGAAATAACTAAACCATACTTAATATCTCATTATTCCTAATTTGCTTTAATCAATCGCTAACTCAGCGATCGGTAGTAGCTAACTTCAGTTTTGCATTATGAATATCCATACTACATTTCCTGGTCAAAACAAAAGGAAATAATTTTAACCAGCTACTTGATCCACCACATGTTTTTTTTATGATAAGTAATAAGCTATTAAAAAATGCATGAATAAGGAATATGCACGCAATTTTTTCATTAGTAAAATGAAATATTTTTAGCTTTAATAAACAAATATGAAAGATTTCCAAAATGGCAACTTCAACAACGAAATTAGCTTCAAATTAGAAGCTGCTGATTAGAAAGAGAACTCCGGTATATTTATTTATATTTGTCATATTTCGTTTGTTTTCCTACCAATTTTTATAGATATTTTTTTATGCATACTCCCCATTGTTAATCAATAAATATTGAAAAAATTTTAATTTTACGTTCTTAAATCTAAGTTAAAACTATTTTTTTTATTGTGGCTCGCGTTTGGCCACCATCTCATCTGATGGTAAGCGATGATGTGGTCGACGATGGAGCACGCTTGCATATAATGAACTTAAGATATTACGTTTTAACTCTATAAATTAATGCGCAAAACTACAAGTCTAAAACCTACGCTACTTAAATTTAATATTCCTTAAGACAGACCTCTGCAATGTACAATTTATAAGATACGATTTCGGTCTTCTAATAAAAGTTTATTCGCCTTTCAAAAATATTTAAAAAATTAAGCTACCATGGCTTAAAATAATTATCTTATCTATGAGTATAATACTTTATATACTATGTATACGACGGCGCATAGATAAAGAAATATTTCGGAACGAGAATTGACAGCTGTCAGCCTGGCGGAGCGTCGAGGTGATGGTCTGCGCAGCCATGTTGAACGGCAGTTTTTCCGAACGTCAACGGCAAGCGCACCAGGCAAAGCAATTTGTCGAATAGAATTGCAATCAAAGTAATCGTGCTCCTTTTCGTTTCGAAAACAATTAGTACCATAGAATAAATGATTTATCTTAATTAGTGGTGAAAAGATTTTACTAAAATTTTGTAAGGAATATACACTCACCGGCACAATTAACCGCCCACCTATATTTTTGGCCACCCTGTTTGTTTATGTTAACTGTGGCTTATCTACTGTTTTATTTTTTGTTAAGTGGATACTTTAGCACTAAACACTTGTACCCTTATTTCAATTCATAAACTTGTGTCACCAAAGCGTTTTTTTTGGATTTTAGTCGTTGCTTGACATTGTTGCAATTACCTTACCTTGTTTACATTTCTTGTTCTTTTCTGTCATCACGTGCGAATATTGTTTAATTTGAGTTTTCAGTGTCTGATTATTGTTTGCAAATGAAAAAATGCCACTCGATGCAACTGGTACTGCTAGGGCAGTGGCTTTAGCTGATGCTGGGTATAGCCAACGTCGCACCGCTCGTACGTTTGGTGTACCTCGAATTACGGTACGGGATGCCATCAGACGCTTTCAGGAGACTGGTTCAATGCACCTCGGCTCAGGATAACCGCTTTGTTGTCAGTAACATCCTAAGAAATTGCTTTTCCACCGCTACTGAAGCGCGTACACGTTTTCTTGAGGTGGAAAATGTGAGTGTGGGTGAACGTATCATTAGAAGAAGAAAGGCTGAAAGTGTGGCTTTTCGTCAAGCTCGCGCTCCACAACTGCTTCCACAGCATCGTAGAGCTAGACTAGTCTTTGAGCAAGAATATGCTGACTGGACTATGGAGGATTAGAAGACAGTACTGTTTTCAGATGAGAGTAAATATCCTTAAGAGGTTTAGAGGGACGTCGGCGTGTATATAGGCGCCAATATTAACGGTTTGCTCCATGCGCAATAATCGAAACCTTGGGGAGCTATCACTTAGGAAGCTCATACCGATCTTGTGGTGTTTGATAGAGGCAGTGTGAACGCTCAAAGTTACGTGGAGGAAGTCTTACAAGACCACGTCTTGCTTTTTGCACCATTTATTGGGGGAGAACATTAGATTAATGCACGATATTGTTCGATGCCATACCGCAAAATCCGTCACTCAGTACCTCTATGAGGTCGAAATTCAAGTTATGGCATGGCCATGGCCTGATCTTAACCCAATCGAGCACATTTAGGACAACCCAAAAAGACGTGTTCGAGCAAGAGTACCAGCCCCCATGATCTTAGGAGAGCTCTAAACGGCTGTGGTAGAGGAGTGGCGCAATAAACCTTAGTCAGATATTCACGACATCATGGATGGATTACCAAACCAGCTACAAGAAGTCATTAGGGCCCGAGGTGGTAACACCCATTATTAAAATTTAAATTGAAAAAAAAGGCGACGATTTTTTTCAAAATTAAACTCAAAACATTTTCAAGTAAATTTTTAGATGTTTTTTCAAGACTTTTGTGATTTTATTTATCCTTAATGGCTGCTTCTAACATAACTTCCATCAAATGTGTTCAAAAATTGTCGATTACTGGAAACTGAAAGAAATACAAGATGGGCGGTCAATTGTGCCAGTGTATTTTATGAGAATAAATAACCTTTGAAGTAGGATTTTTTTGTTGGTGCTGCTTACCCATATTACCACATATTGAAAACATGACCGATTCGAGATAAGGAAAAGCGTCTGCATTTAAATATAAAGCTTAAAATCTGCACCTAAAAACAATTTTGACTTTCTCTAAAATAATGAATGTTTCTAATGTGTGACCTACGTACCTATTTTCTCTAATGACTAAATAATATGAATACTCGCTCACTACAATTCTTATAAATCAACTGTAACCAGAGACACGAAATTTTATAGCATAATTTTAAATACTCTTGGTGTTTTAGTTATCAAGCGCATCAAAAACATTACTTATATCCTTAATATTAATTATGTTGCTTATAGTAAAATCAGCTATCACTAAATGATTACACAAATAATTTGACACACGTGGTTAAATATCATTAACATTAGAACGAGCAACATGAGACATAAGGCCCCAAGAATGCAATCCCATTTCTGTGGATACTGAGATAAATACAAAAACTAATAAAGAAAAACTGAATTTTATATAAATACAAAAGTTTTTCGTAGAGTATATGAACTCTTGGAAACGCAATGTACGAGAATCAAAAAGATGTTGCCCTGATTGTTAAGATCGCGCCTTCCGACGTCGCGTGCAGCTGACGAGATGTTGAATAGTCCTAACTTACGACTGCGTCCCACTTACGAATGGAAAAAGTTCGGGTTCTATCTTATCTAAATATTTGTCTTACTTTTCAATCTTAGAGCCTTGCCTTCTGTTGCTATTCTTTCATAGAAACAAGTACATCGTTGGTGAGAGAGCTAAGTTTTCACCTAAACTACCATTAATGCAATAAATGAATGAATGTGAAGTTTTCTAAATTTTTTATTGGATAGAACCAGCAACATTGACAAAACTTCAGCATTACGTTTGGTGGAAGCAGACAGCTCTGATGCTAAACTTGCGCAAAGCAAAGCTTTTACGTCACGAAAAAGATTGTAGCGTTATAAATATGATATTCTTGCGCAGTTCATGTCGCCATTGAAAATGATTTATTTTTGTAATTGAAAATTTTGTGCCCAAACTCAGACCTACAAAAACGAAAGACGGATCACCACGAACATCAAAAGTAAAGTCACAATAACTAGTAACTTGTGCAAATAAATACATACGCTCACTCCTATGGTAGCCACACACGTTCCAGTATACTTGGCCATATTTAGATTTGCATAAGTATACTGTAACGTGTGTTGGAAGATACTTACGCAGTCTGTGGTCACTATCATTTGCAAGTGACATGTATTTGCACAAGTCTAGACTCGTGCAAGTATACTGGAACGTGTGTGGCTACCATTAGTACGGCACGAGACGTTGTCTAGTTAACATCAATTTTAAAAATATAGAATTACGCCTTCGTGTATAGTAAAAAGTTGTAAAATCTCACAGAATTACTTTTAATTTGGAAGTTCTTGATACGAGGGTCAATAAGTCCGTGACTTTTTGATTTTTCCGCCTCTTAATTGAAATGGCAACACTGCTCTCGTCAACAGTCATCTGTCAGATGACTCCTGTCAAAAATTGAACAAGCTGTGACATTTAGTTTGTTTTTGACAGCCGTTAATATCAGACTACCGCGTTGACTGAGAAGAAAATGGAAAAAAGTGAATTTCGTGTGCTCATTAAGCATTATTTTTTGCGGAAAAAATCCATTACGCAAACCAAGGCTAAGCTTGATAAATATTATAGGGACTCTGCACCATCCATTTCCATGGTAAAAAAGTGGTTTACTGAATTCCGATGTGGCCGTACCAGCACGGAAAATGCCGAACGTTCTGGACGCCCAGTTGAGGTCTCCACATCCGAAACAGTTGAAAAAATCCACGATATGGTTTTAGCCGATCGGCGATTAAAAGTGAGAGAGATTGTGGAAGCCATAGGCATCTCGCATGGCTCAGTGGTTTCAATTTTAAACGATCATTTGGGTATGAGAAAGCTTTCCGCAAGATGGGTGCCGCGTTTGCTCACAATCGGCCACAAACGCAAACGTGTGACAATTTCGCAGGAATGTTTGGCGTTGTTCAATCGCAATATGAACGAGTTTTTGCGCCGTTTCGTAACCGTGGACGAAACGTGGATCCACCACAACACACCGGAGACCAAACAGCAGTCAAAACAGTGGGTTTCTCGGGGTGAATCGGCGCCAAAGAAGGCAAAGGTGGGTTTGTCAGCCAATAAAGTCATGCCGACTGTTTTTTGGGATGCACGCGGTATTATCCACATTGACTACCTTCAAAAAGGAAAAACAATCAATGGCGAATATTACAGCAATTTATTGGGTCGATTCGATGAGGCATTGAAAGAAAAGCGACCGCACTTGGCCAAGAAAAAAGTCCTTTTCCATCAGGACAATGCACGGGTGCACACATGTGCAGTTTCTATGGCAAAAATCCATGAATTGGGCTACGAATTGCTCCCTCATCCGGCCTATTCTCCCGATCTAGCCCCTTGTGACTACTTCTTGTTCCCAAACTTAAAGTTTTTCTTAACTTAAATTTGTGTTTCATTTAAAAAGTCACGGACTTATTGACCCGCCCTCGTATATCATCGTTTCTTTACTATATAAACTTACTATATAACTTTAAGGTTCTTTTATTCAAAAAACGTCAAATGTCAAAAAACGTCAAGATACGAAAACAATGACAATAGTGACAAAGTGTGAGGGCTGCCAAAATATGATTTAAAAATTTCCTGTTCGATTAAACAAAAAGTAAGAATGAAATTTTTACATCGAGTAAGTTTCCTGTTATATCTTTTAACGTATTTAACCCTTCAGATACCGTCAATTAGAGACACAATAGTAAGACAATAGATGCGCGGCCACCGGGTGTCGCTTGGGGATTCATGAATTAAGGTATCGAACTAATCATGAAAAAAAGGAATAAATGTTTTTTTTATTTCTTGTTTTGGATGTTATTTCAGTCATTATTTGTCTTAACTCTTGCAAATATTATTTATTTAAAACGGAAAAAAAACAACAAATGCAACCCTTCGAATCACACATAGATAAACAAATTACTTCGCTCTTGAAGTTTGTGGTAATCCGTCGTTCTTATAATCCAAACAGCAATATCTTCAGGCACGTACTAGGAGCAGGCGCCTGAGGTTGTAAACCGGCTACGCAGCAACATCATATAAAAAACTTTTCAACAAAACGTCAAAAAAAGTCGTTAGTAAAAACATTGCTCAGAATTTGATACATTTTAAGCTTTAAGTTACGGTACCGTTTGCTTGTTGTCGTACATGTCCATTGTGTTCGCTTTCAGTAGTTCAGTGTAGCTGAAGTCGAACTCGATCATTTTCATGTACATGGCACGCCAAAATCTGTGAAAGACAAGAATTATCAATCACTAGATACTGATATAGGCATCGCTTGCCTAAAAGTGGAAAATTATCCCAAGGGAACATACTCCCAGGATTTAAAGTACCCATGTCCTATTTCAGCGCATGGCCTGTGCGCAAAGTTTCATCCAAATCCCTTCAGACGAGATGAGTTAACCGAAAGACAATTTCTTTAGCATTTATACTATTAGCATGGCAGCTACTGATATTGTCAATTGTTTTTCAAACTGCAACTTGCACTTTCAGCCTTGGGTAAGCGCTTTAGTCTCGACAGATTGTTGTCTTTTTTTTCAGTTTTTTTTTTTAATGATTTTTTGCATAAACTTGGCTTCCTTTAGATATTTAGGTATTATTTAGAATCGACAAACTTTGAATTAAACATATGAGAACAGCTCCATCTGTTATACTTACACCATAACAGGCATCTATTTATTCATTTTTCCGTAAGAAGAGGGTTGTGTGAAAAGTCGGGGTGGGATGATTATGGTCAACGGTCTCGAAGCTGCAGTGGTTCTTGGTGCAACCTGAAAAATTTGTTTCTATTAAACCATTTAAAGTAAAAGTTTATCAATAAATATACAATTCATATTATGAATTACAAAAATTCAGACTACACATGTTTTATCGCTTCATAGTTCTCGATAATATCTTTGATATCTAATTACCTACACCTACCTGCAATATGTGATTTGTTTGTTAGTTATTTCTTAAGGAATCCTAAAATTATGAATATGGCAACGGACAGATTGCCTTATGCCAGTGTTTAATCAGAGCGAATATCATATGGTTGACTTAACAAGTGTGAAATAAGGAACATCAGCCTTACACTAGTCTTCAAGAAGAGAAATTGGACTTTAAATTGTTGAGAAAAGAGTTATATTTATATTTAAAAAATAATTATATATTTTATTATCAATATCCAAGACACATTTTGAAGATTTTATGCTTTTTCGTCAGATGTGTTAAAACACTTCGATAGAATTACAGAGAGCAATAAAAGAGGAATTACTACTACAACGGCATTAGTGATATCACACAAAGAGTTTTTGTTCTTACAGCATGTTAGTTGAAAGACGCTTGTAAGTGTATTTGTTCTTATAACATCATTATTAAAATTAATATTAGATGAAAAAAACATTTAAGGAGACCATAATACCACTACTATAAGGGTAAATACTCTTATAAAGTGCACCCAATTCCACATTTAAAGACACGGTGGAGCACACCGTCGAGGTGTGCCCTGCCTGGGCGGAGCATCGCCGTGCCCTCGTGGGGGCGATCGGCGGCGGAGACCTCTCGCGCCGGGGCCCTGGTCGAGGCCATGATCCGGAGCGAGGAGGAATGGCAGGCGGTCGCCTCCTTCTGCGAAGCAATAATGCTAGTAAAGGAGGAGGTCGACCGCATCAGGTTACGGCACCCTCGCCGCCGTCGCCGGGATTCCGATCCCGATTTCCGGCCACCGTAGACACGGGCTCGCGGACGGCGAGCCATGGGTAGCTCGTTGTCCGATCGTCCGGTAATGGACTGAGTCCAAGACGTCGACGGCGCGCACTGCTCCCACGCGCCTCAAGCAGTTGTCAGCAACAGGAGGGGCCCAGCTGGGTCGAAGCCTACTGAGGACAGGGTTGTCCGAAAGGGAGCTCGTGCCCCGGTATGAGGGCTAGAAGGAACGGGATGGGGTTTTAGTCAGTAAGACTCTGACACTGTCTCCCGCTCCACCCAAGAGCGGGTTTTGTCATACGATGATTTTCCCCATCGCAAAAAAAAAAACATTTAAAGACGTTAATAAGTGTGTAGAGTAAAAAAAATAAACTTAGGATACTTATAAGATCAAATTTTGCTAGTTAGAATAGAATAACAATTAGAAATGTCAATTAAATAAAATATTGATCAATGATATCTTATAGACTTCAAAATTTCAATAAATTAAACGGCATGGAAATAACATATAAAAATGTCGTACAATAATAATAATAATGTAATAAATGTCATGGAATAAAGATATATATATATATATATTGAGTTATCGTATTTGTACAAGTATGATCTTTTGTGTTTTATAACAACCTCTTGAAATTTAGTGCAGACTCAAAACTGTTGTTTGTGTAGATACAGAAAAAAAAGAAGAAAATATAATGTGGTGTGTGAATGTTCAGTCAAAAAGAATCGGGAATGGATGAATTGTTTATGGTTCCAAATTCAAATTTTTGTTTTTTTGTAGTTGTTAGATTGGCACAACTGTTTTCCATTTTGGCGCGGAGTTTGAGTTGCATCTGTTATTTATATTAAATACAGTGCTGGTTTTAGTAATATCATATATAGTGTGTATTGCGAATTTCATAATGGACAAAAATATCGAACCAAGAGTTTGTCTTAAATTTTGCATCGCCAATGGAATTTCGTGTTCGGAGTCACTGAAAATGTTACAGAAGGCTTACGGTGAATCGACCTTATCAAAAACTCGTGCTTATGAGTGGTTCAAAGCGTTCAAAAGCGGTCGAGATGTGATGGAAGATTTGCCTCGCTCTGGTAGGCCGTCAACGTCTGCAACTGAAGTTAACATCGCAAAAGTGAAGGAAATAGTGACTGAAACCCCATTCAACTCTGAGAGAAATAGCCGCCGAACTTTCTGTATCTCACAAGTCGATCCGTACCATTTTAACTAATCATTTGGGTATGAAACATGTTGCTGCTCGGCTAGTCCCAAAAGATCTGAATTTTCTCCAAAAACTCAATCGCATGAAAGTCGCTGAGGACATGCTAGAACGAGTCAGTTCGGACCCAACATTCATGAAACGCATTGTTACTGGTGACGAGACGTGGGTTTACGAGTTTGACATGCAAACTAGTCAACAAGCTTCGGAGTGGCGCCTTCCAACTGATCCGAAACCGAAAAAACCACGCCAAAGTCGATCAAAAGTCAAAGTCATGTTGACTGTTTTCTTTGACTATCGCGGTGTTGTGCACTCTGAATTCTTACCGGAAGGTCTAACGGTAAATAAAGAATATTATTTGAGCGTTATGCGGCGTTTAAGAGAGCAAATTCGACGAAAAAGGCCAGATTTGTGGAAAAAAAATTCTTGGATTTTGCACCACGACAATGCGCCTTCGCACAAGGCTATCATTGTGAACGAATTTTTGACCAAACACTCAACAAATACCATCCAGCAACCACCATATTCACCAGATATGGCTCCTGCTGACTTTTTTCTTTTTCCTAAACTCAAATTACCACTTCGTCCGTTTTCAATCGATAGAAGACATAAAGGAGAATTCGCGGCGAGAACTGAACTTAATTCAGGAAGCAGCGTTTAAAAAATGTTTTGATGAATGGATTATTCGTTGGCGCAAGTGTATCGTTTCTAAAGGAGCATACCTACTTTGAAGGTGATAAAATAAATTTGGATGAATAACAGACATTTTGTGTATTATTGATCTTTTCCCGGTACTTTCTTGACAGAGTAGTACTTACCATACTCGTAGTTCACCAAATCTTCAAAAAGGAAATCTTAAGGTTAGTTTATCAAGTATTTACTTATTTCGGGGTTTGATATTTTAAGTCCACTAAACACTTAAACAGAAATATATAATTTAACGGGTTTTATTTTGATTCCTGCGCCATGTAATTGTCACTCCGGCTGCCATCTTGTAATACTTTAACACGGCCAAAGTTATCATAATCGGAACTATGCTTATGTGGAGAAAAATCAAGCAGTAAAATCGGAAAAACGGAGAACCACCACCAAATCGAATACATTGCATTCAATATAACTACTTCTTTAGCAGTAAAATTCACTCTCGAAACTAAAAATTGCTAACGACTTTTCCGACGCCCGAACTGAAGGGATACTGCGCTCTGCGATACAGACAATTGAGATGAAGCTTTCATCTCACGGGTCGATATCACGCACGCGCGTTGCAGCTGCGTCACTTGCATCCCCCCTAATATATTTCCGCCGCCATACTTGTTGACGATTTCAAGGCGTGGTCAAATCAATTAAAATAAAATGACACCTAAGTTCATAAAATATGGTTCAGTTTTGGATGGATCCCATGAAATGAACATGGCTTAGAGTAGTAGATTTTATATTTTCTGCTGCTGCCAACGCCTTTTGGTCTAAAATTCGGTCGCAGAATTAGTGCGCTCAACAACTATTTGCTAAAGACCAAATTTTTACGCATATTTATTGTGATCGCTAGTATTTTTAATTCAGCTTTCGGAAAAGAATCATTCACTTGATTTTTAAATAAAATATCGTCCACTTCAAGACAATATCTACACTAATATTAATTGGTGTGGGTGTAATTTATCTATACAAGGTGTAAGAAAGGGCCATCCCTCCCCGCAAACTTTAAGGGCTTAATAATGCCTTTCCAAACGCATGGATTGGTAGAGGCGGCCGTATTCCTTGGCCCGCTCGGTCCCCAGAGACCTGACGCCTCTGGATTTTTACGTCTGGGGACGTGCAAAAGAATTGGTGTACCAGACAGAACTGCCCACTAGGGAAGTTCTTATTGAACGAATAACAGGCGCGTTCCAAACAATGAAACAAGAAATGCGACTACGTACAACGACAGTTGAAATAAGAAATAGATGTCGTGCATGCATACGAAATGGAGGAGGTCGATTTGAACAAGATTTATAACTTTTATTAACTAGCCTATTCTGTCTTTTCTTAACCCTGACTCTCCTAACTGGTGTTTTGACTACATAATGAATAATTTCCACGACATGTAGCATACCGTTAGAAAATGTATCAACTAAACAACTTTTAAAATTAAGTTAAGTTCAAAATGGCTCTTAGTTTTTTTTTACGCTTTTAGAGATTGTAAAATTTCATACTTTCAATAAAAAATTAAACTTTTTAGCTTATAAGGAATTTTCTTGCAACCAGTTCTATCAAACCAAGATGTATTAGGATTTAAAAGACTTTGGAGAGTACAACAAAATTTATTTTGTGCTACCACACCCACAAAAAAAAAGTAATTTCGAATTAAAGGACACATTTTGGGTATTTTTCAATAAAAAAATCATATGTAACACACCGTGACATTTGGGACAAAGGGTGTATGGGTAGAACTTAGCTAATGACCTCCCAAATCCCTGGAAAAATTGTGACGGTCCAAGTGCAAAACACCCTGTATATAAGTATGTTTATCAGTTGTCTAGTACTCATAACACAAGCTCTGCTTAGCTTGGGACTAGACGACGTTGTGTGATAGTTGTGGAATATTATAATTATTATTTCCTTTATTAAACGCATATAAATTATAATGCTAAATATTAATAAAAAAAATATAAAAATTAAAAATATTATTTTTATTATAAAGAGAGATTTTTTTTATTTTTTCTGTACGTTTGTAATGAATAAACTCAAAAACTACTGTGCCGATTTCAAAAATTCTGTCACCTACATTCACCCTGAGTAACATTTTTTTTTTCGGTGGGCTAAAATCATCCAATGACAACCCCCGCTCTTGGGTGGATCGGTAAATAGTGTCAGACTCTTACTGATTTAAAATCCACCCAGTTTCTTCTAGCCTTCATACCGGGGCTCGAGTTCCTTTCGGATAACCCTGGCCCCAGCAGTAGGCTTTGACCCAAGCTGGACCCATCCTGTTGCTGACAACTCCTTGAGGCGCGCGGGAACAGTGCGCGCTGTCGACGTCTTGGGCTCGGTCCGGACAGTTACCGGACGGTCAGACAGCGAGCTACCTATGGCTCGCCGTCCGCGGGATCGGAATTGGAATCCCGGCGGCGGCGGCGAGAGCGCAGGCTATATTTATTGCCCGTGCGAAGCCGGGACGGATCGCTAGTATATTATATAAAGACCCTGAAAAATCTGCAGTAATATTGTAAAGAGGGAAAATTTGTATTTTTGTGTGTATATTTGTAATGAATAAACTCAAAAACTACTGTGCCGATTTCTAAAATTCTTTCACCATTGCAAGCTTCATTCACCCTGAGTAACATAGGCTATATTTATTGCCCGTGCAAAGCAGGGACAGACCGCTATAATATATACTAATAAATATATCAAATTAAAGCTATTTTTTCTGTTTATTATGATATACGGCTGCTTAATTACATTTGGCCGTGTAAGGGTTGCTGACTACTAAAGATTGTAAATATTTAAGGTAGAGTGGAAGAGAGTCAGCGCATTAGTTCAAAGCCTAATTTGCAAGGTTGGTAAATAGTAAATAAAAGAAGTAAGAATAAGGACGTTAGGTGCCTTTTTGACCTTGCGCAGATTCTTCTGTATTTATCGTATTTCTACTGCTTTTTTTAATTTGTGTGAGGTTCAAATAAACGTTTTTCTTTCTTTCTTTCTTTTCTTTATATACTGTACGGACTTTTCAATAAAATTTGGCACAACTTTATGTCTCACTCTTCCAGCTTTTCACGCATACACAAGTTGGACTACACGACGTATTTGTTTGGGTGTATTTATTAAGCAGTCACAAATTCAACAAGTTATTGTATCTTTGAGAAATCCTAATGACATCTTTAATGAAACCAAAATCGATGCATTCCAAGAGTTTACGTGCCTTATGTATGGACTCCCAAAGTCTAAATACCGCCACATTTTTTTTTTATAAAATGTGCGCTCCAAAACAAAATGAAAAAATTAAAGTTATCGACTCAACGTACAGTCGTACATTCCGCCGTGCTGGAAATCCTTGCAAAAAAAATAGTTGCAGACAATTTTTTTAAATTCGATGTGGTTAAATGCCGTTGAGACTTTTCAAAACAGGGCAAAGTACACTGGACACCAAGAATAAATAATACCTGCAGCGGCTTTGCATAAAGCTGATGCAGGTATTATTTATTTTGCAGTACAAATAGTAAAATCTACATAGGAAAGCATCTTATAAGTTACAAAGACAGACATTGTCTTTGTATCGTTTAAGCTGCTTTTAGACTAATTTATAGCATATAAGAAGAGATCGCGGAATGCGATAAGGCCGCCCATTGTATGTATGTGTTTTAGTTTTAAGTTTCCTTTTTGTATGTGTAATGGTGTACAATATGTAATAGTACAATATGTATACAAGTATGTAATAGTATATATCCTATTGCACAACAATATCCATACATTTATTTAATTTTGCCAATAATATATGTATAGCAAAGTGTGAACGTGTTCTAAATAAATGTATGGTGAGCGATATTGTTGTGCTATGAACTATAACCTATATGCTAATAAATTATAGCGTAGTCTGAAATGAGCTTTAGTCACATCTTATGTCAATATCTTGTAATATTAATATTTCATGCGAGACAAATTCTAAAAATGGATAAACCCAGTTGATAAACCCAAAAAAGAAAAAAAACACAACAGTTAGAATAAAAGTGAAATTCAATTCATACAAAGTTGAAAAAATAAACCAGTATTACTATATGAATTGGCGATGCTCGAAGCAAAAAAATTGCCGCATTCCATAACATTAAACACTATAATAATGAGATCATGAGACCTCGCTCAGCTCACCTGTGATTCTCCGTGTTTTTTACTTAATGTAATAGACAAAGCTATGGACAAAAAACAAAGTATACAAAAGCTTTGAATCAGCACAGAAAATCAAAAAACATTCATTTCAGGAACCATGATTTTTAGAGTCAAATAATGCATGACATGCCATTGTTTACATCTAAGAGCCCATAAGTTTTTTTTTAAACATGAACCGTTTAAAATTAACGGACTCGAAAAAAGTAAAACCGTCACATAGTTTGATCCAAGTTTTTTTTTATACGACGAATATTATTTGACTGACAGAATACTAGTATTTTCAGTGCTAACACGTTTAGAGAAACGAGAATATTTCAAATCTACCGAAACTTTATATGGCGACAGTACTTTCAAAATTGTACCATTCCGTTATTGTCAGATGTATAGTTTACACTTAGATGTAGCACCGAATGATGATATAGTGAACTTTATACCGATAATAATCGGTATAAAATTGTTTAATGAATGAAAAAGGCGATATTGAAGACGATCAATCCACAGAATGGAATAATAGTGACGAGGAATATGGATGTATTGACGACGACGATGAAAATGTTTAAAGATTTAATTAAAATAAATATATTTCTCTGTATCTTTTTTATTTAAAAAAAAATGCCCTTTGATATAATAAACAATAAAATTAGATTTACTTTAACTAATAATAAACTTCACAAAAATGAAAAATAATATAAATAAAATTATTAGTTTCGATATGATTGAAATTAATCTTTGCTTTCTTACCCAATACAAATACAAAAGGTTGTTTTTAATACCAAAACAATAATTTGGATTAAAAGTAAATGTTTCTGAGACACTTCTTTTCGTTTGAAACTGGTGTCATTGGAAGCGTCTAGTTAAATGAGTTTCTTTTATTATTGCGACATATCTCAAAAGTATGGAGTTTAGGTTCTATAAGATATTATATTTTAACCTAAGTATTTTGAGGCCTTAAATATGCTCATAACATAGCACTATTATATATTTTTGAATGCGGCTTGGCGAGCACTGGAAAGGGCAATGCGTAAAAATGTTCCCATAAATGACAACTGTTTCAAGTCTGTTGGTGGCTACTAACATAATTGAAACAGGTGTCATTCGAAGCATCTAGTTGAATATTTTATTTTATAATGGCGACATACCTCAAAGGTTTAGATTTTATAAAATATTTTTTCGGTCAACCATTCCACGATTTGCAACAAAGAATAAATCTCGGTATATCACCTTTAATTTAATAAATAAAACAGTCGTATTAGTTTACTATTTGAAACACAGGAACGACTACTAAAATATAAAAGACACACATAAAAAAAAATAACACAAACGTTTTTGCTATACAATCAGCACCAAACTTAAACACCATAAAAGATGTAGTACAAATAAGACGTAGAAAAGAGTCCGCAATCCTCACAGCAGCTGAGTGAAAAGGCCTCATGCGGCTCTCAGAGGCTCGCAGGGATGCGGCGGACCGGTTTCGCATGGCCGGCAGAGGCTTTCAGAGGCCAGAGGAACCGAAAAAGGATTACATGGCATGACGGACCGGCTTTACACGGCCTGTCAAAGTTTGCAGAGATCAGAACAACAGGAGAGATCCACCCCGCTTGGCGGACGGAGCAGCAAAAGATGCCCTTTCCACAGCCGATAACAACATTTAACTTAAATTTTACTCCAAGTCACTAACTGACGTTCTCAAAAAAATTTCAGCTGAACACCAGACTGACACTGAATTAATTATTTAATATTTAAAAATTTGACGTCTAGAAATAACCAGCCAGTCGGGTTAACATTAAAAAAAATCCGTGCTAATATTATAAACGACAAAGTTTGTATATGTATAGATATATTGAGATTGTTAAGTACTCTTTCAAGCAAAATTTTTACGTTTATTTGTTTGTAGGAGGAGTAAAATGTTATCACCGATAGAAAATAGCGTTATTCCTGATTGATATATACTATAAATTTTATGTGTGCAGGCGAAGCCGCGGGAAAAGCTAATAATTAATATTTGTTCGAAGTGTATCAAGAATTCAAAAATTGTCCGTCAATTCGGTGAATTTTCTCTTAGGCGCCTATTATACTACGCGTTATTCAGCACACGTCATTCAGACTGTCTTAGTCTACGTAGACAGTCGCTATTACACCAGTGTGTGTAAAACACGGGCTTGCTTGGCGGTTGTAATGGCCCCTGCACATTCGAAGCCCCAAAAGATTGTCGTAGCATTTACTACAACCAGCTTGACTGCTAATTAAATTATATGTACTAGCTTTTGCTATAACATGACAACTATAAACATGTACTTTCAGAGATCACCTCCTACAAATAAAAATGAAAACAAACTAACAAATGTTGTGTTATTCGATAAACAGTATTTTGAAAAAAAAAAACATCATTAAGGTGGCTTTTACATCGAAAGTTTTGTACATTTCGAATTAGACCTAAGCCCCAAAAAACTTAAGCATTCCTTACACCTTTTTTAACACCTGTAAACGTAATTCTTTTTTCAAATAAATGATTCTTTTGCTCCAAATATGGAATCTTGCACAACAACTACAACTCTACGACGCTTAATATTTTTTTTCGTTGTTGCAAGCATTGTGGTGTGGTAAAGGTAACGTAAACAAGACAAGGCACACCGAATAAGAATAAAACATACGTCACGCTAGCACACATCCGCTCCCATCGGACGCGAGCGCAGACTGTACTCTTATTACACTACTCGATACTAAGACTGTAAGACAGTAATGGGCCTAATTCACTACGCGTTATTCAGCACACGATATTCAGACTTGTCTTATTTTTCATTCAGAGTAAGACAGTCTGACCTTTTATGGCGGTAAGCCCCTCTTTGAGGCGTGGCTAGAAAGATCTCACGGCGTCCTTACCTTCTGCATGACGCAGGTTCTCACCGGACATGGCACGTTCGGGAGGTACCTGTATCGGATTAAAGCGGAGGAGACGCCTGGGTGTCGCCACTGTGCGGAACGCCCGGAGGACACGGTGGAGCACACAGTCGAGGTGTGCACTGCCTGAGCGGAGCATCGCCGTGCTCTCATGGGGGTGATCGGCGGCGGAGACCTCTCGCGCTGGGCTTTGGTTGAGGCCATATTCCAGAGTAGTGACAGTCAACCAAGTCAGTCAATACATTCAAGGAGGCCGACAACATCAGGCAACGGCGCACTCGCCGCCGCCGCCGGTATCCCGATCCCGACTTCCGGCGACCGTAGACGCGGGCTTGCGGACGGCGGGCCATGAGTAGCTCGCTGTCCGACCGCCCGGTAATTGTCCGGACCAAGCCCAAGACGTCGACGGTGCTCACTGTTCCCGCGCGCCTCAAGGAGTAGTCATTAACAGCAAGGGCCCGACTGTGTCAAAGCCTACTGGGGCCAGGGTTATTTGAAAAGAAGCTCGAGCCCGGTAAGGATCGGGGTGGGTTTTTAGTCAGTAAGAGTCTGACACTATCTCCCGCTCCATTCAAGAGCAGGGGTAGTCATAGTCAATACATTCACTTGTTTACCATAGGAGGACTGCAGGTGAAGAAGGAAGAAAAACAGTGCAACCCTTACATGTCGGAGAGTGTTTGCGCGAAGAAAAGCCCAGCCCCTCCGGTCACGTCCCTAACTCGATGAACGCTCGGACCCCATGGCCCTAGTGTTTCAACCCCAAACGGCTAAAACACATAACTTCCAATGAGGTTATTATATTTACGCCGTTTGAGGTTTTCTGCACCTGCAGCAGCCGCCCTAGCACAGCCCGCGGTACTCAGAAGATGGAATGGCGCAAGGGTGTCGACACATGTTGCATCCCACAACAAAGGCCTACCTAATTTTTAAGGCATTATAGTCATCCCATCTGGCCTAGGGGTCCGGGCCCTGGGTTCGAAAACAGCTAGCACCCCGGCGGATGATATCATTAATACTGGTAAGCCGTGCTATCCGACCTGCGCATCAACTGCAAGACAACATAACGTGTACTGCATACATTCTGTGCAATGAGCAATCATTGCATAGAATGTATGCAGTAAACAAAGAACACGAAGAAGATATCGACCTGTTCTCTACATCTGTGCCCTCTGTAAAAAAAAATATTGTTACACAATTGACAACAAAAATATATTTAATGTATAATGTTAAATTCCAAATTCTGTTTGACCAAATTTAATTAAATTAAATTTAATATTCAAATTTAAAAATTCAAATTCTGTTTTTGTGTTTATTCTTATTATTATTTATTCTGTGTTTTAATTATTATTATGATCTGATAAGGCGTATAAATTAGTGCATGTAGTGCTCTTCTTTAAGTGATGGGGCACTTAGATGTAAGATTGTATTGTTTTTCTTTATATGTAATAGCGCACCCATTGTTGAAGAGCCAAAAAAAAAGAAAAAAAAGATAGGCCATGGTGTCCAGGGTGGTCGACTGCTTCGCCGCACTGACATCGATGTGAAACTCCACTAGGAGCACCCAGACGCAGGCATGTAGCGATCCGGAAGGTGGTGTCACTCAGCAAAGTACCTATGTTAAGTGACGGTAAAGCCTATAGCCAAAGGCCCGACTCCTATTCACCCAAAGCCAGTAGGCGAGCCCGCTCAGCAGTATTGGTGGACGTATTAATGAGATTATTCCGTACCAACCTGCATAGCGGCTCATCCCACTGTCTCTGGGAAGATGGATTTTCGGGCAAAGCGTTGTCCGTTTTCATAATTTGATATCGATAAATGCTGCAAAAAATATTCAAATATCGGGAAACCTTTTGAAGCTTTGTTTCTATTCACCCCTGAGTTTCTAATTACCCCATTTCACTGTATGTAAAGATTATAATATATATTTCATCAAATAAATTGTTGATGATTGTGGTTGTCTCAAATATTATATTTGTTAGGCCTACTGTCCACGGATGCGTAGTTTCATAGACGGTTATTTAGTCATACGCTTGGCGTACGTGAACTTCGTGCCGTTGCCGCTTCATAGATTTGTATGTTATCTGTGAGCATGCGTACACCATGTGTATGTGTATAACAAGAATACGTGTCTATGAAGTTGCGCGTCTGTGGACAGTAGACAGGCCTTCTAGTGTTTTTTTTTTTTATGGTAAGCAGTTAATTACTGCTTAGCTCTGTAACTGCGAGTTCATCAGCTTCAATATGAATATGAACGCAAGCTAATCTTTTTTATGATATAAATAAGTGCGTGACTGCGATCTCACCTGATGGTTAGCAGTGATACAAGCGTTGATGGTGAGGCGCACTAGTTTATTTAAGAGCTTATTCACTCTTGCGTTGAAGACACCTAAATTATAATCGGACGGGAAGACCACAGCAGACAAATTGTTCCAGTCCCTTGACGTACGCGTTATAGACGACGAGGCGAGACGCTTAGTCCGGACCGCAGAAGTTTCAGCAACGTAAGGGTATCCACTCTTATTGGGTATATATACGGGTCCGAAAACTAAGCTACGTTAATTTAGCTCGCATAGCTGACGCAGTTTTCCATACTTATGTGCAGACCGCAAACTATGCGAACTATGTGAGCTAACAAAAATATGCGAAGCAAAGTTAGTTGTGTATGCCGATGCGCAGCTACACGAGCTATGCTAAGCCTCTCCCGCCTTCCCCGCACATCCTTCGCCAGTGCTGGCCAGTGTCCTTTGTCGTACAGTGTCCACAGTCGTTTTGTAGCGAATATGGAGCAATAGCCTTCCGATAGTATCTTGTTTAGTAATATCTCCGATAATCAATTATAACAAATCATAAACAAGTGCAAGAGTTCAGTAACACGATAGTATAACTGAAAATGTTCATCATCTAACTTGTCCCCGAGCCTCAAATAAACGCCGCCACAAAAAAGCTAGAAGCGGCCGCAAAAAACAACTGAAGCGCGCGACACCTTGTGTCCGGAGAAGCTTGAAGCCGCTTCAAGTGTTTTTTTTGTGGCAGCACCGCCGCACACGACCCACAAAAAAGGTCACTTCAAAAACAAGCTTGATGCGGCGTTTTTTTGTGGCCTGAGTGCGGGGGACAGTTGACAGTAAAATAAAGTTCTAAACTCTCCACTTATGTGTCGAGATTGAATGTGTTGACATTTCTAAGATTTGGAATGTCTTTTTCTTAAATATGTCATTATTAATCTTCTTTTTCTATATGTACCTAACGTATTCACCATCGGAACGTTCGTCATCGATTATATTCATGGCGAGCGTCGTCCGTCTAATCGAATTTCGCAACACTGACTGAGCTTTGGCTTAACTCTTGGTGTGCTCGCCATTTATTTCTAGCTTAGATTAACTTGCTTACTTTAGCTTTAGCATAGCTTAGTTTTCAGTCTGCAACCGGCTTTACTCGCCGTACGTCGGGTTGTCTGATGGTAGAAATGAAAATACGCCCGGGTGCCGCCACTGTGCGGAACGCCCGGAGGACACGGTGGAGCACACAGTTGAGGTGTGCCCTGCTTGGGCGGAGCAACTCCGTGTCCTCGTAGGGGCGATCGGCGGCGGAGACCTCTCGCGCCGGGCCTTGGTTCAGGCCATGGTCCGGAGCGAGGAGGAGTGGCAGGCAGTCGCCTCCTTCTGCGAAGCAGTAATGCTAGCAAAGGAGGAGGCCGACCGCATCAGGCAACGGCGCCCCCGCCGCCGCCGCCGGGATTCCGATCCCGATTTCTGGCCACCGTAGACGCGGGCTCGCGGACGGCGAGCCATGGGTAGCTCGCTGTCCGATCGTCCGGTAACTGTCCGGACCGAGCCAAGGCGTCGACGGCGCGCACTGTTCCCGCGCGCCTCAAGGAGTTGTCAGCAACAGGAGGGGCCCATCTGGGTCGAAGCCTACCGGGGTCGGGGTTATCCGAAAGCAAACTAGAGCCCCGGTATGAAGGCTAGAAGGAACGGCGCGGGGTTTTTAGTCAGTAAGACTCTGACACTGTCTCCCGCTCCACCAAAGAGCGGGTTTCGTCAATGATGATTTTCCCCGTCGAGAGAAAAAAAAAATGGTAGAAATGAGATGTTGGTATTAAGGTCACGCAATCTGAATAAAATAAAAAACCAGTCTTCACACCAATGTACTTTATTTCAGAAAAAGATAGTTTCCATTATACATTATTCTAAGACAGTGATAATAGCATAAATAATATAAATTTCAAAGAATTTAAATACAATCTGCCCCTGATAGTAAAAAAGACGTATCTAAAAACTTTTTACAAAAAAAATATAACCGACTTCAATGATAAAAAACACTGAAAAGTATCAAATAACTTTAATTTTGGAAGTCGGTGTTTCTATAATAGTTTAGTCTCTTCGTTATTTAACACCGACTTCCAAAATTAAAGTTATTTGATACTTTTCAGTGTTTTTTATCATTGAAGTCGGTTATATTTTTTTTGTAAAAAGTTTTTTTTATTTTACACTTTTTAGTTATGGTACCACCACTAAAAAGTACCCCTCAGTCAAACTTAAATACCTTATAGTCAGAGCGCATCTCATAACGGTTCTAATAATCCCAAACACGGTTAGATTACATTAATTTACCTTTCGGCTTCATCATCAGATCAGTTCGATATATCCTCTCCGCCTCTTCTTTCAAACAGTCATTAGACTAGATGCTGGAGAGGGAAAGGATATATCGAACTGATCTGATGATGAAGCCGAAAGGTAAATCTTTCAATCAGTCATTAGACTAGATGCTGATAATCCCGGCTGTAGCATCAGGCCAGATTTATGTCAACATTGCAATGAACTTAAAATTTAGTCCTGTTTAAAATGAGCCCAAACACGACTACGGTACTGTAATTTCAAGGTTTGTACTTTTCCTGATGCTCCTGGCTTCAGCATCAGGTCTCTATGTACTTCGGTGTTCTTTATTAGCAGTACGTTTATCCACACATCGAGCCGTTTTCAATGAGCCTAAACTCGATATATCTGCTGTTTGTTGTCGAGGACTTAGGTACTCTGCAGACTATCCTGACTGCAGCATCAGGTCATGACTTGATGATCATGAGACCAAATGTGGCAAATGCCCTATCAAACATCAAAACAATTAACTAAAACAGTCCTTGCCTGTTCGAGTAACTTCTTACTGTTAAGGAGTTGTACCTTCCATCATCAGCCCAGCTACCTGAGATGGTGACGACCATACGCAAATACACAAGATACTTCATAAAATATGCGAAAATCAATAAGTGAGCCTATAAAATTTGAAGGTTGCCCTCGATTTCTCCAAGATCCCATCATCAGATCCTAATTTGGTGACAATGGGACCACCTCAGAACTATCTACTTTCGAACAAAAAAAGAATTTTGAAAATCCGTCCACATTTGGGGGAGTATTCGACGAACAAACATACAAAAAAAAAAAAAAAAAAAAAAAACATACAAACAGCCGAACGTAGTACCTCCTCCTTTTTGGGAAGTCGGTAATAATAAGCAAAAACGGATAAAAATGGTTTTAATGAATGTATCGCGAAATCGGGCTTTTTTTCCTTGTGTTAAAACCGCACTGGAGAGTGTTAACAAAATATTAAAAATACAGGCAGATGCTGATTCCTGCAACGTTTAAAACTAAAATCTGGAAAAAATGTTAGATGCGTCTTTTTTTCTAACGGGGTCCCCGCAATGTAGTCTATAGACATCCTTAGAAAGGGCTTACCATATAGCATACAAAAGTACTTTTTTATCATAATTTTCAGATTTTGTTCACATTTTTAATATGACACTTTTCCGAAACAATATAGCCAGTCTGATCAAAAATCACATTTACCTCATCATTGGGGAGCAAAAATATATTTTTGAGGTTCTTTTTAGGTTTAAGATTTAAATTTCCAACCTCGATTTACTTTTCTTATTAGATAGAAGTTGTGCCATATGTGGAAAGTCTTCCACGACATTCGTTACTTAGGTTCTCCTCCCACAAGCGAGTGTCACGGAGTTTTTATCATATAAAGGTTATTTGTAAATGACTGGCAACCACTCAGAACTATATTTCTAACGGCCGTGCCGCGCACTCTGGGTTTCGCATATGTTACGAACATAATGGTTCTAATTTACCGCGCGCGGCAACCTCGCGGTGATACCGAGGCCGCCGCGCTCTCGCTGGGATTTTTTCCTCAGTACTCATTCACGTTGAATCGCGGGCGCGGTCACGAATTATCAAACATAGGCGTTATATCGAAGTGTTCACACGTACGAAACGCACGTGCGGGCTAAAGTAGCGGGCAAGCTAGCGAGTGAGTGGCGCGCGCGGTGAGCTCGCGACTATATCAAACCCTTGAAATGTTTGCGTGTGTTCAAATGGTATGAACTTGTCGCCAGGCGTTTTGCGCGTCACACCTGTGCAAACGCCTGGCGGCCAATATGAACACGAAATCGCCATATCTTCGCGACCGCACCCGCCACCGCGCCCGCGCGTTTCACCGTGAACAAGTACTCACGTGGAAATTGTCTGCGAGGCTGCTCGCTCTGTTTGAACGCGACTATTTAAAGATGTTTTATTTGTATCTCCAAAAACCGAAATTATTCTGACGATCTGACGAATGAAATTGAGTCAACTCGCGGCAATTCACTCGCTTATGGTGGTACCACTTAATACACCCTCGCCATTTTAAAGTCAACAAGTTTCTAATTTTCAATAAGGTTACGAATGTAACACCTTTCTTAAAGGGACTCAATAGGGAATATGCACACAAAAATAGAACATCAACAGTGAAAACTATATCAAAATTGGAAGAAAGGCAAACGGGATATAATTATTTCAAACTACTATATCTGTCTGTCTCACTCTCCTTAAAACGCCATTTTTCCACGTCGGACTTCCCTCTTTTATTAGTAGCTTTAAAGCTTTATAACTTCGTTGTTGATGAAGATATTAAAAAAAAAATCTTTTCATATTTGTTTATTAAGGCAAAAAATTATTTAATTTAGCAAATTAAAAAAATTGCGTGCATATTCCCTGTTTAGATTAACACGCTTTTGCAGACATGATAGACAAATTTTTAACTTTTTTTTTCTAAGATAGTCATTGTATAAGTACCTAAGATTTTGACAACGCGAAAAGATTTTATTTAAGTCATTCGCTGTCTAATATATAGGCGTCACATCAAGTTTAGAGTACACTTTCATTACAATATATAGTAAGTTAAAACACATAGAGAACATGACAGTGAGAGAAAATTTCTTTTTAAAATACAGTTTTCATTTTAACTATTTTAAACAGCTCGTCTAGAATAAGTAGAAGATAATAGTTTATCCAGCAAAAGTGAAGTTATACACATCAATATATCACGTAAGTACTTAAAACCTCTAAAAGATACACGATTAAAACACTTAGAACATCAAGATGTTTTGCGATTACAATAAAATGTTTAAATATTTATGCCTTCTATTAATATTTTCCAATATTGTATGTTTTTACTACTGTGATTATACCATATACATCCACGTTATTAAGAAAAAACATTTATGTTCTTAGGAAAAAACACTTATTTAAAATGCTTGATAACTAGACACCAGTTTCAAATTACATAACCGTACTACATATTTACCAATAATGCCTAAATAACCGGGTAAAATGGGGAGAATAGAGACTTAGGGGTGAATAGAGACAAAACTTTTAGGAGTATCCTCGATATTTGAATGTTTTTGCAGCATTTAAATATATCAATTTATTAATGAATTGTTATTCTAAAAAATTGATGTTTTGTTAGAGGCCGATATTATGGTATCAAACTGAAAAAACAAACTGAAAAACCAAACCAAAGTTTTGTCTCTATTCACCCCCAAGTCTCTATTCAGCCCGTTTTACGGTTTTAATTAGTACATAAAAAGCGTAGAACTACTACGCACCATATAAATAAGTTAAGACGAGAATATATCGTTCTCGAAAATACTTATAATAATTACTATACGGAATAACTTCTACTAAAACAGCTTCGCTTTCACCTCCTTTATACTTTTATACGATATATATTTGATTATTTATATATTAAATGCCTTATTAATATACTTATTATACGATATATGTATCTTCAACAAAAACTTTTGCATTTAATTATTTTCTCAACATACTTTATATTTTGGGAAGAAAGTCCGTGTCTCCAAATATACACATATACAGAGTTATTTGTAAAATATGGCAACCTCTCAGGACAATGTAACTAACGTCATAAACAACAACTTTAATTCTATGACTTAAAAAAAACATATTTTAGTGTATCAGATTTTCTTACAAAAATAAAAATAGAGAAAAAGTGGAATTCCCCTGCCGGAGTCTGTGTTTCCTGATAGCTACAACTAGGGGCTCTTTAAGTCAAGAGTGATTAGGTTACTTCTAGGCAAGCGTGCTCCATCGTTGATCACATCATCGCTTCAGGCGAGATAGTGGCCATACGCAAGCCTATCAATAATTAAAAAAAAATTAATTGAACGTTCTGTGAGGGGAGCAGTGATTGGGCGGCAGGGTGGCTAGATGCGCTTGCTTTGCGTGATACAGACGTAGGTAAGTATAGCAAAATACAGAGTTGACACGTGTTATAAAGAACAATGAAATCTTTAAGGTTTATTTTTGGTAAATTAATTATGTTTTGTAAAATTGTAAAAAATCATAGAACAAAACTGGTTGTTTATGATGTTAGTAACACAGTCCTGCGAGGATGTTGGTGTTTTACAAATAACCCTGTATATTTAACGCTATTTACTTAATATACGATATATATTCAAAGAGAAAATTCACATCTCCGAATAGATCAATATAATTATACTAAATTTAAGAACAATGTTCTCCCAAGATCCTTAATTATTAAGTTTTATACGCAACTACTCACTTTGAAAGAATATAAGTGAGACGAATACCGACATCATCTGCAATTCTTACCTTTATGTTTAACCTATATACTTATTCTACAGCTTTTTGCAGCTTTTAGAAACTATTAATCAACAATCTGGCCATTGTGCAGGTAATGTACAACTTAAAACTAATATACTTTATTACTTCATATAAATTTATGATTACTTATTACTTTATATAATATATATCGAAATGAAACTAGGTTTCTATTATTCAAATGCCATATAACAGTAAATATTCTATAACTTAATAATGGAATATGCATTCGTTGTTCTTCCGATGGTTTGACTTTTTTATAAATGTAATAAACTAGAGCTTGGCTGCAATAACTTTGATGGTAGTAGTGATGCAATCGTTGATGGTGAAGTGCTCTAGTTTCATATCCATAATCCGTTAAATTGCAAATGAATTAATTTGTATCACTAATTTCATTTCAATATATCCCTTATCTAGTCTATATTCTATAATCTAATCTCTTAACTTTTCTTTCCAGCTTATCGATTGCCATAATCGTTATTCTAATGGGCTACTGTTGCTTCCGTTCATTCTCGTATTTCATGTGAAATGTACAACTTACAAGCTAACTTATCAACGTGTTCAATAAATATTGCTATTCGATTACCATAATCGTTATTCTACTAGCCTACTTCTGCTTGTATTAAGTTTTTCGTAGTTCATGGGAAATGTACAACTTACAAGCTAACCTATCAACGAGTTCATTAAATATTGCTATTCGATTACCATAATCGTTAATTTACTAGCCTACTTTTGCTTGTATTAGAAAAACTTATTTCATGTGAAATGTACAACTTACAAGCTAACCTATCAACGAGTTCAATAAATATTGCTATTCGATTACCATAATCGTTATTCTACTAGCCTACTTTTGCTTCCGTTCATTCTCGTATTTCATGTGAAATGTACAACTTACAACCTAACTTATCAACGTATTCAATAATAGTTAATGAGAAAATATAAAATAAAATGAAAATATTTTTACCGCATATAACAGACAATTTTGCAAACGAAACACTGCTGCACTGAATTTTCCCTTCATCCACCAACGAGCGGTGTCGAACAAAGAATAATACCCATAAATACTGAATAAAAAAGTAATTTAACACAAAGTTACTCCAAACGTCAACTGCAACACAATACCTAGTAATAAAATTTTGAAATAACTTGATGAAATAATTAAATTCCTAATTAAAAATTGCAACGAACAAAATATATGTCTGGCAACAGACTACTTATAATATCTATTCTTATAGGTTTTCACGGTTGCCCCAATCGTCATTGTAAATGAACAAGATCTTATTTATTTCTAGTAATTATTATCTATCTACCATAACAGTAATAAAGTACTCTTTTAAATCTAAACTTAGCTACTTTTTTATAAAAATATAGATTTTCTCTATTGCTATGACCTTATATGAATACACTAACAGAAAAATCAATTACCGGCCCCAAGTCTGGGCTTCGAAATTATGTTAATTTTTTAATTTATTTAAAATATGTAGCCCCACCCAACATTGCCTTGCATTGCATTGTTGCATTGATAAAGAAGAGTTTTAAAAAAGTTTACCTATAAGTAAAATAATATGTGACCGGTGGTTCCAATGAAAATAAGGTATGAAGTAGCCTCTTCTGTTTTAAATACGCCTCAAAAGTGAATGTAAGTATTTAATTTTAATTTAATTTAGAATTGAAGAAAATATACCTATACTTCCATATAGTCCTAGAAATTTTGAAATAGACGCCGAAGAATCGAGTAAAAATTGCATATTATAATAATATTGTATTTGCTAGGTAAATTTGGGACTAGGTGCACCTATTCTTAGTATTTAAAAAGACGTGATCCAGATACCTGTTCCACCTAGTACCAATTATTACTTATTGAATGTAGTCATGGTGCGCGTAGGTTGATTCCTCTATTTCATAGTATGATATTATGATATTATGACTCATGATATTATGACTGACAGACAAGAGTATTGACGATATTTCAATCCATTTTTTTTTTCAATTTCAGCAATCAGTGATAAGACTATTTACTTCGTAATACTAGGCTTGTCGAGACTCGAGACTTAGTTGGTACTCATTTGTATCGATTATAGAAAGATAACGATAAGATGATCACGGAATAGCGTAGTTAAAGAAGGACAGAATTTATATTCTTGCACAACTCGCGTGCGCGTCACGTAACTTTTATGCACTTTGAATTTGAGTTTAAATACATTGGCTGACAAACGAATGATTTTGACAAACATGAATGAGCGGTTATGCAGATATAAAACTTGTTGAGTGAATGGAATGCAATTACGCGTTAGTGCTATGAGGCCTAAGAGTAGTTACGATTTCGCAATACTTAATGTTTTAGGTACTGTCAAAGTGAAAATAGGTGCCGCCTAGTATCGAAATTTACCTATTCTTCGGATCTGTTCTAGTAAATACGACCAATCTGTATGCGACTACAATATCCAGCTGTTCTCCACTTATACATTTAAGATAACATGTCTTGATAAAAATTGAAATAATTGAAAAAACACATTAACATCTAAAACATTGGCGTCCGAATAAAATATTGGCGTCCGAATAAAATACACTTAAAACAGCAGTATAAAATACACTTAAAACGCCTACAATGTTAAAACTTAACATTGTAGGCGTTAAAAACAAACTCTCCGACGGCCTAAATAATGTTCGTTGATAGTCGCCACTTACGGACATCTGTTACCTAATACGAGTTTGTACCTATGATCTGCAATTGCGCTGCTGTTCGAAAATAACGACGGTCCGTATACACCGCTAAATTATGATCGTTTTAATCCCGTGGAGGGTCGCTCCGGTACATAGAACACTATCGATTTGTAACCATGAAATAAAAAAATAAAGTAGCTTTTTTTTAAAACTCGTATTTTACGGATGTACATAATTTATTTCTTTAAGAAAACGTCAGCTGAGCGAGTCCAAAAACCGACGACGACGTTTTTATACAGAAATTAATTTCGTACATGCGTAAATAAATACGAGTTTAAAAAAAAAAAGGTTTTTTTTGTTTTATTTCATCGTTACAAATCGATAGAGTTCCATGTACCGGATAAATCCTCTACGGGATAAAAACGATCAAAATTTTACGGTATCTAAAGACATGTCCGAATTTTATTTTTTTATTTCATTATTTACTTTGTTTAATTGATACTATCATGATACTATCAATTAAACAAATGTATGTGTGACACATCTTTATACACCGCTAAATTTTGATCGTTTTAATCCCGTGGAGGATCAATCCGGTATAAATCGCTTTCAGCAGAACGCACTCAACAGTGCTCATATGGTAACAAAGACCATAGTGGTAATCGGAGATTACGGTAAGGGTAAGTGATACAGAAGTGTTACCCCGCCTACTAACCGTGTTTGATGGCCTGTGCACGTGCGACAGCAGAATTTTATTTTTTAAATTATGAATAAACAAATATTCGTAAAAAATTTTTTCTTTTGGTAGTATTCAATTTCTTCATTCACGATTCTAATCGTATTTCATCCTAAAAAAAAACATTGCAGACTAATTTCCCGAGACTATGTGTTCTGTCAAACTCAAACACAAAAACATGCAATACAACAACTACGAGGGTGCGTTTTTAAGTTCGCGGAATGGGAGGGTAGATGATAAAAATTGGTCGTTATCAGGGTGGCCACGACTTTAGTCACTCAATATTAGTATAAGTACCAGGTTTTATCTTAATTGGGTAATTAGTTTTTAAACTATCGTTATGCAAACAACTCAATGGGGAAGAAAGTGTGAATTATTTGAAAAATCGAGTACCGTACCGTAATAAAGTTGCTTACCAAGCATGGAAAATCTGTTCAAAACATACTGGAAGAGATGGAATCCGTTTACGGGGACTCTTTTGCCTGGGTAAAAACATGGTTTACAAGTGGCACAGTCTTTTTAAACAAGGCAGGACCCAAGGACAACCCTAACGTGTGAATTGTTGGATAGCTATTTAAAAATTCATAGGGGTTTACTGAAATTCTGTTTTGATAATGTTAATATTTTCGGAAATAATTGCTCCAAAAGTAAAAAAATGTGCCCTCTAACTTTTGAACCATAAGTTAAGGAAATATGAAAAAAATCTCAAAAGTATAGTCATTGGATCCTGTTGACCGATTTTATAGATAAAAGCGTTTCTATAACCTGAGAATCATATACCTACTTTTATTCTCGAGAGGTTGAAAGAAGACATTACGGTGCGCATAGACTACATAACATGTTATACAACATAACAACATAATTATCTTTAACATAGCTTTCTTATTTAGTGTCATGAATGGATCTACTAACGTCCCTGAGCTGGTAAACAAGGTTAGACTGTGGGTACCTAACTCATGTGCGCTTCGTCGCAAATCGCGTATCCTTCATATACCTATAGTGTAAACAAACTATCGTAAAAATGGTAAAAACTCATGTATAATAAGAGCTTGCCGTACTTTTAACACGGTGTGTCAGGATGTCGACCTTGATTTGTTAATAACCAATGTTAAAAAGGTAAAGAAAACTAGCCGATCGCTTTTTTGTAACAAATTGAACAATATTTTTTTTTGTATAGTATGAGTGAAAACATGTAAATGGCCGTTTTTTACCTATTTTAAGTTTTATTGTACACAAGTAATTCTAAGTTGAATAACAAGGTTACATAATGTGGACGTGTTATATAACACAAGTTATATAATATGTTACATAGTCTGTACGCACCGTTAAAGAAAAAAGGAGAGGGAAATTGACCAAAGATGTCCTTCTTCTTGACGACAACGCGCCTGTTCACAAGAGCCGTGTTGCGGTGGCTGCCCTGCATAAGTACTCGTTCACGTTGACCCGCGGGCGCGGTCTCGAAATATCAAACAGGGCATTATATAGTAGTGTTCACGTACGAAACGCACGTGAGGTCTAAGTAGCGGGCAAGCTAGCGAGTGGCGCGCGCAGCGAGTTTACGACTATATCAAACCCTTGAGATGTTTGTGTGTGTTCACGTTGAACTAGCGGCGGAGCGCGTGATCCACCCGCGTCGTCAGTAAGTTCAAATGGAATATGAACTAATCGCCAGGCGTTTGCACGTCACACCCGCGCTAACGCCTGGCGGCCAATATGAACACGAAATCGCCATATCTTCGCGACCGCACCCGCCACCGCGCCCGCGCTTTTAAATGTGAACAAGTACTTAGGTGGGCTTTTAGACCGGATAGTCTAAAATATCGAAGCCCACCCTACAGCAGAGACCCGACTCCCAGTGATTATTACCTCTTTTTAAAAATGAACAAAGGACTTTGTGGGAAGAAATTTACAACTGATGAAGAGGTGAAGGACGCGGTTTCAGCGTATTTTTCGGACTGAGACAAAACATTTTTTTTATGATGGTATACATAGGTTAATTGAAAAATCTGAAAAATGATTTAAAGTACCAAATAAATATATTGAAAAATAAAAATAATTTAGTATTTTTATTTCCACTTCTTCCTCTTCATTCCGCGAACTTAAAAACGCCCCCTCGTAAAAAGTACAATGCAAACTGAATAAGATTTACTCATTTAAAGTAAATCGATCCACTGAGACTATTTCTAGCTTACCTAATTATGTCAAATCTACCTTTTGCCGACTTTTTATCACCCCTCTAGGGATGACAGGTCTTGACATACTTACTATATTCTAGCTATCAATTTAAAAACTTGCGTTCCTTTACGGTACCGACATTTAAGATACTTGCTATTGCTTAAAATACCCTACCTATTAAAAACACTAACAAATACATAATTATGAACGATTCATAAACATTTGAGGCAAAAATACAACAAATTCAAAAAGTGCAACAATACGACGATATTTTAAACGTGAATATACTTACTAAATGGAACTGTATGGACTTTCAAGAATGCAAAGAAATCATATATGCAAAAATAGAAATAATGGATATAGACACTATTTTTTGATAACTGAAATAACGTTAAATTTAAACCGAAGATTTAAAAGATGCTATCATCTGACTTTATAAATTAAAAGTTAATTTTGAACATAAACAAATGATTGAATATACATTTGCTAGCTAAACTAATGCCTACCGAAACTTAGGTTTGGTTAAGATCGTAAATAAATATCTTGTAAAAAAACAGTTAAATATATACCTACTCGTAAGTGAATCATGAATATATAAACTTATCCGCGTAATAACAATTAAACCAGTAAAACGAGAGACTCGTATAGCCTAAAACACTTAATTCTAATACGGCCACTTCAAAACGCCACATTCTGACTCTCGGTCAGAATGTATAGAAATACTACCTTTGTATCGCACAAAATGTAACTTTTTCTCAATTATATTTACAGCTTACTAATAAACAAAATCACTATATACGTTAAAATACTACTATAATATCGCTAACGACTCCATCCCGTTGTAACTTGATAATATTTACAAACTTACCAGTAGGCTGCTCGGTACCTCAACGGGTCTACCTTTGAGCCTACCTACTAATGCACTATTAATCGCAAGATCAGCCAGCTTCTATCCATCTCAGATGAATGAGCACGGCAAGTCTAAAACTACCTTAGTAATAATAGAAAAATATCCACTGTGACCTATATTATTTTTAAGATTACGAAACACATGCTACGAGTACAACGATAACTAACTGAACTATGGCTAAATAATAATAAAAATATATAATTAAAATAAATGCTTTGGATTTAGCAAAAATAATAATTTTTCAATATATTTTAGATTTTTTTTGTAAGCAGAGCTTTGTCTTTTTCTTGAATCGAGTTATTAGTCACGAGTTAAAAAAAAAGACCAGAAATATTGCTCCAAGTAGAAGTCCTTTGTAACGGCTCTTTTTTAAAGTGAAGTTTTTGATGCCGGAAGAATCAAAGTTATATCGTAATAAATTCACTAAAACGATTCGGTCAAAGCTTTCAATGTAATTTAAAATCGGAATGTGGCAAGTGAAAACGCGAAACATGGATGATTTTACAAAGTAAATAAATAAATTACATTAACTCTACTACTAATAAGAACATTAAGAGATACACCTATGTATATTATTAATTACCTACAAGATGCTAATTTTTTCCTCTTTTTTGTTATATTATACACTATAAATTACTTTATCCTATTTCCTTTACCGGCAGGCTATTCAGCCGGTAGGCCCTTAGGGCATTTAATGTATTAGTAGGTATACTAATGCACTAAATGCCCTAAGGGCCACATATACAACATGTCCCAAAACTCAACGATAAGCTAACACCGGAGGATAGACCTGTATCAAGTTTAAGTTGAAAAATCTTCAAAAAAGTTACAGAATAAAATAAGTTTCATAAATTAATGTGAAAAAACTAGAAGTGTTATGGTTTTTTTTTAAGAATTGTGGTAGAGAGTATTCGGATTACCTACAAAAAAATATTTACAGAAATATTTTAAAAAATTTGGTCTTTGTAGTGAAAAATAAAAGGTTAATTTTTTTGAATATTTTTTTTTTCTAACCTAAAAATAAAAATATTTCCCCGAGTAGTCATGGACAGGTCTATCCTGTGGTGTTGGCTTATCGTTGAATTTTGGGACATGTTGTATAGCATATTTAATAGAAAAATATATTTCCGTTATGTTTTTTACGAGAAAGATATACCTATAATAAAAAGCAAATTTAAGACCACAAAAAAAGCTAGAGCCGCTTCAAGCTTTTCCGAGCACAAGCTGTAGCGCGCTTCGGCTGTTATTTGCGGCTTCTAGCCTTTTAGTGGCCGCTTCCAGCGTTTTTTTTAAGGCCCGTTTGCGGGGACACTTAAATAAAGATTGTATAGATAAATTTTAAAAAAGATGCTTGGGCCGAAATTGCTGAAATATTTAATAATTATGTCATGAGAGAGTGAGATAGCTTCGAATCCACTACTTTTACCTCTTTTATTTTCTAGTAGCACTCTTGTGAATAATAATGATTATATAAGCTGCAAAGAGCATTACTACTTCCTCGGGTGTCATTCTAGCAACAACTGACAAATGTGGGCGGTCAAGTTTCAGAAACAGTGTATCCGGTAAACTTGGTGATAAATATGTCGTTAACAGTTTATCAACAAATGTTGCCTGATGAATACCCGGGTTTACGATTGCACTAACGTAAATATATTTAATAAATTTCATTAACATAGCAAACGTAAACATATTTATGCTGATTTTTGAATAAACAATCGAATTTAGCTTTAACCATTTCTTTTTCTTATGAAAACAAACAACTTGATAATCTGAATAATCTACCAGTAAAAACATTCTTAAATTGTATCCTTAACACTAATTCCTTATTTCATTTAATTATATTTAATAAGTACATATGTTTTATTTTACTTATTACTAGTAGGCTACTCGATACCTCACGGGGTCTATCGTAGAGCCTACCTTATTTACTGCTATCATTGCGACGATTTCGTGTCCGGCGTCACTTCACCCATGGGGGTTGAAGGAGCTCGGTTAGTTACTAAAACTAGACATATATTATACTAAATTAATAACTTTTATTTAAAGTATCTCGATATATTTTCAGTAAATTTCTGCAATGAATTGTATAGATAATTTAGAACACTTAAGTAGAAATGTGAAGTTTCTATCAGGAGTCCGAAATTAAAAAAAAATGACAATAGAATATGTCCAAAATATTGGATTACGTGAAAAGATTTTCTCATGAAGATGAATATGATACTTGACATGCTGTACGAGGACTATTCGCAGATGGTTGATCTAATTATGTATACGGATAAGACCTTGAGTCTAACAAGGCAGATGCATGAAATTGAAAACAAAATGACCGGCGGTAATAATGATTTTGTGAAGCTTTTACGAGCTAATAAGGTTATACATTTAACTTTTTTAAATCTAGCAGCTTTTATAAAACTTCGTCAATCGACATTTTGAAACTTATCTATAAAATTGACTGAGAATCTGGGATTTGCGTCAAAGTTAACACGAAGAAGAGGACAATCGTCGAATCCGACTCGGCTGGGCAGCGTTCGGGAAGTTGCGCGGTATCTTCTCGTCTAATATACCACAGTGTCTCAAGACGAAAGTCTATGGACCAGTGCGTGTTGCCAGTGATGACTTTTGGCTCTGAAATGTGGTCACTTACAATGAGCCTTATAAGAAGACTCAAAGTCACCCAAAGGGCGATGGAAAGGTTCTGGAGTCGCGACTACGTACCGGAAGACGCAGCGTTGGAAGGCCTCCAACAAGGTGGACCGATGACCTGGTCAGGGTCGCGGGAATCCGATGGATGCGTGACGCACAGGACCGGTCATTATAGCGACGCTTGGGGAAGGCTATGTCCAGCAGTGGCCGTCTTTCGGCTGATATGATGATGATGATGATGATGATGATGATGATAATAACACGAGGTTTATTTAAGTGTTCTGCTCTTGGAAGAATTGGTGAGATCGGATCAAAGTTGCAGCTATTTACTGAAAAATACGCCTACTAGTTATTTATAACCGGAATACATTCCTCTTACTACCCCGCAGAGTGTGCTAACTTAAGATTATATAGAATCTACTACAATATGCCTAACCTAGCGCTAACATATCAATACAATTAGGATGTCAAGAGTGCGAAGCTAGTTAAAACTTCACCTAAAAGATTCATAATGAAAAGCAATTGTCTGAGGTCTATTTTGTTAATGCAGGCGCCCGCCTTGTTAAGGACTGAAAACACATTTTGTCGTAGATCCAATCAGTTTATAATACGAGTCATTACCATATTGTGTTTCATAGGAATGGTTCTTTTCGAATCTTGCCCCAAGAGATGCCAGATGTTCAAAAACAGGGAAGCCTGCACAATTACTTTTTGGGAAAGGGGATTAAAAAAATGTATCCATCGAACAATGTTAAATTATTAGGATAAAGTGCTTGATAAGAGATAAAGATGTTAAAGGAAGCGAGTGGAATACGAAACGTATGGTAAGTGAATTAGCACTTTACGGCGGTGTTCATTGAATGTGGGCACTTCGTCCAGCAGCTGTGTCCACAATGTGCTGACCAAAGCTAGGCTCGACCACAAAGTCTTCGAGATAGACAAAGACGTTAACCCGAAACTTACTTCCATAATAAGGATACACTTTAAACAATGTTTTTCAGGGAAGGTAAGTAGATCAGTGCGAAGTTTGTAAGAAGCCTTAAATGTAACCTATATATAAGTTAAAAGTACGTTCCGGACACATGGGACTCTTCATTTGTAACCATAAATGATTACGTATGTACAAAATTAATTTATAACTATATTACTGATTGCAGCGAATATGATTTGTCATCGAGCTCTTACATCTTGATGCTAAGAGCGATACTACTTAATATTGTAACCTTACTAAATAATATAGGAAGAACGACAGATACTTCATTTTTTTTTTCGTACTTTACTTAAATAGAACTATCGCTGCATATTACTTATTGCGACTGCGACTTTAAAACCTAACAATACCTAAATTAGATTATATCTAACTAAAAGACTATGCGATACATCGGTGAAAGATACGGATTTTTCTTTTATTTATTGACTTAGACTATATTTTTTTTTTTACTTTTTTGCAGTTATTTATATTTTTTATCATTTTTACTTTTTTTTAACAATAATATTATTTTAGTAGACTATTTTTACGACTAATTTTATCTTTATGTATCTAAGACTATATTTTTTTTTTACTTTTTTTGCAGTTATTTATATTTTTTTATTTTTTTACTTTTTTTAAACATTAAAATTATGTATATACCTATTTAGTAGACTATTTTTACGACAAATTTTATCTATATGTACCTAAGACTATATTTTTTTTCCTTTTTTGCGGTTATTTATATTTTTTTTTTCATTTTTATTTTTTTTTAAACATAAAACATTAAAATTATGTATATATCTATTTAGTAGGCTAGTTTTACGTCTCATTTTATCTATACGTATCTAAGACTATGATTTTTTTTTACTTTTTTGCAGTTATTTATATTTTTTTTTATATTTTTTTCTTTTTTGTTACAATCTAGCATGCAATATATATCTACTTATTTTATTTATACTCTTGGTGTCATAGTGATCAAGCAAATTTAAATAGCTATTGAAAAAGTATCAGATTATTTGAATCCTTAAAATGCGGTTTAAAGAAGATGATGATTCCTTATAATGAAGATGCTTAATATTAAATGGTTATACAATTAAATTGATACACATGGTTAAATATTGTTAAGATTAGGACGAGCAACATGAGACATAAGGCCCCAAGAATGCAATCCCATTTCTATGGATACTAACTGAAATAAATACAAAAAATAATTAAGTAAAACTGAACTTTAATATACATACAAAAAGTTTCCGCAGAGAATATGAACTCGTGGAAACGCAATGTACGAAAATCAAAAAGACCAGTTCTGAAGCTACTAGTGTACAAGACCCCTCACTATGCGACTACTTAAGATCGCGCTTTCCGACGTCGCGTGTAGCTGACGAGATGTTAAATAATGTCCTAATTTATGTCTGCGTCCCATTTACGACTTTCCAAGTATTGAAAATGCACAAAACTTTGAATAATATCAATAGGTACTCAATAGACGAAGAGTACAACTACTCGAAATTTTCCTACGCCTAATCCGGGTCTTATCCTTTCTCTAAACTTTTATCTTACTTTTCAATCTTAGAGCCTTGCCTTTTGTTGCTGTTCTTCAATAGACACATAGTATATTGTTGAGAGAGCTAAGTTCTCTCCTAATCTACGTTTAATTCAAAGACATGAAGTTCAAATCCTGAACGAAGTCCCAATAAACGAATGAATGTGAAATTTTCGAGATTCAACTTTTGAAACTATTGACTCTGGCGAAACTTTAGTACAACGTAAAAGGAGTAGAAAGATAAGAACAAAGGCTTTACACCACGAAAAGAAGTTAGAGGCGTAATTAATTTGTTGTTCTTGCATAATATAGTCGACAGAAGACTTATTTTTGAAATAGAAAATTTGGTGCAAAAGTTTAACTTTCCAATGGTAATAATTCTTGCGATCCAAACAGTGCCAAATACTCAGGCGCGCACTGAGAGCAGGCGCCAGAGGCAGAAAGCCGTCTATGTAGCAACATTATGTCAAACTCAACGAGTGTCAAAACAATTTATTAGTTGGGACTGGGTTCAGGATTTGGTACATTTTAAGCTGCAAGTTATGGTACCGTTTACTTGGTGTCATACATGTCCTTTATGCGTGTCTTCAGTTGTTTAGTGTAGTTATCCAAACGGTAAGCATTTTCTTCAAGTTTGGCGACCATCACATCTATGTCGTCTACTTGAGCAAGCAGCGGTCTGATGGTACTGCCATCTGTTTAAGCAAATAAAATTACTTACTTCACTTACTTCTTTGTTGCTTAAGTGTTTGCGTATATATATATATATATATATGTTCATAGTATGGAGGTACATTTAGGGCTATATTACACTGGAACACCATGGCAGCGTGAGTTATCCCAATAAAATATAGCCCAAAGCTACCAAATTAGACACCATACAGACACTAGTCCAAGTTTGCGCAACAAAACGGACACCAGGTGAGTAACGCACTATAGAGCTGTATACATTTAGTTAGTATGGTGCCGCCATGGTGTCCCGATGAAATATAGCCTTTAGATGCATACACGTGACCTCGGGTGTGAAAACTTGAGTAAAGAAAACTGTGGTTACACCAGAAGATATTTACTTTTGTACGGGTGCTTAGAATGTATCAATCAGATTTAATTATTAATTTGGAAATAAATGTTACTTACAGATATCATTGTATTCAGTCAGCGTTCTGTTCAAATTCACGGCTAGATTTCGCAAGTCTGTGTACTTGGTTATGGCCGTACGATTAATCTCTTCCAGCAACATGTAGTGATCCTAAGACGAAGAAAAAACAAGTTTTAATTATAAACCATAAATCATTAGCGTTACAGGTAAGGAATGGTCATATAAAGAGGAGGGATGAAACATATGTTACTAAAAGAGTTAAGAGCATACATGTGGATGAATGGAGGGAGAGGGAGGCCAAAGAAAAGATGAATAGATTGTGTGACGAATTGTATAAAAGAAAAGAGAGTTCGTGATAGCAAGATAGAATATAAGAAAAAAACGTGTGACATCGACCACAAATAACACAGGACAAGAGCAGGAAAGTGATGATGATGATAACAGGTAAAGAATACAAAAGAAACATACCCCGCCACAAGCAATTTCGCCTTGCAAGTACTCATTAGTACGTTTGAAGAGTAACGTAGCCAGACGGCTCAGAGTGGGATCATGGGGATCCAAAACTTCGAAGCTGGAGTGAGTCGGGGATCCATACATATCTGTTGACAAAAAAACTCAATGATAATTTTATGGAACACAAGATATATTTTTAACACTTTCATTTTTAAATACTTCTAGAGAGAATTGAGTTGTATCCCAGTTGTTTAAATTATTTTGTGGGGTTGAACAAGAATATATTTTTCAATACACTCACTCGAAAATCCGTTCTTATAGCACCGATTACAGGCACGCAATAAGCTATTTCCCGCACTAGTGCAAAAAAGTGCGCATGCTCTCCCCCCCGTCATAATTTTATTACATTTATTGTATCAGGCTTTGCGCGCATCGTCTCCCATTAGTCGCCGGTCAACCCCCGCTTATTAATTTCAGTGAGTGTATTGAAAAAAAGTCGTTTGACACACGTGCAAATTTGTCACTGTAGCTCTCGGCTCCATAACACACTCGCTTACGGCTCGTGTGGATTCCGCCACGGTCGTAATGACAACTTTCTGTACTTGTATTAAAATCTAAATATTATTTCCTTACTCTTTTACAAGTTTACCTGTCTAGTTTGAACTAATTTGGATCAGTAGTTAAGACAAAATTGATAACAAAGATCTAATGAGAAGGAGGAGAAAGATGTAATATGTTTATTTGTTGTCATCCTTAACTTTGACAAAATGATGGTCTACAATATTTTAGACAACAAAGAAACTAGTTGTGTCTGACTTCTGTCGGGACAGGGATTTCATTTAAATCTAATTTATGGTCAAGTCAAGGTTCTAATGATAGGGTTTTCATATGACAACTGTCTATCAACCACTTAACATCTAATCCTACTTTTTAAACTAAGGATAGTAAATATGAAACTCTTAGAAGCAACAAGAAATATATAACTTAGATTTATGTAACTCATTAATATGATTTAAAAAGACTGTCCATGGAGTTTCTTGCACGTTCTTCTCCATAGAGATATACACGTTTTGGAACTAGCAATTTAGATTCACTTTTTTATTTTTGACTGACCGAATTCTGACAATTCATTCTGACAATTCAAAAGTGGTATATTTGTAATAAACGTTTCTGATTTCTGCTGTTTTGGAATAGGTAACGACTTTTATATCTCAAGTACTGTGCGAGGTGACTTCATACATAAGAATTAGTGTTACGTGAGTGAACAAATTATTATTTGTTTCGCATTCATACTCCGATATCACACAGTCGTTAAAAAATACCATTGAAGATTACGGTCGTTAAAAAATACCATTGAAGATTACACGTCCTATTCAAAGTCCATTGAAAACATTCATTTAAAGTGTGAACTTCTGAAATTAGATTTTAAAAAGTTTTTTTGTTACAGATGCAACGCGAAAAGTAGGGTACGGTAGGCTCAAATTATAGAACTAATATATGCTAATACACACAAGATATCTTGTATAAAAAAAATCAACCAATCACTTGCAAATCATTCCACACTTCTCAGCAATATTATTAGCGATTAATTTGATCAACCTCTTTTTAATTTTTGTTGTGTGTTGATCAAAAACTGAAATACCTACAGAACTACCAAACCGGAAAAGATTAAGCGAAACAAATAAGAGATGATGATTGCAAATGGCTGCTGTAGAATTCACACTAATCAATATCACGCATGCGCGCTGCATACGCGTCAGTACGATTGCGCAGTTCAGCCGGAATATTAACGTAGCCATATATAAGAGAAGATGATTGCAAATGGCTGCTGTAGAATTCACACTAATCAATATCACGCATGCGCGATGCATCCGCGTCAGTACGATAGCGCAGTTCAGCCGGAATATTAACGTAGCCATATATAAGGGAAGAAGATTGCAAATGGCTGCTGTAGAATCCACAGTAATCAATATCACGCATGCGCGATGCATACGCGTCAGTACGATTGCGCAGTTCAGCCGGAATATTAACGTAGCCATATATAAGAGAAGATGATTGCAAATGGCTGCTGTAGAATTCACACTAATCAATATCACGCATGCGCGATGCATCCGCGTCAGTACGATAGCGCAGTTCAGCCGGAATATTAACGTAGCCATATATAAGGGAAGAAGATTGCAAATGGCTGCTGTAGAATCCACAGTAATCAATATCACGCATGCGCGATGCATCCGCGTCAGTACGCAGCAGTTCAGCCGGAATCTTAAGGTAGCCATACTTGCTAGGGTATACTGAATTACTGAAAGGTTTGCCAGAGTACAGTTGAGTTTGACAGTTAAACCGGAGCGTGTATGTTGCACAACTGTGCAGGAATCTTACACAAACTTACCTGACAGGTATAAATGTATAGGCTAACCTGTCAGGTATACCCTAGCTTGTATGGCTTAAATGTGTGTTGCAGCATTGAATAAATTCTAAACCAGGTAACGACATTGTGATAACAAAACATTCCCTATATTCAATTAGAACGAAACCACTCAATTCGTCATACTTACGGTGTTAGTAACAAACGGAAATGCTGCTTAGCGGCCACTTGAACGAGATCGAATGAAGACGCATAAGCGTACCGTGTGACGAAAAATTACTTGGCACAAAGAACTTCTATAGTCACAAAAAGTAATTTGTTACACACGCAAATTGACACACCAAACTAAACTGATGCATTCACAAAATAAATAAACCACAAAAATTTTACGATCACAATCACTCCTCGGTAAACTAGTCGGGCATTGTCCTATAACTGATAAAGAAAAACGAAGAGAATAATTTACACTTCAATAACCGAACAAAAGATGATCCGAAAAAAGACTTCGATTATTGCAATTGGGAGCCGTTCAAATCTTAAGTGATCGATAACACGCAAGCGCGCTGCAATTGCTTTGAGCCCATCAGCCACCATTTTGATTTTCCGAAACCCGGATTAAAATTGAAGTAAAAATCCCGAAAATAATCATCTAACAGATTCACACTATTCTAACTGAATTACATCAATAAACAAAATAGCTGTGTATTTTTACTGCACTTTATGAGCATCGGCATAGATCTTGAAGTTTAGATTTTTGAATAAAATAGAATGAATTGACTCAAAAAGTATCGGACGACCGATCACTAGGCCAAACCGGAGGAGAATGAGGAGAACGGATCATTCACGAGGGATGCTGCGAAATTACTGGGCATGCGCTTTGCATATTTGCACGCGCGGTGCTATATTGTGTTGCTTCCCGCACCCCGCCCGAATATATTGAACGGTAATTTTCAGCTGATCGCGAAGTTGAAACGTGAGTGGGGCTTTTAGAGGAGCGGGGTGCGATGCAAGGGACTAGTACGACTCGATGCAGGAAAAAAGAGCGCCCGTATCTCCCCCGTACCCTGCAATCCCGACAGGGCGCGGGGTGGTGTAGAAATGCGGTGTAAGGGATGTTGACGTGGGGTGTGTAGTACGAGGGTTGACGATGTGCAGGGGTAGAACGATACGCGAGCCTTCGAATTTAGTTGAATTGATGAGATATATAAGTTTGTCATTTTAATGTTTTGGAAAAGGTGCCTCGCGTGGACCCTCTCGAACCTTCCAGAGATAAGAGTACGTATATCATTTTATTATACTAAAAAAATTGACTATTACAACTAGAATAAAGAGACGTAAAAAAGACGGATGAGCAGTAAGGAGAACTACAAAAATATCATTAATTAAAATCAGCCTTTTTTATTATATATTTAGAAAATGCACCTTTCTTCTTTATGAGGAACTAGCTTCTGCCCGCGACTTCGTCCGCGGAAAATTTCTTGTTTTAAAATAAGATTACACTCGATTAGACGATGCGCACGTTCAGCGCTAGATTCCTGAGCACGGGCCTGTGATGTTATGGCATTTTGCCTAGCGAGCCGCTGCGAGCGCTCAGCGCTAGTCTCCCTATCCCTTGTCTCAGAGACATGCTGCCTTAAATGAGATGGACGCTGCGCACGTTCAGCGCTAGATTCCCGAGCACGGGCCTGCGATGTTATGACATTTTGCCTACCAAGCCGCCGCGAGCGTTTAGCGCTAGTCTCCCTATCCCTTGTCTCAGAGACATGCTGCCTTAACTCAGATAGACGGTGCGCACGTTCAGCGCTAGTTCCCCGAGCACGGGCCCGCGATGTCCTCACATTTTGGCTAGCGAGGCGCTGTGAGCGCTCGGAGCTAGATTCTCTAGCGCGTGCTTGCGAAATATATTCTCTATTTCTCGAGAGGCGCTGCTCATTTTCAGGGGCAGATTCTTCCGTACGGCGTACTCGAGCGGCTCTTGTCTGTGATGTCTGCCGGGACAGTTGAGATTTCCTTTTAGACATGCTCTCAACAAACTACGCACAGACTTGAAAACAATTATGAACAAAAGGAGAGCGACTCGAACACCGTCCGCCTTTACAAAACAAAACAATCGTAATATCGAATAACTCGTATCGATTATTACGATAGATCGAAGTACGAAACTACGAACATACAAAAAAGTACAACAAAATTACGATATTTTCGATTATGAGGTATCTATCAACAACAACAACCATACGAACGAAACAACCGAAACCAATAAGCAACTGACAGAAGAACTCCAACTAATGACAACGTGGGCATAATAATTCGAGAGGGTCATCAATCCACAGAAAGTCTTAACACCGCGATTCAGAAAAAATACGTAATTGCAGAACGCCATCTATGGGCAAATAGGTGAAACGTTGGGCACGCCACAATTATGGCGGTAAGTCCCCTCTTTGAGGCGTGGCTGGAAAGGCCTCACGGCGTCCTTACCTTCCGCATGACACAGGTCCTCACCGAACATGGCAAGTTCGGGAGGTTCCTGCACCGAATTAAAGCGGAAGAGACGCCCGAGTGTCGCCACTGTGCGGAACGCCCGGAGGACACGGTGGAGCACACAGTCGAGGTGTGCCCTGCCTGGGCAGAGCATCGCCGTGCCCTTGTGGGGGCGATCGGCGGCGGACACCTCTCGCGGCGGGCTCTGGTTGAGTCCATGGTCCTTAGCGAGGAGGAATGCCAGGCGGTCGCCTCCTTCTGCGAAGCAGTAATGCTAGCAAAGGCGGAGGCAGACCGCATCAGGCAACGGCGCCCCCGCCGCCGCCGCCGGGATTCCGATCCCGATTTCCGGCCACCGTAGACGCGGGCTCGCGGACGGCGAGCCATGGGTAGCTTGCTGTCCGATCGTCCGGTAATGGACCGAGCCCAAGACGTCGACGGCGCGCACTGTTCCCGCGCGCCTCAAGAAGTTGTCAGCAACAGCAGAGGCCCAGCTGGGTCGAAGCCTACCGGGTCCAGGGTTATCCGAAAGGGAACTCGTGCCCTGGTTTGAAGGCTAGAAGGAACGGGGTGGGTTTTTAGTCAGTAAGAGTCTGACACTATCTCTCGCTCCACCCAAGGGCGGGGGTTGTCATAAGATGATTTTTGCCCACCATAAAAAAAAAATAGGTAAAACGTCTGCACAATGAAAGTTACGCTAGGGGCATTTTGCGTTTTAGTAATTTTATATTATCTTCGAAACTGTATGACCAATTGCTATGCTGTAAATGGCACATCTTATCTGTATAATGTTCTTGTGATACTGAAATAATTTATTGTCATAAGAATTAATATCTTGTTGCTCAAATAATCAACCAAACGTAAGTATGCCGAAAAAAAATATTTTTAATGCAATAAAAGAAGTATAAAAGATGAAATATAAAAGATAGAGATATGGTACCGCGACTTTTTTGTAGAAATAATTAAGACGAACCAGGTAGCCATACATTGTTTTTAATTTTAAGCAACTGTTTAGGCAGCGCACGCAAATAATTCTATTTTATGAGGTATTTTTTTCCGACTTGCTAGACAAAAGTTGTGATAGCTCGGTTAATATACATGCTATAGAAACAATTTATAGCCTATAGCACTCAGGAATAATGTAGCTTTCTGCCAGTAAAAAAAAAATTAGAATTGGATTATTAGTTCCAGAGATTACCCCCTACATACAAACTTACAAACTTACAAACTTACAAACTTACAAATTTTACCTCTTTATAATATTAGTATAGATCAGTAAACACTAAGGTTAACCAGGTAACTCCAGCAAATAAAATGTATGTATTCAAACAAAAGAAAAAACTGAGTTAACTTCGCTAACCTTATTCTTCGTTCAAAAACGTTCAAAATAATTACCATTCTACTACCTTTAGACCTATCTGCCTACTTTCTTTAGACATTTAATTATTAAATTCAAAGTTTTATTTCACATAAGCCTATATGAGCAGTTATAAAACGTCAGAAGCTAGTGGTCGCTTCCTAACTGGTTGTTTCCTATGGAGAAAAACCGGCAAGAAACTCCATGGTTAATCTTGCTATATTTCCATATTACAGTATTAATAGATATTATCAATGATTAGCCAAACGAAAATTGACATCAAACGTTAACGTTTAAACGATCTGGCCAGTATTAGTTGGCAACGGGCAACGGCAACGTAATAACCTTAGGTAGCAAAATCTAGGACAGGGGTGGTAGGGGGTGCAGCCGGACGCGATTGCGCAATGCAGTCGAGTGCAGGGCACAATCCCCACGAACTCGGAAGAGAATTATCGATCCACGGCCTCGTATTGCTATACATACTATAGGCCAAGAACAATGGACTTGTACACATTTTTTGGACATCTTTTAAGCCTTTTGTTGAGCCTAAGGAATCTTTTAATTTCGAATTCTTGGGTAACCACTGATTATATTATTGGTAGGCTGTAACGTCTCCGAGTATGGCAGTGAGATGCGTAAAAGAAATAATATCATAATACAAATACAAACAAAAGACACCACCATTTTGAATCGGGGTGGGCGGGGTAGTCGACCAGTCGCTGCATAAGTTGCATGAGATCGATATTACACAAACGCGGTGCGTCATCGGCGCCATCTTTATTTTTTTATTTACCTATTCTGTACCCATTTACTTGATTCCCGAACCCTTCCGCGCTTACTATTTAGGCAACGTCATCATCAAAACTTAAAATACTTCAAAGCACTAGTTTACATCAATAAAAACTGCCTGAACACATGAGTGACAGAATATAATACGAGTGAAAGCAGGGAGATCACGACCCACAGAACTGAAAATACGACACCAGGAGGAGGACTGCAATCAAAGAGCCTAAAAATAACTCCACCAGTTGAAGAAACTAGATACAGCAAATAACTAAACAATAAACAAAGCTAACTTACCTAGCTGTACTATGGCTATCGAATGAATGTAACGATGAACCCGCCGAGCTGCCGCCATTTTAGGTGTCCTGAACATGGCTGCCGATTCTATATTCTGATTCCATATCTTGTGCCACGACATACACTTAAAGCTATATCTTACCTTCTTCTTCGTTACAGCCATCGTAATAGTTGTTGTAATACAGATCTCGACAGTAATCGACCGGATCTTGCTTCTTAGCCTCTGCAGCTTCTAGCATACGCTCATAGTTACGAAGAGCAACGCACATTTTACAATCGGGAAAAAATATCTCCGGAGTATACATTTTGGGCCGCTGGTTCACCGGAGTTAAATTTAGAGGAAGTTAATTAGTCCACACTGGTTTCGTGCACGCGAACGACCGAACGGATGGCGCAGCGGGGAGAAACTGAGCGAGCAGAGGTCAAGATAGACGCAGTAAAATTTCCAAGGGGTCGATACGAGTGGCGCATGCGCTATATGACAAACAGAAGGGCGCAGTCCCAGAACAACGACGACGCGACTTTAATCATTCCAAAATAAGGCTCAGTTTACTTAGTGAAACAAGATCACGACTGTTCTCAAAACGGTGCGTCCCAAAATTCAACCGTATTATCAACGTTATTAAAGCAAAGTTCCGAATGAGTAGACGGTTAGTCTTGTATTCGGAGGGCAAGTCACAACCCTACGCAATTTATCGAGACCTTAGGGGATCGGGTTAGCGACGTGTGACGTCTATTTGTCATATCTTACGTAATAAAACGAAAAAAATGAGAACTGGAGAACTGAAGGCCTGAATTTTGTTAGGTCATAACTTTCAAACAAGATGTGACCTGATGAATATTCATCAAGAGTGCTTAGATTTAATGAGTGTGCTTATATACTTGTCAATGTGCCCAGTAACCGGGTGTTATTTTATGATGTGAACAGATCCGTCTTTTGAAAACCTCTTGATAACTAAACTCAAAAACATAAGTAATAATAATAATAAATAACTATTGCCGAAGTAGGCCTTCTTATTGTTAATTTTCCCCGTTACACAAACAAAGGCAACGTAATAAACCTTAGGTCGCAAAATCTAGGACAGGGGTGGTAGGGGGTGCAGCCGGACGCGATTGCGCAATGCAATCGAGTGCAGAGCACAATCCCCACCAACTCGGATGAGAATTATCGATCCACGGCCTCGTACTGCTATACATACTATAGGCCAAGAACAAAGAGATTCGTCGTTGTTTTTATGCTTGGAACAATTTTTTTAATTTCATATTTTAACACTGGCCTAACAACGGACCACAATAAAGAATATAATAATAAAAAGAAATCAATTTCCAACATAGTAGTTTTGAACCACCTGAGAGCGTGTTGAACCACGTGTTGTGTAATTATTAAACTTAAACCCTAGTTAAATAATTAAGCTGTACAACGTTTTAATATATTTAAAAAGATTATCTACCTACTGGTTGGGTAACTACTGATTATATTATTTGTAGGTTGTAACGTCTCCGAGTATGGCAGTGAGATGCGTAAAAGAAATAATATCATAATACAAACAAAGGACACCACCATTTTGAATTGGGATGGGCGGGGTAGTCTGCTAGTCGCTGCATAAGTTGCATGAGATCGATATCACACAGACGCGGTGCGTCATCGGCGCCATCTTTGACTACATTGTGCCCGTTTTGTTTAAATGTGATCGCCATTTTGAACTAGTTACCCAATACTGATTATATTATTTGTAGGTTGTAACGTCTCCGAGTATGGCAGTGAGATGCGTAAAAGAAATAATATCATAATACAAATACAAACAAAAGACACCACCATTTTAAATCCGGGTGGGCGGGGTAGTCGACCAGTCGCTGCATACGTTGCATGAGATCGATATCATACAAACGCGGTGCGTCATCGGCGCCATCTTTAACTTCATTGTGGCCCGTTTTATTTAAATGTGATCGCCATTTTGATGTATCACCTATTTTTGCTTAATCCTTTAACTATTTAAGTGTCCCGAATGTTTAAGGGTTAAATATTTGTTTTTATATTTTAGTATCTCAACTAAAGAAAATCTATCGCAAGACAATTTATTTTATTTCAGGTATTTTGTTGAGCCTAAGGAATCTTTTAATTTCGAATTCTTGGGTAACCACTGATTATATTATTGGTAGGTTGTAACGTCTCCGAGTATGGCAGTGAGATGCGTAAAAGAAATAATATCATAATACAAATACAAACAATAGACACCACCATTTTGAATCGGGGTGGGCGGGGTAGTCGACCAGTCGCTGCATAAGTTGCATGAGATCGATATTACACAAACGCGGTGCGTCATCGGCGCCATCTTTACCTATTCTGTACCCATTTACTTGATTCCCGAACCCTTCCGCGCTTACTATTTAGGCAACGTCATCATCAAAACTTAAAATACTTCAAAGCACTAGTTTACATCAATAAAAACTGCCTGAACACATGAGTGACAGAATATAATACGAGTGAAAGCAGGGAGATCACGACCCACAGAACTGAAAATACGACACCAGGAGGAGGACTGCAATCAAAGAGCCTAAAAATAACTCCACCAGTTGAAGAAACTAGATACAGCAAATAACTAAACAATAAACAAAGCTAACTTACCTAGCTGTACTATGGCTATCGAATGAATGTAACGATGAACCCGCCGAGCTGCCGCCATTTTAGGTGTCCTGAACATGGCTGCCGATTCTATATTCTGATTCCATATCTTGTGCCACGACATACACTTAAAGCTATATCTTACCTTCTTCTTCGTTACAGCCATCGTAATAGTTGTTGTAATACAGATCTCGACAGTAATCGACCGGATCTTGCTTCTTAGCCTCTGCAGCTTCTAGCATACGCTCATAGTTACGAAGAGCAACGCACATTTTACAATCGGGAAAAAATATCTCCGGAGTATACATTTTGGGCCGCTGGTTCACCGGAGTTAAATTTAGAGGAAGTTAATTAGTCCACACTGGTTTCGTGCACGCGAACGACCGAACGGATGGCGCAGCGGGGAGAAACTGAGCGAGCAGAGGTCAAGATAGACGCAGTAAAATTTCCAAGGGGTCGATACGAGTGGCGCATGCGCTATATGACGAACAGAAGGGCGCAGTCCCAGAACAACGACGACGCGACTTTAATCATTCCAAAATAAGGCTCAAGGCTCAGTTTACTTAGTGAAACAAGATCACGACTGTTCTCAAAACGGTGCGTCCCAAAATTCAACTGTATTATCAACGTTATTAAAGCAAAGTTCCGAATGAGTAGACGGTTAGTCTTGTATTCGGAGGGCAAGTCACAACCCTACGCAATTTATCGAGACCTTAGGGGATCGGGTTAGCGACGTGTGACGTCTATTTGTCATATCTTACGTAATAAAACGAAAAAAATGAGAACTGGAGAACTGAAGGCCTGAATTTTGTTAGGTCATAACTTTCAAACAAGATGTGACCTGATGAATATTCATCAAGAGTGCTTAGATTTAATGAGTGTGTTTATATACTTGTCAATGTGCCCAGTAACCGGGTGTTATTTTATGATGTGAACAGATCCTTCTTTTGAAAACCTCTTGATAACTAAACTCAAAAACATAAGTAATAATAATAATAAATAACTATTGCCGAAGTAGGCCTTCTTATTGTTAATTTTCCCCGTTACACAAACAAAGGCAACGTAATAAACCTTAGGTCGCAAAATCTAGGACAGGGGTGGTAGGGGGTGCAGCCGGACGCGATTGCGCAATGCAATCGAGTGCAGAGCACAATCCCCACCAACTCGGATGAGAATTATCGATCCACGGCCTCGTACTGCTATACATACTATAGGCCAAGAACAAAGAGATTCGTCGTTGTTTTTATGCTTGGAACAATTTTTTTAATTTCATATTTTAACACTGGCCTAACAACGGACCACAATAAAGAATATAATAATAAAAAGAAATCAATTTCCAACATAGTAGTTTTGAACCACCTGAGAGCGTGTTGAACCACGTGTTGTGTAATTATTAAACTTAAACCCTAGTTAAATAATTAAGCTGTACAACGTTTTAATATATTTAAAAAGATTATCTACCTACTGGTTGGGTAACTACTGATTATATTATTTGTAGGTTGTAACGTCTCCGAGTATGGCAGTGAGATGCGTAAAAGAAATAATATCATAATACAAACAAAGGACACCACCATTTTGAATTGGGATGGGCGGGGTAGTCCGCTAGTCGCTGCATAAGTTGCATGAGATCGATATCACACAGACGCGGTGCGTCATCGGCGCCATCTTTGACTACATTGTGCCCGTTTTGTTTAAATGTGATCGCCATTTTGAACTAGTAACCGAATACTGATTATATTATTTGTAGGTTGTAACGTCTCCGAGTATGGCAGTGAGATGCGTAAAAGAAATAATATCATAATACAAATACAAACAAAAGACACCACCATTTTAAATCCGGGTGGGCGGGGTAGTCGACCAGTCGCTGCATACGTTGCATGAGATCGATATCATACAAACGCGGTGCGTCATCGGCGCCATCTTTAACTTCATTGTGGCCCGTTTTATTTAAATGTGATCGCCATTTTGATGTATCACCTATTTTTGCTTAATCCTTTAACTATTTAAGTGTCCCGAATGTTTAAGGGTTAAATATTTGTTTTTATATTTTAGTATCTCAACTAAAGAAAATCTATCGCAAGACAATTTATTTTATTTCAGGTATTTTGTTGAGCCTAAGGAATCTTTTAATTTCGAATTCTTGGGTAACCACTGATTATATTATTGGTAGGCTGTAACGTCTCCGAGTATGGCAGTGAGATGTGTAAAAGAAATAATATCATAATACAAATACAAACAATAGACACCACCATTTTGAATCGGGGTGGGCGGGGTAGTCGACCAGTCGCTGCATAAGTTGCATGAGATCGATATTACACAAACGCGGTGCGTCATCGGCGCCATCTTTACCTATTCTGTACCCATTTACTTGATTCCCGAACCCTTCCGCGCTTACTATTTAGGCAACGTCATCATCAAAACTTAAAATACTTCAAAGCACTAGTTTACATCAATAAAAACTGCCTGAACACATGAGTGACAGAATATAATACGAGTGAAAGCAGGGAGATCACGACCCACAGAACTGAAAATACGACACCAGGAGGAGGACTGCAATCAAAGAGCCTAAAAATAACTCCACCAGTTGAAGAAACTAGATACAGCAAATAACTAAACAATAAACAAAGCTAACTTACCTAGCTGTACTATGGCTATCGAATGAATGTAACGATGAACCCGCCGAGCTGCCGCCATTTTAGGTGTCCTGAACATGGCTGCCGATTCTATATTCTGATTCCATATCTTGTGCCACGACATACACTTAAAGCTATATCTTACCTTCTTCTTCGTTACAGCCATCGTAATAGTTGTTGTAATACAGATCTCGACAGTAATCGACCGGATCTTGCTTCTTAGCCTCTGCAGCTTCTAGCATACGCTCATAGTTACGAAGAGCAACGCACATTTTACAATCGGGAAAAAATATCTCCGGAGTATACATTTTGGGCCGCTGGTTCACCGGAGTTAAATTTAGAGGAAGTTAATTAGTCCACACTGGTTTCGTGCACGCGAACGACCGAACGGATGGCGCAGCGGGGAGAAACTGAGCGAGCAGAGGTTAAGATAGACGCAGTAAAATTTCCAAGGGGTCGATACGAGTGGCGCATGCGCTATATGACGAACAGAAGGGCGCAGTCCCAGAACAACGACGACGCGACTTTAATCATTCCAAAATAAGGCTCAGTTTACTTAGTGAAACAAGATCACGACTGTTCTCAAAACGGTGCGTCCCAAAATTCAACCGTATTATCAACGTTATTAAAGCAAAGTTCCGAATGAGTAGACGGTTAGTCTTGTATTCGGAGGGCAAGTCACAACCCTACGCAATTTATCGAGACCTTAGGGGATCGGGTTAGCGACGTGTGACGTCTATTTGTCATATCTTACGTAATAAAACGAAAAAAATGAGAACTGGAGAACTGAAGGCCTGAATTTTGTTAGGTCATAACTTTCAAACAAGATGTGACCTGATGAATATTCATCAAGAGTGCTTAGATTTAATGAGTGTGCTTATATACTTGTCAATGTGCCCAGTAACCGGGTGTTATTTTATGATGTGAACAGATCCGTCTTTTGAAAACCTCTTGATAACTAAACTCAAAAACATAAGTAATAATAATAATAAATAACTATTGCCGAAGTAGGCCTTCTTATTGTTAATTTTCCCCGTTACACAAACAAAGGCAACGTAATAAACCTTAGGTCGCAAAATCTAGGACAGGGGTAGTAGGGGGTGCAGCCGGACGCGATTGCGCAATGCAATCGAGTGCAGAGCACAATCCCCACCAACTCGGATGAGAATTATCGATCCACGGCCTCGTACTGCTATACATACTATAGGCCAAGAACAAAGAGATTCGTCGTTGTTTTTATGCTTGGAACAATTTTTTTAATTTCATATTTTAACACTGGCCTAACAACGGACCACAATAAAGAATATAATAATAAAAAGAAATCAATTTCCAACATAGTAGTTTTGAACCACCTGAGAGCGTGTTGAACCACGTGTTGTGTAATTATTAAACTTAAACCCTAGTTAAATAATTAAGCTGTACAACGTTTTAATATATTTAAAAAGATTATCTACCTACTGGTTGGGTAACTACTGATTATATTATTTGTAGGTTGTAACGTCTCCGAGTATGGCAGTGAGATGCGTAAAAGAAATAATATCATAATACAAACAAAGGACACCACCATTTTGAATTGGGATGGGCGGGGTAGTCCGCTAGTCGCTGATGCGTAAAAGAAATAATATCATAATACAAATACAAACAAAAGACACCACCATTTTAAATCCGGGTGGGCGGGGTAGTCGACCAGTCGCTGCATACGTTGCATGAGATCGATATCATACAAACGCGGTGCGTCATCGGCGCCATCTTTAACTTCATTGTGGCCCGTTTTATTTAAATGTGATCGCCATTTTGATGTATCACCTATTTTTGCTTAATCCTTTAACTATTTAAGTGTCCCGAATGTTTAAGGGTTAAATATTTATCTTTATATTTTAGTATCTCAACTAAAGAAAATCTATCGCAAGACAATTTATTTTATTTCAGGTATTTTGTTGAGCCTAAGGAATCTTTTAATTTCGAATTCTTGGGTAACCACTGATTATATTATTGGTAGGCTGTAACGTCTCCGAGTATGGCAGTGAGATGCGTAAAAGAAATAATATCATAATACAAATACAAACAATAGACACCACCATTTTGAATCGGGGTGGGCGGGGTAGTCGACCAGTCGCTGCATAAGTTGCATGAGATCGATATTACACAAACGCGGTGCGTCATCGGCGCCATCTTTACCTATTCTGTACCCATTTACTTGATTCCCGAACCCTTCCGCGCTTACTATTTAGGCAACGTCATCATCAAAACTTAAAATACTTCAAAGCACTAGTTTACATCAATAAAAACTGCCTGAACACATGAGTGACAGAATATAATACGAGTGAAAGCAGGGAGATCACGACCCACAGAACTGAAAATACGACACCAGGAGGAGGACTGCAATCAAAGAGCCTAAAAATAACTCCACCAGTTGAAGAAACTAGATACAGCAAATAACTAAACAATAAACAAAGCTAACTTACCTAGCTGTACTATGGCTATCGAATGAATGTAACGATGAACCCGCCGAGCTGCCGCCATTTTAGGTGTCCTGAACATGGCTGCCGATTCTATATTCTGATTCCATATCTTGTGCCACGACATACACTTAAAGCTAGATCTTACCTTCTTCTTCGTTACAGCCATCGTAATAGTTGTTGTAATACAGATCTCGACAGTAATCGACCGGATCTTGCTTCTTAGCCTCTGCAGCTTCTAGCATACGCTCATAGTTACGAAGAGCAACGCACATTTTACAATCGGGAAAAAATATCTCCGGAGTATACATTTTGGGCCGCTGGTTCACCGGAGTTAAATTTAGAGGAAGTTAATTAGTCCACACTGGTTTCGTGCACGCGAACGACCGAACGGATGGCGCAGCGGGGAGAAACTGAGCGAGCAGAGGTCAAGATAGACGCAGTAAAATTTCCAAGGGGTCGATACGAGTGGCGCATGCGCTATATGACAAACAGAAGGGCGCAGTCCCAGAACAACGACGACGCGACTTTAATCATTCCAAAATAAGGCTCAGTTTACTTAGTGAAACAAGATCACGACTGTTCTCAAAACGGTGCGTCCCAAAATTCAACCGTATTATCAACGTTATTAAAGCAAAGTTCCGAATGAGTAGACGGTTAGTCTTGTATTCGGAGGGCAAGTCACAACCCTACGCAATTTATCGAGACCTTAGGGGATCGGGTTAGCGACGTGTGACGTCTATTTGTCATATCTTACGTAATAAAACGAAAAAAATGAGAACTGGAGAACTGAAGGCCTGAATTTTGTTAGGTCATAACTTTCAAACAAGATGTGACCTGATGAATATTCATCAAGAGTGCTTAGATTTAATGAGTGTGTTTATATACTTGTCAATGTGCCCAGTAACCGGGTGTTATTTTATGATGTGAACAGATCCTTCTTTTGAAAACCTCTTGATAACTAAACTCAAAAACATAAGTAATAATAATAATAAACAACTATTGCCAAAGTAGGCCTTCTTATTGTTAATTTTCCCCGTTACACAAACAAAGGCAACGTAATAAACCTTAGGTCGCAAAATCTAGGACAGGGGTGGTAGGGGGTGCAGCCGGACGCGATTGCGCAATGCAATCGAGTGCAGAGCACAATCCCCACCAACTCGGATGAGAATTATCGATCCACGGCCTCGTACTGCTATACATACTGTAGGCCAAGAACAAAGAGATTCGTCGTTGTTTTTATGCTTGGAACATTTTTTTTAGTTTCATATTTTAACACTGGCCTAACAACGGACCACAATAAAGAATATATAATAATAAAAAGAAAACAATTTCCAACATAGTAGTTTTGAACCACCTGAGAGCGTGTTGAACCACGTGTTGTGTAATTATTAAACTTAAACCCTAGTTAAATAATTAAGCTGTACAACGTTTTACTGGTTGGGTAACTACTGATTATATTATTTGTAGGTTGTAACGTCTCCGAGTATGGCAGTGAGATGCGTAAAAGAAATAATATCATAATACAAACAAAGGACACCACCATTTTGAATCGGGATGGGCGGGGTAATCTGCTAGTCGCTGCATAAGTTGCACGAGATCGATATAACACAAACGCGGTACGTCATCAGCGCCATCTTTGACTACATTGTGCCCGTTTTGTTTAAATGTGATCGCCATTTTGATGTATCACCTATTTTTGCTTAATCCTTTGACTATTTAAGTGTCCCGAATGTTTAAGGGTTAAATATTTGTTTTTATATTTTACAATTTATTTTATTTCAGGTACTTTGTTGAGCCTAAGAAATCTTTTAATTTCGAATTCTTGGGTAACCACTGATTATATTATTGGTAGGCTGTAACGTCTCCGAGTATGGCAGTGAGATGCGTAAAAGAAATAATATCATAATACAAATACAAACAAAAGACACCACCATTTTGAATCGGGGTGGGCGGGGTAGTCGACCAGTCGCTGCATAAGTTGCATGAGATCGATATTACACAAACGCGGTGCGTCATCGGCGCCATCTTTACCTATTTTGTACCCATTTACTTGATTCCCGAACACTTCCGCGCTTATTATTTAGACAACGTCATCATCAAAACGTAAAATACTTCAAAGCACTAGTTTACATCAATAAAACTGCCTGAACACATGAGTGACGAATGTGAGAATATCATACGGGAGATCACGACCCACAGCACTGAAAATACGACACCAGGAGGAGGACTGCAATCAAAGAGCCTAAAAATAACTCCACCAGTTGAAGAAACTAGATACAGCAAATAACTAAACAATTAACAAAGCTAACTTACCTAGCTGTACTATAGCTATCGAATGAATGTAACGATGAACCCGCCGAGCTGCCGCCATTTTAGATGTCCTGAACATGGCTGCCGATTCTATCTATATTCTGATTCCATATCTGGTGCCACGACTTACACTTAGAGCTAGATCTTACCTTCTTCTTCGTTACAGCCATCGTAATAATTGTTGTAATACAGATCTCGACAGTAATCGACCGGATCTTGCTTCTTAGCCTCTGCAGCTTCAAGCATACGCTCGTAGTTACGAAGAGCGACGCACATTTTACAATCGGGGAAAAATATCTCCGGGGTATACATTAGTCCACACCAGTTTCGCGCACACAAACGACCGAACGGATGGCGCAGCGGGGAGAAACTGGGCGAGCAGGGGTCAAGTTAGACGCAGTAAAATTTCCAAGGGGTCGATACGAGTGACGCATGCGCCATAGGACGAACAGAAGTGCGCAGTCCCAGAACAGCGACGAAGCGACTTTAATCATTCCAAAATAAGGCTCAATTTACTTGGTGAAATAAGATCACGAATGTTTTCAAAACGATGCGTCCCAAAATTCAATCGTATTATCAACGTTATTAAAGCAAAGTTCCGAATGAGTCAAATAAGGCGGTTAGTCTTGTATTCGGAGGGCCAGTCACAACCCTACGCAATTTATCGAGACGTTAGGGGATCGGTTTAGCGACGTGTAACGTCTACGTTATGAACTTTCATGGAGACCATTAAAAATAAAAAGATGCATTTAAAAATATAATAGAGAGCACTTTTAAGAATATTCCACGTTATCTGCTCTTGTATTATTATCTATAATAACTCGCACAAAAATGAAGACACTTGAAAATAAATTACAACTTTTTGGACTTTTAAGTCTGTGGTTCTAACGTTGCAGTCAACTACGAATAGAATATACATAGTTAAGTTAGGTTTTTTAGTATAAATAGTTTAGGTAACATTTAAGTTTTTTCTATGTACATATTAATAATAATAAAAAAGAGTGCTACTACGAATTACATTCTGTCGTTGCATTTAATTTAAATGGCGCTGGTGCTTGTTACCTGCAGGATATACCGCATAAACTAAGAATAAAATGAAAGGATTACGAACTCATCGGAACTATTGAATTCATTGCAATCATAGATCATTACAAATGTTATTAAATAGTAATTTCAATTGCAATTACTAGGCACAGGTGGACACTGGAGAAGAGGTCACCCATATGAACGTTGGTCAGACGAAATAAAAGTAACAGAAGGAGCTGACTGGATTAACAAGAACAATAACCGAACCAGACCCGAAAGAGATTTGAACTAAAAATTAATAATTAACCGTTTTTATATTATTATTGTTGTTCTTCATTTGGCTTTTGCAAAATTCTGTTTTATTTAAGTTAATGAAATAAATTATATTATTTGAAAGGCTATGACGATATAAGCGAAAATTTCAAGAAAGTTTATTAAAGTCATTACATTTACTAATCTTTGCTGCAATCTAAAAGACATTACGGTCTACTGTTCATTCAGAGTAAGAAAAATGATTATTTACAGCAAGAGCCTATTTTGGATTTGTCTTATCTTGAGTAATAAAACGAAAAAATGAGAAATGGAGAACGGAGGGTCTGAATTTTGTTAGGTCATAACTTTCACACAAGATGTGACCTGATGAATACTCATCAAGCATGCTTAGATTTAATCAGTGTTTTTATATACTTGTCAATGTGCCCAGTAACCGGGTGTTATTTTATGATTTGAACAGATTCTTCTTTTGAAAACCTCTTGAAAACTAAACTCAAAAACATAAGTAACTATTGCCAAGGCCTTCTTATTGTTAATTTTTCTCTGTTGCACAAACAAAGGCAACGTAATAACCTTAGGTAGCAAAATCTAGGACAGGGGTGGAAGGGGGTGTAGCCGGACGCGATTGCGCAATGCAGTCGAGTGCAGGGCACAATCCCCACCAACTCGGAAGAGAATTAACGATCCACTGCTTCGTACTGCTATACATAGGTACTATAGACCAAGAACAAAGAGATTCACACAGAAGAATTATATAATTTTGTTAATGTTAAAATATTAAGTTTTTGTTTTTGTATTTTAGTATCTCAACTAAAGAAAATCCATCGCAAGACAATTTATTTTATTTCTGATTAACTATTGATTACATTATTTGTAAGTTGTTAGATGCGTAAAAGAAATAATATCATAATACAAATACAAACAAAAGACACCACCATTTTGAATCGGGGTGGGCGGGGTGTACGACTGGTCGCTGCAATGTTGCATGAGATCGATATCTCATACAAACGCGCTGCGTCATCGGCGCCATCTTTAACTACATTGTGCCCGTTTTGTTTAAATGTGATCGCCATTTTGATGTATCACCTATTTTTGCTTAATCCTTTGACTATTTAAGTGTCCCGAACCCTTTCGCGCTTATTATTTAGACAATGGCATGTTCAAAACGTAAAATACTTCAAAGCACTAGTTTACACCAATAAAAAACCGCCTGAACACATGAGTGACAGAATATCATACGAGTGAAAGTGATAAAGCAGAGACTTCACGACCCACAGCTCTGAAAATACGACACCAGGAGGAGGACTGCAATCTAAGGGCTTTAAAATAACTCCACCAGTTGAAGAAACTAGATACAGCAAAGAACTAAACTATAAACAAAGCTAACTTACCTAGCTGTACTATAGCTATCGAATGAATGTAACGATGAACCCGCCGAGCTGCCGCCATTTTTGGTATCCTGAACATGGCTGCCGATTCTATATTCTGATTCCATATCTCGTGCCACGACTTACACTTAGAGCTAGATCTTACCTTCTTCTTCGTTACAGCCATCGTAATAATTGTTGTAATACAGATCTCGACAGTAATCGACCGGATCTTGCTTCTTAGCCTCTGCAGCTTCTAGCATACGCTCATAGTTACGAAGAGCGACGCACATTTTACAATCGGGGAAAAATATCTCCGGAGTATACATTTTGGGCCGCTGGTTCACCAGAGTTAAATTTAGAGGGGAAAGTTAATTAGTCCACACCGGTTTCGTGCACGCGAACGACCGAATGGATGGCGCAGCGGGGAGAAACTGGGCGAGCAGGGGTCAAGTTAGACGCAGTAAAATTTCCAAGGGGTCGATACGAGTGACGCATGCGCCATAGGACGAACAGAAGTGCGCAGTCCCAGAACAGCAACGAAGCGACTTTAATCATTTCAAAATAAGGCTCAATTTACTTAGCTTCTGCCCGCGACTTCGTCCGCGGAAAATTTCTTGTTTTAAAATAAGATTACACTCGATTAGACGCTGCGCACGTTCAGCGCTAGATTCCTGAGCACGGGCCTGCGATGTTATAGCATTTTGCCTAGTGAGCCGCTGCGAGCGCTCAGCGCTAGCCTCCTTATCCCTTGTTTCAGAGACATGCTGCCTTAAATGAGATAGACGCTGCGCACGTTCAGCGCTAGATTCCTGAGCACGGGCCTGTGATGTTATGGCATTTTGCCTAGTGAGCCGCGGCGAGCGCTCAGCGCTAGTCTCCCTATCCCTTGTTTCAGAGACATGCTGCCTTAAATGAGATAGACGCTGCGCACGTTCAGCGCTAGATTCCCGAGCACGGGCCTGCGATGTTATGACATTTTTCCTACCCAGCGGCTGCGAGCGCTCAGCGCTAGTCTCCCTATCCCTTGTCTCAGAGACATGCTGCTTTAACTCAGATAGACGCTGCGCACGTTCAGCGCTAGATTCCCGAGCACGGGTCTGCGATGTTATGACATTTTGCCTACCCAGCCGCTGCGAGCGCTCAGCGCTAGTCTCCCTATCCCTTGTCTCAGAGACATGCTGCCTTAACTCAGATAGACGCTGCGCACGTTCAGCGCTAGATTCCCGAGCACGGGCCTGCGATGTTATGACATTTTGCCTACCAAGCCGCTGCGAGCGCTCAGCAACTCGTATCGATTATTACGATAGAACAAAGTACGAAACTACGAACATACAAAACAAACGTACAACGAAATTACGATATTTTCAATTATAAGGTACCTATCAACAACAACAACCATACGAACGAAACAACCGAAATCAATAAGCGACTGACAGAAGAACTCCATCTAACGACAACGTGGGCATAATAATTCGAGAGGATCATCAATCCACAGAAAGTCTTAACACCGCGATTCAGAAAAAATACGTAATTGCAGAACGCCATCTATGGGCAATTAGGTAAAACGTCTGCACAAGTGAAGTTATGCTAGGGGCATTTTGCGTTTTAGTAATTTTATATTATCTCCGAAACTGTATGACCAATTGATATACTGTAAATGGCAAATCTTATCTGTATGATGTTCTTGTGATACTGAAATAATTTATTGTCATAAGAATTAATATTTTGTTGCTCAAATAATCAACCAAACGTAAGTATGCCGAAAAAAAATATTTTTAATGCAATAAAAGAAGTATAAAAAATAAAATATAAAAGATAGAGATATGGTATCGCGGACTTTTTTGTAGAAATAATTAAGACGAACCAGGTAGCCATACTACATTGTTTTTAATTTTAAGCAACTGTTTAGGCAGCGCACGCAAATAATTCTGTTTTATGAGGTATTTTTTTCCGACTTGCTAGACAAAAGTTGTGATAGCTCGGTTAATATACATGCTATAGAAACAATTTATAGCCTATAGCACTCAGGAATAATGTAGCTTTCTGCCAGTTAAAAAATTTTTAGAATTGGATTATGAGTTCCAGAGATTACCCCCTACATAAAAACTTACAAACTTACAAATTTTACCTCTTTATAATATTAGTATAGATAATAACTCGCACAAAAATGAAGACACTCGAAAATAAATTACAACTTTTTGGACTTTTAAGTCTGTGGTTCTAACGTTGCAGTCAACTACGAATAGAATATACATAGTTAAGTTAGGTTTTTTAGTATAGTTTAGTTAACATTTAAGTTTTTCTATGTACATATATATTAATAATAATAAAAAAGAGTGCTTACTACGAATTACATTCTGTCGTTTCATTTAATTTATATGGCGCTGGTGCTTGTTGCCTGCAGGATATACCGCATAAACTAAGAATAAAATGAAAGGATTACGAACTCATCGAAACTATTGAATTCATTCTTCAATTACAAGAAAGTTTATTAAAGTCATTACATTACATTTACTTAAAAACGAAAAATAATAAAACGAAAAAAATGAGAAATGAAGTACTGAGGGGGCCCGAATTTTGTTAGGTCATAACTTTCAAACAAGATGTGACCTGATGAATATTCATCAAGAGTGCTTAGATTTAATGAGTGTGTTTATATACTTGTCAATGTGCCCAGTAACCGGGTGTTATTTTATGATGTGAACAGATCCTTCTTTTGAAAACCTCTTGACAACTAAACTCAAAAACATAAGTAACTATTGCCAAAGTAGGCCTTCTTATTGTTAATTTTCCCCTGTTACACAAAGGCAACGTAATAACCTTAGGTAGCAAAATCTAGGACAGGGGTGGTAGGGGGTGCAGCCGGACGCGATTGCGCAATGCAGTCGAGTGCAGGGCGCAATCCCAACCAACTCGGAAGAGAATTAACGATCCACGGCCTCGTACTGCTATAATATATACTATAGGCCAAGAACAAAAAGGTTCGTCGTTGATTTTCTGCTTGGAACTATTTTTTTAGTTTCATACTTTAACACTGGCCTAACAACGGACAACAATAAAGAGTACAATAAATAAATAGAAAACAATTTCCAATACAGTAGTCTTGAACCACCTGAGAGCGTGTTGAACCACGTGTAGTGTAATTATTAAACGTAAACCCTATACTAATAATTAAGCTGTACAACGTTTTAATATATTTACAAACATTTCCTCTTAAAATAATCAAGAAAATTAACAACTTTGATACATGACTCTATTGTTCTTCATTGTCAACCAATTAATTCCATGAAAAGAAATCATGTTTTAAATGTCATCAATTCCCAATGGGTCCACGAGATTTATCCAAAGTACAGTTAGTAAAAAAGATTTCTTGTCTTTTTTAATAAGTTTGTAAGCCTTAGGAAAAAATAGTAACTAACTACGGATATTTTGATTTAATCTGATAATTTTTCTACTGTGATTTTTATGCAAAGACTATTTTAGTGTAAAATTAAAAGTAAATACTACTGTAATTATTATAAAGCTTTTTTTCTTTGTCATTACCATTCACCTTTTTGGAGACATGCATGTAGAGTAAAGGTTACCGTTTTATAAGTATATGAAATAAAAATATTGTGTTTTATGTTATAGAAATAGAAACAATATACATTTATCCCTTATCAAAGCTTTTACTGCTGACTGTACCATACATTCTCATGAACTCGTAGAGAAAGAAAATGTTGAATATTTTAAAATGACGTGAACTTTTATTTACGAACTTTCATTTTTCGAGAACAATACTGTGGCCTTAGTGAAAAAGGATCTAAGTCGAAAATGCATCTTTACAGGAGACGTTAAAAACACTCCGCGCGCTTCAAATTCGTGTTTGACGTCATGTGACATTTAAAGATGCTCTTTATTATTATTGGGTTACTTTTTATGTTAAGAGTATTTAAGTTAATGATTTATACTAACGACAAAATGAATTCCTTGAGGATATAAATTAAGTTAGACCCCTTTTCCCATAACTAAAATATTAATTCGTACAAGTGAAAAGGGATACGCATTTGGAATTATTTTATAATAACCAACAAAATATTGTTTCCCTTTATTTTAGGACTAAGTGTTTTTGTATCGATAAACACCAACCAGATTAAAAGTGGGTGATTTATGTTAATTTAGATTAAAAACCACAATTATTTTTCGTTTAAAAGTATATAAATGGACCTGAATAGTTTTTTTTTTTTGGTGTCAGTTGAACCCTATTACACAAAGTAGCTTCCTTACTTTTAAAGATAGCTCAGATCTGTTTTCACCAAACGATAGAGCATTTTTTTCACTAGGGCCACAGTAAACAAGTGGACCTATTTTTGCAAAATGTAATTTTCTCATAATAGAAACTGCTGCAGCAATCATTCGCGAAGATATTTATTTCTTAGTGTTAGATTATTCTAACTATTCTCAACCAGGTCGCATGTTTTGATTTAAACAATAAAATCTCCGAGTCACTGTCACATTTTATGAAGCGAGTGATTTTAAAAGTAAAAAAAAAAACAAATTTAGATCATCTAAAACACATAAGATACTTTTTATCCTGGGATTATGTACGCGGGTGCAGCCGCGGGCAAAAGCTAGTATTAGCATATTCTCAAAACGCCATCTAGCAAAACGTCACAGTAGCAAAATATCATTATCGCAAAATGACATTTTAGCTTAATGTCAAATTCTCAAAACAATCTATTTTTTTTTTTATTTGAAAGTAAATATACTTTTGTGAATAACGCCACCTGGTTAAAACTTTAATAACTACTTGATTACAAGTTTCCGCCCGAAAGCTGGCATTTCATCATTTAACTGGCCTGTTGGGCTTGTGGTTAGTGGCCCTGACTGTTATGCCGGAGGTCGTGGGTGCGATTCCAACCCAGGACAATTGTTTATGTGATGAGCATAATCATTTGTTCTGTGTCTGGGTGTAATTTATCTATAATATGTATGTTTTTAGAAATATATAAGTATGTATGTTTATCAGTTTTCTAGTACTCATAACACAAGCTCTGCTTAGCTTGGGACTACTAAACGGCATGGTGTGATAGTTGTGGAATATCAAAAAATAAACATTGAGAACCCTATAAACCATCCAGAGACCAACTCAAGTATATGACAAACAAAATTACACCCAAATCGGTAAGCAGTGTTTAGTAGAAGTTAAGTGGCAAACACACGCACAGAAGAATTATATAATTTGATTGAATTTGAAAAGAAAAAGTATGATAAATCATTCTAATGATAGACTATTTTTAAACTCTTTTGTGCTGACCGACAAGCCGTTCAATAGTTAATTGCAAATTTAAAATTTTATTTCAGGTATTTTGTTCAGCCTAAGAAATCTTTTAATTTCGAATTGTTGGGCAACTACTGATTATATTATCTGTAGGTTGTAACGTCTCCGAGTATGGCAGTGAGATGCGTAAAAGAAATAATATCAAATACAAATACAAACAAAGGACACCACCATTTTGAATCGGGATGGGCGGGGTAGTCGTCTAGTCGCAGCAAACTTGCATGAGATCGATATCACACAAACGCGGTGCGTCATCGGCGCCATCTTTAACTACATTGTGCCCGTTTTGTTCAAATGTGATCGCCATTTTGATGAATCACCTATTTTTGCTTAATCCTTTGACTATTTAAGTGTCGCGAACCCTTTTGCGCTTATTATTTAGACAATATCATGTTCAAAACGTAAGATATTTCAAAGCACTAGTTTACACCAATAAAAAACAGCCTGAACACATGAGTGACAGAATATCATACGAGTGAAAGTGATAAAGCAGAGAGATCACGACCCACAGCTCTGAGAATACGACACCAGGAGGAGGACTGCAATAACAGGGCTTTAAAATAACTCCACCAGTTGAAGAAACTAGATACAGCAGAGAACTAAACTATAAACAAAGCTAACTTACCTAGCTGTACTATAGCTATCGAATGAATGTAACGATGAACCCGCTGAGCTGCCGCCATTTTAGGTGTCCTGAACATGGCTGCCGATTCTATATTCAGATTCCATATCTCGTGCCACGACTTACACTTAGAACTAGATCTTACCTTCTTCTTCGTTACAGCCATCGTAATAGTTGTTATAATACAAATCTCGACAGTAATCGACCGGATCTTGCTTCTTAGCTTCAGCAGCTTCTAGCATACGCTCGTAGTTACGAAGAGCGACGCACATTTTACAATCAGGGAAAAATATCTCGGGAGTATACATTTTGAGTTAAATTTAGAGGGGAAAGTTAATTAGACCACACCGGTTTCGTGCACGCGAACGACCGAACGGATGGCGTAGCGGGGAGAAACTGGGCGAGCAGGGGTCAAGTTAGACGCAGTAAAATTTCCAAGGGGTCGATACGAGTGACGCATGCGCTGTAGGGCGAACAGAAGGGCGCAGGCCCAGAACAGCGACAAAGCGACTTTAATCATTCCAAAATAAGGCTCAATTTACTCGTACTTAGTGAAATAAGATCACGACTGTTCTCAAAATGGTGCGTCCCAAAATTCAACCGTATTATCAACGTTATTAAAGCAAAATTCCGAATGAGTCAAATAAGGCGATTACTCTTGTATTCGGACGGCCAGTTACAACCCTACGCAATTTATCGAGACGTTAGGGGATCGGGTTAGCGACGTGTGACGTCTATTTGTTTTATCGTGCGTAATAAAACGAAAAAAATGAGAAATGGAGAACTGAGGGCCTGAATTTTGTTAGGTCACAACTTTCAAACAAGATGTGGCCTGATAAATATACAACGTATAACGTTAAATGCGCAAAACCTCAGATACCTCAAATGATTTTTAATTCGATTTACGTAATTATGTAAGAAAAAAAAAACAATAAAAAAGAATTAAAAGATTTTATGAGCAGTTTCAGTTTGTTTAAAATTCATATCTGCACTGAAATAAGAACTTTTATTATCCCGTGTATGAGAAAATTTTATTGGATTACAACTATTTGTGTTTGTTTTCCTATTTGGGCGGGTTTGCGCACGTCATGGCTTGACCTATTCATACATTCAGTCAAAAAAGTATCGGGAATGGATGATTTGTTTATGGTTCCAAATTCAAATTTTTGTTTTTTTTTTTTGTAGTTGTTAGATTGGCACAACTGTTTTCCATTTTGGCGCGGAGTTTGAGTTGCATCTGTTATTTATATTAAATACAGTGCTGGTTTTAGTAATATCATATATATAGTGTGTATTGCGAATTTCATAATGGACAAAAATATCGAACAAAGAGTTTGTCTTAAATTTTGCATCGCCAATGGAATTTCGTGTTCGGAGTCACTGAAAATGTTACAGAAGGCTTACGGTGAATCGACTTTATCAAAAACTCGTGCTTATGAGTGGTCCAAAGCGTTCAAAAGCGGTCGAGATGTGATGGAAGATTTGCCTCGCTCTGGTAGGCCGTCAACGTCTGCAACTGAAGTTAACATCGCAAAAGTGAAGGAAATAGTGACTGAAAATCCCCATTCAACTCTGAGAGAGATAGCCGCCGAACTTTCTGTATCTCACGAGTCGATCCGTACCATTTTAACTAATCATTTGGGTATGAAACATGTTGCTGCTCGGCTAGTCCCAAAAGATCTGAATTTATTCCAAAAACTCAATCGCATGAAAGTCGCTGAGGACATGCTAGAACGAGTCAGTTCGGACCCAACATTCATGAAACGCATTGTTACTGGTGACGAGACGTGGGTTTACGAGTTTAACATGCAAACTAGTCAACAAGCTTCGGAGTGGCGCCTTCCAACTGATCTGAAACCGAAAAAACCACGCCAAAGTCGATCAAAAGTCAAAGTCATGTTGACTGTTTTCTTTGACTGTCGCGGTGTTGTGCACTCTGAATTCTTACCGGAAGGTCTAACGGTATAAAGAATATTATTTGAGCGTTATGCGGCGTTTAAGAGAGCAAATTCGACGAAAAAGGCCAGATTTGTGGAAAGAAAATTCTTGGATTTTGCACCACGACAATGCGCTTTCGCACAAGGCTATCATTGTGAACGAATTTTTGACTAAACACTCAACAAATACCATCCAGCAACCACCATATTCACCAGATATGGCTCCTGCTGACTTTTTTCTTTTTCCTAAACCCAAATTACCACTTCGTGGCACCCGTTTTCAATCGATAGAAGACATAAAGGAGAATTCGCGGCGAGAACTGAACTCAATTCAGGAAGCAGCGTTTAAAAAATTTTTTGATGAATGGATTATTCGTTGGCGCAAGTATATCGTTTCTAAAGGAGCATACTTTGAAGGTGATAAAATAAATTGAAGATGAATAACAGACATTTTGTGTATTATTGATCTTTTCCCGGTACTTTTTTGACAGAGTAGTAAATAGGACGAAGTCTTTAATGAAGATTTTTTTGAAACATTTAACATATATTAAAAAGTGCTTTAATTGATTCTGCTTGTTATTCTGATGAAACTAATTTCAGGTTTTGCGCATTCAACACGTTACACCTTGTAGTACGGGTTCCCTAGTACATTTTTTCCACTTGATTACTATCAAGATAATTTTCCGAGAGTAGCTTTATTTTGATGAGACGCCTAACAATTTCCTATACAAAACTTTCGATTGTGATTTAGCTAACAGATCTCTGTTAGCTAAATCACAATCGAAAGTTCCTTGGTATCTACCAAGGATACAATATGTATGAAATGATGACTTTAAAAAATTTATTACTAACAGGTTTTTTTTTTTGTTAAATCCCAAGATAACTCTCTAAATGATTCGAAAACGTATTTGTCCTATAAAAAAATTGGTTTGATAAAAGAGTCTCCCTCTTCCAACATGTATCGAAAACGAGGTCATCATAAATGATTACTAACCAGCTGATTTTTGTTTTGTTACTTAATTTATATTCATATTATTCAACAGTCATATTGTCCTACAAATTGCGCGGTACGTTATCCCGGTCCTACGCTCAAAAGTTGTTAAAACCACGAGACCATTTTTCTCATTACTAACTGTAGGACAACAATATTACATAATAGGTTAGTGTGTTCTCTGCCCAAATGAAACAATGTCTTACAAAAAAACAGGTATGTATCACTAGTCCGACAAGAATTTTAAATTAAAAAAAAAAACCATTAGTAATAAATTTTTTAGTCATCATCTCATACATATTGTACCCTTGGTATCTCTGTTAGCTACCACAATCGAGTTTTGTAAAGGAAATTGTTGGGCGTCTCATCAAAATGAAGCTACTCACGGAAAATTAGCTTAAGAGGGTCCTTTTCCACACGCCTATCGTAAACATCGAAAATGGCTTAAAAGCTTGTTACTTTATCTAATGCAATCCAACGCGATGTTTGACGAAAAGGCAACGCAAAAAAAAGGGATAGAGGGGCTATTATTTTTTATTACTCTGTTAGTATTCGGTAATTCCGCGATTTCCTCGAATATTTCACAAAACTTGCTCCAGGAAATAGCTGTTTTTTTTTACCCTTAAAAGTGTTTGAAAAAAGTTGTCGTCATTTAGAATCTTAATAAAATTTGCAAGGCTTCTATAGTTTTAATTTTTTGACTTTTTTAATTTTTAGGCAAATTATGACGTCAAAGTTCATACAAAATAAGAGATTTTCAGAGGTATTTACTGGATTAGTTTCACGTAAATTTAGAAATTGATTTCTATAGAAGCCTAGATAATATCCAAAAGATACTGTGTTTCCATAATATCTAATGAAAAATGTGTAATAACGTCATAATCAGTTATGAGCGGTTGTATGAAAAACAGTGAAAATGTGAGTCATGATGCATCCATCACCTTAATAGTAATCAAGTGGAGAAAATGTACTATCGTAACTAAAATGGAACCCGTACTAATACTCATCAAGCATGCTTAGATTTAAACAGTGTTTTTTTTTATATGTGTCAATGTGTCCAGTAACCGGATGTTATTTTATGATGTGAACATATCCTTCTTTTGAATACCTCTTGAGAACTAAACTCAAAAACATAAGTAACTATTGCCAAAGTAGGCCTTCTTAGTGTTAATTTTCTCCGTTACACAAACAAAGGCAACGTAATAACCTTAGATGGCCAAATATAGGACAGGAGTGGTAGGGGTGCAGCCGGACGCGATTGCGCAATGCAGTCGAGTGCAAGGCACAATCCCCACCAACTCGGATGAGAATTATCGATCCACGGCCTCGTACTGCTATACAAGAACAAAGAGACTCGTCGTTGTTTTTATGCCTGGAACTATTTTTTTTAGTTTCATACTTTAACACTGGCCTAACAACGGACAACAATAAAGAGTATAATAAATAAATAGAAAACAATTTCCAATACAGTAGTCTTGAACCATCTGAGAGCGTGTAGTGTAATTATTAAACTTAAACCCTTCACTAATAATTAAGCTATACAACGTTTTAATATATTTTCAAAGATTTTCTACCTCTTAAAAAAATCAAGAAAATTAACAACTTTGGTACACAATGCTATCAATTCGCAAAATTACATATTATTGGGCTGATCCCAGAGGTCCATAATTCTATTGTTCTTCATTTCCAACCAATTCCATGAAAAGAAATCTTGTTTTAAATGTCATCAATTCCCAATGGGTCCACGAGAAAGTACAGCCAGTAAAAACCATTCCTTGTCTGTTTTAATAAGTTTGTAAGCCTTAAGAAAAAAATAATAACTGACTACGATTATTTTAGTATGCTCTTATAATTTTGCAAGTGATTTTTAATGCAAAATCTATTTTAGTGTAAGATTAAAATGATTTACTGTAATTGTTATAAAGCTTTTTTCATTGTCATTACCATTCGCCTCTTTGGAGACATGCACGTAGAGTAAAGGTTACAGTTTCATTTATGAAATAAAATTATGAATTGGGTTTTATTTTATAGAAACAATATATATTTATCCCTTATCAAAGCTTTTACTGCTGACTGTACCAAACCTTCTCATGGACTCGTAGAGAAAATGTTTAATATTTTAAAATGACGTGAACTTTTGTTTACGAACTTTCATTTTTGAGAACAATGGACAAGTGGACCTTTTTTTGCGATGGGAAAAATCATCTTGTGACAAAACCCGCTCTTGGGTGGAGCGGGAGATAGTTTCAGACTCCTACTGACTAAAGACCCCATCCCGTTCCTTCTAGCCTTCATACCGGGGCACGAGCTTCCTTTCGGACCCTCAAGTGGACCTAATTTAGCAAAAGTTAATTTTCTCTTATTAGAAGCTGCTGCAGCAATCATTCGCGAAGATATTCATTACTTAGTGTTAGACAATTCTAACTACCCTTTACCAGGTCGCACGTTTGAAGATTTAAACAATAAAATCTCCAAGTCGCTGACACGTTTATTGGAGATTTTAAAAGTAAAAAAAATCAAATTTAGATCATCTATAACTAATATGCACTAACATTAGCATAATCTCCAAAACGCCATCTAGCAAAACGTCACAGTACAAAATGTCTTCTCGCAAAATGCTAATTTTGCTTAATGTCACATTCGCAAGATGCCATTTTAGCTTAATGTCAAGTTCGCAAAATGCCATTTTAGTTTAATGTCAAATTTTCAAAACAATCTCATTCTTATATAATTTGATAGTAAATATATTTTTGTGAATAACGCCACCTGGTTAAAACTTTAATTACTACTTGATTACAAGATTCTTATGCAAATAAAAATATAAAAGACTCCTGACCGACATGATTCTGCCCGAAAGCTGGCATTTCATCATTTAACTGGCCTGTTGGGCTAGTGGTCAGTGGCCCTGACTGTTATCCCGGAGGTCTTGGGTTCGATTCCTACCCAGGACATATGTTTATTTGATGAGCATGATCATTTGTTGTGTCTGGGTGTAATTTATCTATAAAATGTATGTATTTAGAAATATATAAGTATGTTTATCAGTTTTCTAGTACCCATAACACAAGCTCTCCTTAGCTTGGGACTACTAGACGGCGTTGTGTGATAGTTATGGATTATCAGAAAATAAAAATTGAGAACCGCAGAAACCATCCATAGACCAACTCAAATATATGACATTCAAAATTACACCCTAATCATTAAGCTGTATTTAGTAGAAGTTAGGTGGCAAACACACACACAGAAAAATTATATAATATGATTGAATTTGAAAAAAAAAGGTTGATAAATCGTCATAGTGATAGAATATTTTTGACCTCTTTGTGCTGACTGCTAAGCCGTTCAATAGTTAATTAAAAAATTAAAATGGATCCAAAGTAGAGCTTGCAATCGAATAGTAAATAAATATATATTCGTATGCTAAAAGAAATACTAGTCTTAAGTCTATGTTGGTAAAATTACGCACTGTGGTAATTTTCCATATCATTAGTAGGTGAATCTGATTTAATTCTGAATTATTATTGACGAATCTGATTAAAAAGTATTATTGCATAATTATAAAAATGATGCTGCAATGTCTTTACGACACCTTTGTATTTATTATACTTTTAATCTTTTTTTTATATTTGATCTTATTATTAACGAGTTTAAGACTTTTGAGTTTTAAAATGTTACAATTGTTTTAACATTTCATGTATAATCGTGTGATTTATAAGAACGCAAGTTTTCTGTAATGTTCAAGAATTAAATAATATTTTTTATAATAGTATATCAAACTAAAGAAAATCTATCGAAAGATAATATATTTCATTTCAGGTATTTTGTTGAGCCTAAGAAATCTTTTAATTTCGAATTGTTGGGTAACTACCTACTGATTAACCAGGCATGGCAGTGAGATGCGTAAAAGAAATAATATCATAATACAAATACAAACAAAAGACACCACCATTTTGAATCGGGGTGGGCGGGGTAGTCGACTAGTCGCTGCATAAGTTGCATGAGATCGATATCACACAAACGCGCTGCGTCATCGGCGCCATCTTTAACTATTTTGTGCCCGTTTTGTTCAAATGTGATCGCCATTTTGATTTATTAACTAATTTCGCTTAATCCTTTGACTATTTAACTGTCCCGAACCATTTCGCATTTATTAATTAGACAATGTCATCATCAAACCATAAAATACTTCAAAGCACTAGTTTACACGATTATACATCGTATGATTTATAAGAACGTAAGTTTTCTGTAAGTTTTAAGGATTTAGTAACATAAGACATTTTAGTATATCAAGTAAAGAAAATCTATCGCAAGCATGAGATCGATATCATACTAACGCGGTGCGTCATCGGCGCCATCTTTAACTTCATTGTGGTCCTTTTTATTTAAATGTGATCGCCATTTTGATGTATCACCTATTTTTTCTTAATCCTTTAACTATTTAAGTGTCCCGAATGTTTAAGGGTTAAATATTTATTTTTATATTTTAGTATCTCAACTAAAGAAAATCTATCGCAAGACAATTTATTTTATTTCAGGTATTTTGTTAAGCCTAAGAAATCTTTTAATTTCGAATCGTTGGATAACTACAGATTATATTATTTGTTGGTTGTAACGTCTCCAAGTATGGCAGTGAGATGCGTGAAAGTAATAATATCATAATACAAATACAAACAAAGGACACCACCATTTTGAATCGGGGTGGGCGGGGTAGTCGTCTAGTCGCTGCAAAGTTTTATGAGATCGATATCACACACAAACCCGCTGCGTCATCGGCGCCATCTTTAACTATGTTGTGCCCGTTTTGTTGATTCCTGAACCCTTCCGCGCTTATTATTTAGGCAACGTCATCATCAAATCGTAAAATACTTCAAAGCACTAGTTTACATCAATAAAAGAAAACAGCCTGAAACACATGCGTGACAGAATATCATACGAGTGAAAGCACGACCCACAAAACTGAAAATACGACACCAGGAGGAGGACTGCAATCAAAGGGCCTAAAAATAACTCCACCAGTTGAAGGAACTAGATACAGCAAAGAACTAAACTATAAACAAAGCTAACTTACCTAGCTATCGAATGAATGTAATGATGAACCCGCCGAGCTGCCGCCATTTTAGGTGTCCTGAACATGGCTGCCGATTCTATATTCAGATTCCATATCTCGTGCCACGACTTACACTTAGAGCTAGATCTTACCTTCTTCTTCGTTACAGCCATCGTAATAGTTGTTGTAATACAGATCTCGACAGTAATCGACCGGATCTTGCTTCTTAGCCTCTGCAGCTTCTAGCATACGCTCGTAGTTACGAAGAGCGACACACATTTTACAATCGGGGAAAAATATCTCAGGAGTATACATTTTGGGGCGCTAGATTCAGCGATTCAGTTAAAGTTAAAGGGGGAAATTAATTAGTCCACAACGGTTTTGACGCGAACAACCGAACAGACCGCGGAGCGGGGAGAAACTAGGCGAGCTGGGGGTCAAGTTAGACGCAGTAAAATTTCCAAGGGGTCGATACTAGTGACGCATGCGCTATAGGACGAACAGAAGAGCGCAGTCCCAAAACAGCGGCGAAGCGACTTTAATTATTCTAATATAAGGCTCAATTTACGTAGTGAAATAAGTTGACGACTGTTTCTCAAAACTCTGCGTCCTAAAATTCTACCGTATCGTAAAAGTTACCAAAGTAGAGTTCCGATTGAGTCAAATAAGGCGGTTAGTCTTATATTGGGAGGCTTAGTCTCAACCCTACACAATCTATCGAGACGTTAGGGGATCGGGTTAGCGACGTGTAACGTCTATTTATGGGTTTACCTCTCAATCCCCGAGCGGCCCCCGGGGGCCGCGCGAATTTCATCGCGCCATTCGGTCAAACCCCAAGCGACACCCGGGTGTCGCTCTCACCCACTCCATTGTAGGCCATATTATCAATATTTAGAGACAACTTTTCTATGAACAAGTTTGGATATTTACGTTTTTGGATAAATTTCCTACAAATTGAACGCATTCTATTCTATAATTTGTGGTTTGATGTTTTTTTTTTCGGCTTGACATTCGACACATAAATTTCGAGTTTGAAAAACACATTGTGTGGCCTTTGTGTGATATATACCAGATTTCGCTCAAGTAAGTATTGTTTGTTATTATAGAGTTATTATTTTGCTTATAATGGTTCTATTTAGAGTATAATTTGCATGAAATACATTGTTATAACTATTAGATAAAGCCGTTATAGTTTGTGAACAAATTTTCCGATTTCCGTGTAAATTACGATGATTTTTATCAGTAAATATAATTATACTATTGTAAAAAGTAATTAGAATTGTTTATACAACGATAGAATAACGTTTTTGTGCAATTTTAGTGAAAAAAAATCTTGACAAAAAAGGATCCGTAACCGCCATTTTGCCCTTCAAAATCCAACAAGCCATTTTGGTCCTTATTTTTATTCACCTAAGTACAAAATCGGTTTGAAATTGTTCTTTTTGAAGGTTTGACTAGGGAAACGTAGTACTACTCTGTCAAGAAAGTACCGGGAAAAGATCAATATTACACAAAATGTCTGTTATTCATCCAAATTTATTTTATCACCTTCAAAGTATGCTCCTTTAGAAACGATACACTTGCGCCAACGAATAATCCATTCATCAAAACATTTTTTAAACGCTGCTTCCTGAATTGAGTTCAGTTCTCGCCGCGAATTCTCCTTTATGTCTTCTATCGATTGAAAACGGGTGCCACGAAGTGGTAATTCGAGTTTAGGAAAAAGAAAAAAGTCAGCAGGAGCCATATCTGGTGAATATGGTGGTTGCTGGATGGTATTTGTTAAGTGTTTGGTCAAAAATTCGTTCACAATGATAGCCTTGTGCGAAGGCGCATTGTCGTGGTGCAAAATCCAAGAATTTTCTTTCCACAAATCTGGCTTTTTTCGTCGAATTTGCTCTCTTAAACGCCGCATAACGCTCAAATAATATTCTTCATTTACCGTTAGACCTTCCGGTAAGAATTCAGAGTGCACAACACCGCGATAGTCAAAGAAAACAGTCAACATGACTTTGACTTTTGATCGACTTTGGCGTGGTTTTTTCGGTTTCGGATCAGTTGGAAGGCGCCACTCCGAAGCTTGTTGACTAGTTTGCATGTCAAACTCGTAAACCCACGTCTCGTCACCAGTAACAATGCGTTTCATGAATGTTGGGTCCGAACTGACTCGTTCTAGCATGTCCTCAGCGACTTTCATGCGATTGAGTTTTTGGAGAAAATTCAGATCTTTTGGGACTAGCCGAGCAGCAACATGTTTCATACCCAAATGATTAGTTAAAATGGTACGGATCGACTTGTGAGATACAGAAAGTTCGGCGGCTATTTCTCTCAGAGTTGAATGGGGTTTCAGTCACTATTTCCTTCACTTTTGCGATGTTAACTTCAGTTGCAGACGTTGACGGCCTACCAGAGCGAGGCAAATCTTCCATCACATCTCGACCGCTTTTGAACGCTTTGGACCACTCATAAGCACGAGTTTTTGATAAAGTCGATTCACCGTAAGCCTTCTGTAACATTTTCAGTGACTCCGAACACGAAATTCCATTGGCGATGCAAAATTTAAGACAAACTCTTTGTTCGATATTTTTGTCCATTATGAAATTCGCAATACACACTATATATATGATATTACTAAAACCAGCACTGTATTTAATATAAATAACAGATGCAACTCAAACTCCGCGCCAAAATGGAAAACAGTTGTGCCAATCTAACAACTACAAAAAAAAAAACAAAAATTTGAATTTGGAACCATAAATAAATCATCCATTCCCGATACTTTTTTGACTGAATGTATGTCGATAAACGTGTCGATAAAATTTTGTCATGATCGATAGTGATAGCGGTATTTTGTATTTATTGCATAATTATTTTTACATGATAACTTTGTTATTTCTAAAGCTCTAACATGATTTTTTTTTTCTTTGTATAAAACAAAATTAATTGAAGAGATCTTAGATATATATAAGTACTAATGTTTTTTTTTTTTTCTCTTTGTATTACAGCATGTCTAATAATAATTGGCGCGTAAATGAGCAGCCTCCTGCGGACTTCCTCGATCTGCTCTATGACGAGGAAGATCCGGACGTTGGAGAGGAGAGCGGCGATGAACACGACGAGTTCATCGACGATGAGGTTGTAATGTTTGCCTTATGATTTAGAATAATAATAATAATTTGAGAACTGTTTTTTTATTGCATTTTGATGGGATTTTTTTGCATGGATATATTTCTTTGTACTTTTTAGGATGAAGATTTTTTATATAAGAATCGGTGTTCATCGCCGGAACGCATGGGGAGCTTTCCACAGGTATTGCGTTTATTGTAGTTTGCGGTGATTTATTGGTTATGGGTGGCGGTGTATTCGCATGTTTTTTTTTTTTTTTGTATGTTTAGGGTGAACCGGAGCTCTCTTCCTCACCGGAGGCTCCCCCCTACATTCTCTCACGTCACCAGAGCGCCCAAGGAGGCTGTCACAAACGGTAATACTTTTTTCTTCGGTTCGATTTGCAATATTTCTGTTAATTTTTAACAGATTTCAATAATTTTAATGTTTGATTATTTTAGGATGATTGGTCGCCACGTCCTTCGGCGTCCCGTGACAGGTCAAGATCCCCAATAATTCGGAATCTGCCGTTGAAATCGTAAGTTTATATCTACTGATATTATTTATGAATAGTCATCTTCCGTATCTTACCGATATGGACGTATATGAAATAACTTTAGTAAAAGTATTTATTTTTACATTGTACTTGTTGAGGAGCAAGGATTCGTGATACGGATTTTTGGGGAGGATGGCCAACCGCTGGACGCTGAAGTTGACGATGGCGCCATTCAGGAGGTGGAGGAGCTAAGCGTATTTTTGTCCCCGGATGCCCACGCTTTGTATGTGTCCTCTGAGGAGCGTGAGATGAATGATAGTGAAAGAAATGAAAGGGGAGCTGGTGAAAGAAGAATGAGTAGACGAAGAGGTGGACGAAGGGGTGTGCGAGGACAGAACGTAAGTGGGCGTGGGTATCCGAACCGGGGCCGCAGGGGGAACAATCAGTGGGAAGTGGGACACCCACTGAATGTATTACGAAGACGACAGATGAGAATGCAAGGTGCTGCCAGAGCTGAGAGAGATGTAGAACGAGAAATTGATAGCGAGAGCGAAAATGGTGACGAATTCTTCGACGCTAATGATGGAGGAGATAGTCTCCCAAGACTGGAAGGCCAGAACCTCCACTTTGAATGGTCGACTATGGAGTCCTTTCAAGGCCAGGAGGAAAATTTTAGACCAGAGCGTACGGGTTCTGTTCATGATTACACTTCGGCATATGATGCTTTTCGCTCTTATTGGGGCGTTGACGTCTTAGGCCTAATTGTGGCTGAAACGAACCTGTATGCCACTAAAATTATATCTGCTGCTTTCCAGTCTGAATGGTATCCCACTAACATTCACGAAATGTTGTGCCTTTTTTCGTTCTGGATGATGTTGGGGGGGATCGTCAGAATGCCAACTGTTGTCAGTTGTTTTTCTGTCGATCCTCTTCTGAAAACGGAAGTTTTCAGGCGTATCTTCACACGTAGAAGATATGAACTATTAACCAGAGCATTACATTTTATAGATTCCGACCCCGCAGTTAATAATTATCCAAATCCCTCCAACATTAGCGCCGCTAGCAGCTCTGATCAACTATACCGTCTGAGACCAATAATTGCACATTTAAATTCTAGTTTTCAGGCAAATTATATTTTGCATAAAGATATTTGTATAGATTTGTAGAGTTTGACCCTATGGAAAGGAAGATTGAAATTTAGACAGTATATTCAGAACAAAGCTGCTAAGTTTGGTATCAAGACTTTTGAGCTTTGTGAGAGTTCCACTGGGTATTTGTGGTCTTTCATTGTTTACTCCGGTAAACAATCCGCAACAGACTTGGAGCAGTCACTCGGTGTACTGAAAAGTACAGCTGTTGTGAAGAAGCTCATTGGGCCCCTACTGAACAAAGGATATAGACTATTTATGGATAATTGGTACAATTCGCCTCTGTTAGCTAGATTTCTGAAGCTCAATGGTACCGACTGCGTTGGTACCTTGAGAGCTTCTCGTAGAGACGTTCCTATTCTTGTAAATAAGGCTCCGCTTAAAAGGGGGGATTTCATAGCGAGACATTCCGGCGATGTCTCTATATTATCGTGGCAAGACAAGAAACGAGTAACCATGATTTCTACTTGTCATGGTTCAGCTACTGCCTTGCCTACAGTCTCGTCACGTCCACCATATCGTCCAGCACCATTTAAACCGCAGGTAGTGCTGGATTATAATAAATTCATGGGAGGGGTGGATATGAAGGACCAAATGCTCGAGCCTTATTTAATAGAACGGAAACGTTGTGCCAAATGGTACATGAAACTATTTAAACGCTTGCTAAATATTTCTATTCTTAACGCTCGCATTCTTCTAGAATCATCAACACATAAACGTCAAGATCATTTAGGTTTTCGCCTTAGTCTCGTAGATTCCATTCTCACTAATCATCTATCACATTGTCCGCAGAGTCGTAGGTTTATTGTTATCAGTAGTAGATCTACGCACCAACAGCCACAAAAATTCGTTCCGTATACACATTGGCCCGTTCTGCTGGAAGAAACAGAGTACGCTTCAGCACACAACCGAAATTTCCGGAAGCGTTGTATTGTTTGCCTTCGGGCGGGCAACAAGACACAAAGAACGCCGTACTGCTGTGAAACCTGCCAAGTGCCACTGTGTATAGTAAATTGCTTTAAATCATACCATACGCCACAGTAGTAATGCTTTCCTGCTTTCTTCTTTTTTTCCAATTCTTCCCAAATATTCATAAATAACTATTGTGATAGGTATTTTATGCAAAACAGTGCAAGGTTTGTGTGTAGAGAATGGCTGTATGTTATAATAGGTATTTTATGAATACGGAGTGCAAGGCTTGTAAGTGGAGCATATTTGTGGATTTTATATATATAGTTAATTTAATATAGATAGTTTCATTTTTAAAATTGCTGGCTGATTACTATATATCTGTTGCTAACAATACTCAATTGAAAATAATAAAATTGTTACTTTCAATATAGTTTTGCGATTATGGATGAGGGATTTGACAATTTCAGTTACTAACGAGAGTATTATTAAAATAAAATCCAACTGAGAGTAATCTTCTTCAGTTCATCTACATGATTTTATTCATGGTTACATAATCAGCCTTCTGACTATATAATGTGCGTGTTTTGTGTTTGTACATATGTAAAACTAGTTGTGGCACTATTTCGATTTTATAAGTAAATTTATAATTGTGATTTTAAATATTACACTGGCATAGCTTTAAAATTGGTTTGATGAGTGAAAGCGTGATGTTTGTTGTATTATTTTTCGTGTTTTGTGTATGAAAAGCTTATTTTTTATTGTTTTAAATATTAAACTGTCTTAGTTTTAAAACTGTATAAAATTGTCTGGCATGATAATGTTTGTTGTATTATTTTGTGTATATATGCAAAAAAACCTTTTACAAAAGGTTTTCTGCAATCACGCGAGTGAAGCCACTGGCAGCAGCTAGTTGTAAATAAAATAAAATGTTTCATGAGTTTGTATTTTTATTCACTTATACCAAAATCCCCTACAGAAAGAACAACTATCGATAAAGTTACAAAAAGTGAAGGGAACATCCCTAGTTGTTTTTATGCTTAGTCGGGTCGAATTTCAAGTGGTGTTATTGTAAACATCTCAAGCTGTTTGGTCAAATTGTTTACTTTTTTAGATAACACATGCCCTTGTTTTGAGGAGTTTGTAAATGTATTCATATATTTCTTGAAATTTACTCGACAGCCTGGTTTCTAAAACTTGAACTCGTAGAGCAAATTTTCTATACCGGTGATTGCTTGGTTTTGATGCCTAGTAAATAAGAAAATTATCTATTAGTAAAATTTCGTTTACAGAATGACAAATCATCGTTTCAAAATACAGTTATTATTTATTAGTAGTAAAGTAATATTTCGGCCGCCATCTTGTTTATGGCGCCCACTGTCAACACCACTTTTTGACATTTCGTTTCCTGGTTTGAAGGGTTAACCCTTCAGATACCGTCAATTAGAGACACAATAGTAAGACAATAGATGCGCGGCCACCGGTGGTCGCTTGGGGATTCATAAATTAATGCAACGATTTGGATAAGTACATTTAAAAATAAATAAAGGGCACATTTAAGATTATTCCACGTTTCACGCAGAGCAGAGCTGGCACCAAGGTGTTCAATGGAAAACGAAGACACTCAAAAATAAATTACTTATTTTTGGACTTGAACTGCTTGCGCCTAATACAACTCTGTACTACACTACATGATAGTGATCACACAAAGAATGTGGATCTTGAAATTGATGAGCATAACCCGAATAACGATGGTTTGGTAAACAAGTACTTAATTCATGAATCCCCAAGCGACACCCGGTGGCCGCGCATCTATTGTCTTACTATTGTGTCTCTAATTGACGGTATCTGAAGGGTTAAAAAAAAATAAAAAGAGAAACAACGCATAGGCTCCATTATAGAATACAGAAAATAATCCATTCTATCATAGAGCAGTGGTGGCTGAGTGGTAATGGCCCCGACTTACGGCGCATTATTTTGTGTAATTTATTTCATTCATCACCACTGCTCTCAAAACGGTGAAAAAAAACATCGTGAGGAAACCGGCATATCCTAGAACCAAAAATTCGAAGACATGTGCCATCCACCAACCCGTATTGGGCCTGCGTGGTGGATTACGGCCCATTCCCTCTCCTAGAGAGGCGGCCTGCATCCTAACAGTGAGAACATTAAAAGGATGATGATGAATACATTCATTTGCCAACTATTGTAGCAATACTGCGTGGGATATTATTTAAACATCCACTTTTAATTCATTGAATTTCCAAATACGATTAATAGAAAAATGCATAAGATGATGAGCACAAGGAAAAAGCAAGCAAGCGAGATGTTTTAGCAGTACGTGGTAGTTATGAAAAGCTGGGAAAGCGTGCGATTTTCGGATTACGAGTCGTTGTTATTCATAAATAAGTTGCTATTTTACCACTTATTTAGTGCTTAAGGAAAAATTGGCTCTTTACGAAACTTGCAAACGGAGAACTAAGAAAGAATATGGCACGAGGCAGCGCAGCGTGATATACCGACGAAAAACAAAACCGTAAGGAGAGTCCGATGTAAAACTGGTACTTCATCGTTGTTATAAATGTAGTGCATATTTGTTTTTTCTTAAATACTTGTTATTTAACTATGTATATTACACTATTTTAGAATTATTATAAGTTAGTACTACGAGTATATTAATGTTAGTGTTGTTTAATGGAATACCCATTCTTTGTTAAAGATAGGAGACAAACATCGTTATAAATAATTTAATGTTGGTTAAGTCTTAGGCCAGACTATACTAGATATGTGGGAGGACCAAGTTGTAGGACTCTTTTCTAAATTAAACTTTTTAAATAAGTAAGTTTGATTTTAGAATGAAGGTGGAATGAAAAAGATGTGATGGAGTGAGAGCAGCTTTATCAGACCTCCTGATTTTTCCAAGAAACTCCTGATCTACTGATTTTATTATTAAATCTACGATATTTGTATATTTAAATAAATACGTATAAGGCAATTTTAAAAAAACAGTTCCCGGTGTTGTAATTAATCGCAAAGTGAAAACAATAACTGATGAGTCATGTTTCCCAATCTGGTGCCAAGAAAAGTTTTAGATAGTAGACAATAAATGGCACGTCCTAAGGAACACAAAAATTAAATCAAACCGAAATGAATCGGTGAGAAGTTTTGAAGAATCGTTCAAGTGCCCCCGTGGAAAGACCATTTTCATAAATTAATTTAACACAGACTAAATTAAGAAATAGCTTGAGCGAGTTATTGCAGGAGTCTTGAGAAGTAAAAACATCCTAAGAATATAAATTGATTTGATTTTAAAATAAGCGACAAAATGACAATACAAACTAATTGTCTTATGTATCAAAATAAACAATAATTAAGTGTCTATGTGTAATTTATTGATCTCCTGATTTATCAGATATATCTCCTATTTTTTTTTTATTACCTGGATTTTATAAATTTGGTCAACACTGAGTGGCAGATATATGAAGAAATATTTCAAGATACAAATAATACAAATAATTTATTTTCCATTCACAAAATTAGTACTATATCTTTTGTTTGAAGTGACAAATGACCTTTTAGGCAAAAATTGCCTGTGTTAGGGCACTTCGCTCTTCCATAACTTAAAATTACGCTATGTACCTACTAACAATTTAATTCATATCTAAAAGTTTTATAAAAAACTTCAACTTCAAAGAAAAGAAATTATGCCAAATTGAAAACTAAAAAAAAAAACCAAAGCAAACTTTTTACTAAATATAAACGTCTTGTATTAAGGTATTTTAAAGAACAGTAGAAATGGCGTGCGTGTTTTGTGGTAAATGAAAAGGGTATAATTATGCACGATGTATTTGTGTGAGTGGGTGTGGGTGAATTAGTGATAAACGTATGTAAGTGAGTAGGTGTGTGGTGTGTGCGTGATGTATGTGTGTGAATGAATGTGTGTGCGTCAGAATGGCTGGTGGTCTATGGCGATGGTGTATGCGAGTTGATTCAAAAATTGCTACATAATTGCTTATATTTGCTACATATAGTAAATAATTGCTACATAGGATATATATTTAGAAATACAATTTTTTTTTTGACCAACCATCCTGACGTTTGGTTGGCTGGTCAACCCCTAGTTTAAAGTTAAGCATGCAGACTTTCCCAAAATGTATTGCGTCAATAATTGCTACATATTTACTTCATTTATCTAATTTAGTTGTAACTTCAAACATTTGATAAATAAAGGATTTAGCAATTATTTAAATTATCCCAAGGAAAAGTGCCTGATAAAATATTAAAGGCAAATACTTAGTTATGTAGGTGTCGGTTTAATCGTTTAGGCTCTGGTGTTATGGAGCCGAGTGCTGCAGTGACAAATCTCCACGTGTATCATACGACGTTTTTCAATACACTTACGAAGAAATACTTACTTTCTCTGGAAATTACGACTCATTTTTTTTTTCATTTTATACTGAAGAAAATGTTCCAAAGTTGATTTTAGTTTTGATTTAGATGGCAGCAGGCTATCACAAGTACTTATTAACTTAATCACAATATCTGGTGACGGCGGTACCATCTAAAGAAATCTTTTAAAATCAAATCAAAAAATTTTTCACAAAATAATTTTACTTATGAAATTGCCGTTTTGTATGAAAAAATTTAAACGAATTTTTTTCATGTAATTTTTATTTGTATTAATCGAAGTAATCACCCATGCAATCAATGCATCTTTGCCAATGCAGTGGCAGTTTATTGATGCCCTTCTTAAAGAAATCAGCTGGACGGGAGGCAACAAATTCTTCAAAGGCATTTTGTACTGCCACTCGGGTATTGATTTTTTTTTCCCGCCAAGAAGTTATCCAAATTCTGGAAAAAGTAGTAGTCTGTAGGCGCAAGGTCTGGTGAGTAGGGCGGATGACGGAGAGCTTCCAACCCCAGATCTTGCAACTTGGAGACCGTCTGCTGTGCAGTGTGATCAGTATGTCTGATGTGCGTTGTCGTGCAGGAGCAGCGGAGACGAGCGATTGACCAATGCTGGTTGGACATGTGCCAGCTTCTCCATCATTGTGTTCAGTTCTTCACAGTGCACATCTGCAGTAATGCTCACCCCGTTTGGTAAGAAGCTGTGATTAATCACATCGGCGCTAGACCACCAAACAGTGACCATCACTTTTCTAGGGGTAAGTTTTCGTTTAGGGCATTGTTTAGGTGCTGAACCAGGATCCAACCAACTTGCTGAGCGCTTGCGGTTATCAAACTGAATCCATTTTTCATCGCAGGTAACAATGCGGTTCAAAATTCCTTCATTTGTGTGTCTGTTGAGCAGTGCAAGGCACGTCTCGACGCGTACTTCGCGCTGGCGATTATTGAATTCGTGGGGCACCCATTTGTCAAGCTTTTTTACTTTGCTAATTTGACGCAAATGGACCAATATTGTTTTGACGCTAACGTCGAAAGCTGCTGCTAATTCAGTCGTAGATTGTGTATCATCAGCTTCCACAATCGCCTTTAATTTCGTCATTGTCGACCAAAGTCTTCGGACGACCGCGAGGTTCATTTTTCAGGTCAAAATTTCCAGAATGGAAGCGAGCAAACCAATAACAGGTGGTGCGTTGGTTTGTAGTGTTAGCTCCGTAAACGTCGTTGATGTTGCGTGCCGCTTGTGCCGCGTTGCTGCCACGACGGTACTCATATTCCATAATTACTCGAATTTTTAACGTATCCATGATCCATGATGACGAAAAAGATTGAAATGCGATGAAAATGTAACACTAATCAATAAACAAATGACTACTTTTGGAAAAAAAATGTTTTAAAATAAAATTAATTTGCAATTAGAATTCTTAGCCAAACAAAAATTATTTTGATTTGAAATGGCCAGTACTGCAGAACGGAAATTTCATAGGTAAAGACCTAATATAACACAAATAAAAAATAATATTTAATAGACTTTATTCCCGCGTTTTTTACCTTTGCAGATGGAAGAAGAAGCATAGATATCAAACCTTATATATCCTAGAAATTTAAATATTTTTGAATTTAGAACACAGATTATTGTTAATTTGCTGATAATAAAAAATTATAATTAAAAACTGTGTAAATAGTATTATTTATTCATGATATTCTGTTTCTAAACACAATTTTAATTTGCATTAAATATAACATAAACCTAACCTACCTACCCCCTACCTAACCTTAAAAATATCCGCCTCTTTGCTTTAAAAAAATAATAATCACGGTTCATAAATTAAAAAAATAACGCAAACGTGATAAAAATGTCATGTTGAACCTATTCGTAGTGCAATTAGAGCCTATTTTCGACGTTCCATCGTCGACCGCATCGTCGGTTTCCATCAGGTGAGATAGCGGTCAAGCGCAAACCTATCAATAACAATAAAAAAAAGTGTATCGAAAATATGTGCCTACCCTCAATAATCCAATGAGTATCACCTTAGCAGATATTGTGACCGCCGTCACCAGATATTGTGATTAAGTTAATAAGTACTTGTGATAGCCTGCTGCCATCTAAATCAAAACTAAAATCAACTTTGGAACATTTTCTTCAGTATAAAATGAAAAAAAAAATGAGTCGTAATTTCCAGAGAAAGTAAGTATTTCTTCGTAAGTGTATTGAAAAACGTCGTTTGATACACGTGGAGATTTGTCACTGCAGCACTCGGCTCCATAACACCAGAGCCTAAACGATTAAACCGACACCTAAATAACTAAGTATTTGCCTTTAATATTTTATCAGGCACTTTTCCTTGGGATAATTTAAATAATTGCTAAATCCTTTATTTAACAAATGTTTGAAGTTACAACTAAATTAGATAAATGAAGTAAATATGTAGCAATTATTGACGCAATACATTTTGGGAAAGTCTGCATGCTTAACTTTAAACTAGGGGTTGACCAGCCAACCAAACGTCAGGATGGCTGGTCAAAAAAAAAATTGTATTTCTAAATATATATCCTATGTAGCAATTATTTACTATATGTAGCAAATATAAGCAATTATGTAGCAATTTTTGAATCAACTCGCATACACCAACGCCACAGACCACCAGCCATTCTGACGCACACAATGAATGTGGGGTGTATGTTTTTGTGAGTGGGTGTAAGTGTAAATGACAGGGTCAAATTGCGTGTTGTAAGAGGGTTTCAGTGGTCTCATATATAAGTCCTTCAATCCAATTAGTTATAAGTTGTAAGTTATAAGATGAACTTTATATGTTTTTTTTTTAATACCAGATTGGAACAATGTTGAAGCCGCTAAGGAAACCACTTGGATGATATTATTTTTTTAAATTAATTTAAAAATTAAATTTTATTTAATTTTCTTTAAATCATAGTAAATAAAGTTCTACATAATTATACAGATTTTTCTCCCGTGGATTTTTAAAAGTGTATTTCTTTCTGCACAGTAATCGGGTGTTATTTTATGATGTAAATAGATACTTCTTTTGAAAACCTCCTGACAACTAAAAAACATAAGTAGCTATTGCCAAAGTAGGCCTTATTGTTAATTTTCCCTGCTACAAAAACAAAGGTAACCTAATAGTCTTAGGTAGCAAAATCTAGGACAGGGGTGGTAGGGGGTGCATCCTGACGTGATTGCGCAATGCAGTCGAGTGCAGGGCACAATCACCACCAACTCGGAAAAGAATCATCGATCCTAAACATGTAAGGTTCAACGGCCTCGTACTGCTATACATACCAAGCCAAGAACAAGAGGATTCAGCAGTTTTTATGCTTCGAACGATTTTTTTAGTACTGTATATAATATTTTAACACTGGCCTAACAACGGGCAAAAATAAAGAATATAATAAATAAATAGAAAACCATTTTTAAATTTGTTTTAGTTAATTTATTATAGTTCCGTTACTAAAGAAAACAATAAGTTTATTTTAAATCAGTTAATAAAGTTAATATTTCCCACTTCTCCATGAAATACCTTTTGATGGGCTTAAATTTTCCGTAATGTATACCATTACTTGTCTTAAAATATCAATAAATAGGCATCTGCGCATATAATTTAAGGATTCTAACACCTTTCTAAAAATATTGCTGGTGTCTCATTAAATATTAACTTTATTAACTACTACTAGCTTCTGCCCGCGACTTCGTCCGCGGAAAATTTCTTGTTTTAAAATAAGATTACACTCGATTAGACGCTGCGCACGTTCAGCGCTAGATTCCTGAGCACGGGCCTGCGATGCTATGGCATTTTGCCTAGTGAGCCGCGGCGAGCGCTCAGCGCTAGTCTCCCTATCCCTTGTTTCAGAGACATGCTGCCTTAAATGAGATAGACGCTGCGCACGTTCAGCGCTAGATTCTCGAGCACGGGCGGGATTAATATACATGCTATAGAAACAATTTATAGCCTAAACAATATATAGCACTCAGGAATAATGTAGCTTTCTACCAGTTAAAAAAATTTTAGAATTGGATTATTAGTTCTAGAGATTACCCCCTACATACAAACTTACAAACTTAAAAACTTACAAATTTTACCTCTTTATAATATTAGTATAGATAATGTTAATGACTAAATGTGTACCTACTGCATGCTAAAGATGTAAAATCTAAATATTTGTACGGCTGGAATATGCCGAATATAGTGAGACCTACTAAATGTTAAGAACATGTTATATATCTATATTCATGCAAATAAATATATCATTCATTCATTCATTCATTCAAAAAAAGAGAGAGAACGCCTGGAAACTCTGTTAGTATACGGTAATTCAGAGATTCACTCGAAAATTTCACAAAACTTGCTCCAGGAAATAGCTGTTTTTTTTTAAACCCTTATAAGTTTTTGGAAAAAGTTGTCGTCATTTAGAATCTTAATAAAATTTGCAAGGTCTCTAGAGGATTACTTTATTGACTTTTTTAATTTTTAGGCAAATTATGAAGTGTCAAAGTTCATACAAAATAGGAGATTTTCAGAGGTTTTTACTGGATTAGTTTTACACAAATTTAAAAATTGGTTTCTTTAGAAACCTAGATAATATCCACAAGATACTGTGTTTCCAAAATATCTAATGAAAAGTGTGTAATAACGTCATAATCAGTTATGAGCGGTTGTATGAAAAACAGTGAAAATGTGAGTCGTGATGCACCACCTTAATTGAGATAGACGCTGCGCACGTTCAGCGCTAGATTGGCTAGCTAGGCGCTGTGAGCGCTCGCGAAATATATTCTCTATTCCTCGAGAGGCGCTGCTCATTTTCAGGGGCAGATTCTTCCGTACGGCGTACTCGAGCGGCTCTTGTCTGTAATGTCTGCCGGGACATTTGAGATTTCCTTTTAGGCATGCATGTGTGCTCTCAACAAACTGCGCACAGACTTGAAAACAATTATGAACAAAGGGAGAGCGACTCGAACACCGTCCGCTTTTACAAAACAAAACAATCGTAATATCGAATAATTCGTATCGATTATTACGATAGAACAAAGTACGAAACTACGAACATACAAAACAAACGTACAACGAAATTACGATATTTTCAATTATGAGGTATCTATCAACAACAACAACCATACGAACGAAACAACCGAAATCAATAAGCGACTGACAGAAGAACTCTAACTAACGACAACGTGGGCATAATAATTCGAGAGGATCATCAATCCACAGAAAGTCTTAACACCGCGATTCCGAAAAATTACGTAATTGCAGAACGCCATCTATGGGCAAATAGGTAAAACGTCTGCACAATGAAAGTTATGCTAGGGGCATTTTGCGTTTTAGTAATTTTATATTATCTCCGAAACTGTATGACCAATTGATATACTGTAAATGGCAAATCTTATCTGTATGATGTTCTTGTGATACTGAATTAATTTATTGTCATAAGAATGAATATTTTGTTGCTCAAATAATCAACCAAACGTAAGTATGCCGAAAAAAAATATTTTTAATGCAATAAAAGAAGTATAAAAGATAAAATATAAAAGATAGAGATATGGTATCGCGGACTTTTTTGTAGAAATAATTAAGACGAACCAGGTAGCCATACATTGTTTTTAATTTTAAGCAACTGTTTAGGCAGCGCACGCAAATAATTCTGTTTTATGAGGTATTTTTTTCCGACTTGCTAGACAAAAGTTGTGATAGCTCGGTTAGTATACATGCTATAGAAACAATTTATAGCCTATAGCACTCAGGAATAATGTAGCTTTCTGCCAGTTAAAAAATTTTTAGAATTGGATTATGAGTTCCAGAGATTACCCCCTACATACAAACTTACAAACTTACAAATTTTACCTCTTTATAATATTAGTATAGATTTGATTGTTGATTATAGTAGTATATTTCGGTCCAGATTTTGTTTTATGAACTTAATATGCAATCTAATGTTTTTCGAGTAATTAAAGTGTAAATTTGATTAAATAACTCAAAATTGTATTTAGATAATGATTATGAAAAAGAATTTTTGTATTCAAGATTTTTGGCTGAGAAATTTTACCATAATAATGATATTTTTTTTTACACCATCTAGAAACTAGAAATTTAAACGAACAAAAAATCTAGCGATTTTTTTTAAAAAGAGTTATTTTGACGTGAGAATTTTCGATTGAAAATTAGGGTTTTTTTCGATATTAAGTCAAAATGAAGGTGAAAAAAACAACATTTTAAATCAAAAAAGTTACAGTGTGTTTGGGACCTAAAAAAGTAAGTTTTCATATAATTTCGTGGAAAAAGAATAATTTTTGTAAAAGATAAAAATAAAAAACTAAAAACTTAGTTATTTGAATTTTTCACATACATTTTGAGGTTATGTGAAAAAAGTGTAACAACAAAAGTTGTAGATCTTTTTATTATCTACAACTTTGCAATTTAACTTTTTTACATAGGACTTGTAGTTTTGTTGGAAATCAAGATAAACTGTTTTTACCCTTACAAACGCACACCCATCCATTTCCCGACCTCAGATCGCCCGTAAATTATTTTTCCTGTTATTTTTGTTATATTCACTTCCTTTTCCAATAGGTTTCATCCTACGATGATTTTATTTCACTTTTTACCATTAACAACGGCTTCAGCACTGGTCTACTAGTGTTAATTGTGATTTGGATTATTTTAATTGGATAAACTTATTGTTTGTGGTGTATAAAGTTCTCTATTGGTAAATCGGCATTTGCACGAATCACATTTCGTGTAGATTCAGAAGCTTGGCTCTACATGAGATTTGATATCTTTTTCACAGGGCAAACCTTATGTGGTCGTCTTGTTAACATTTTACATGAAATGTTTTTGGTGGTTAACATATTCTCAAAACGCCATCTAGCAAAACGTCATAGTAGAACAAAATGGCTTTACGCAAAATGCCATTTTAGCTTAATGTCGAATTTTCAAAACGATCTTTTTTTGTTATTTGAAAGTAAATATGCTTTTGTGAATAACGCCACCTGGTTAAAAGTATAATAACTACTTGATTACAAGTTTCTCAAGCAAATAAAAATATAAAAGACCCCCGAAAGACATAGTTCTGCCTGATAGCTGGCATTTCTTCAGAAAATAAAAATTGAGATCCATCAAAATTGAAAGCAACCAGAGACCAACTCAAATATATGACAAAAAATTACACCCAAATCGGTAAGTATATTCAATGTAACGACCAACTTAGTTACAATAAATTAAGAGCTTGCAAAAGTACCAATTATCAATCAATTGGAATGGCGCTGACGAAAAATATTACTAATATTCAAGACGCCATACCACGAGCTTTTAACGCTATTAATTTTAACTGGACTGTTAAAGGGGTGGACCTAAATAAGATGTACAGCTCTACCCATCTTTACTCGTGCGCTTGGCATTTTAATGTGTCTACCATGACGCGTTAAAATATCAGGCCCTTGTTACCATAACAGTAAAAAACAAAACCTACAAAAAATCATGGTCACATCTGAATTTATTCCAGCAATAATTCCAAGCGATCTTAGCCATTGCCAAAAACAATGTTTTATGAATGAGTTTTTTTTACAATATTGATCGACAACTCAAAATCATTGACAGTCTGGACTAACAAATATCCTTGAAAACAAATTGGAACGCATAACATAGACTTATTGAAACCAATATCAGATGAAACAATCCCAATAATAAATATGGGTAAGTGCGCTATGTAGGACAGACCCAGAACCTAGCAGTGATTTTTTAACCGACTTCGAAAAGGAGGAGGTTCTATGTTCGGCTGAATTATGTTTTTTTTTTATGTATGTTCACCGCTATTTCAGTCAATTGTGGACCGATTTTGAATTTTTTTTTGGATTGAAAGGTTATGCTTCCAAGTTGGTCCCATGGAAATATTGTTATGATCTGATCATGAACTTCGAAGATATGGAACAGAACTCCTCATAGAATCATAGCAGAATTGTCGTAACAAGTAAAATTGCTTTGTTTATACGTGTAGTCGATGACTGACTGAAAGAAAAGGGGGAGGGGGTAAATTCATGTAATACAACCGTATTTGGGATTATAAGAATCGTTATGAGATGCACTCTGGCTATAAGGTAATTTATGTTTAGCTGAAGGGTAGGTACTTTTTAGTGGTGCTACCATAACTAAAAAGTGAAAAATAAAAAACTTTTTACAAAAAAAATTAAACCGACTTCAAAAAGTACAAAATAACTTTAATTTCGGAAGTCGGTGTTAAATAACGAAGAGACAAGATTAGGTATCTATTATAGAAACACCGACTTCCAAAATTAAAGTTATTTTGTACTTTTTGAAGTCGGTTTAATTTTTTTTGTAAAAAGTTTTTTATAATTATTACAAGCTTTTATTTAGGTACACCTGTCCCGATGTTTATCTGTAATCAAATCTTCTAAATTAAATTTGACTCACTTCCCGGTTACCGATTGAGCTGAAATTTTGCATGCATGTATAAATCAAATGACAATGTAAAATTATGATGACAAGGAGCTGATCTGATGATGGAACTGGAAGGTGGCTATAGGAACTTGGTAGTTAAACGACACAACCCCATCGAGTTTGGACTCGTATGATTCGTCTTGACGAGTATTCAGATTTTCATTAAAAGCTTGTTAAGCTAACACTTACTTTTAGTTAATTCTAATATTTTGCAAAAAATATAATCTTCAATGATGATGACGGTTTACTTTTGTGGTTTAAAGAAATCGTTGATAGGGAAAAAAATTCTGGATGAAACAGAAAAAAGTGCTTCAAGAAAAGTTATTTTAACAATAAAAATGTAAAAATTTTTTTTGGTGTTTATCCTCGTCCAGTCACAAATAAATGTTTTTCTTTCTATACTTTTTTCTAATTCGGGATGAAACAGAAAAAAGTGCTTCAAGAAAAGTTATTTTAACAACAAAAATGTTAAAATTTTTTTGGTGTTTATCCTCATCTAGTCACAAATAAATGTTTTTCTTTATATCTTTTTTCTTCAAAAACTCTTATTACATGCCTCATTTAATAACGATGCTGATCAGATTACGTCTAAAGTTATCTCTCTGGGATAATGTTATGTGCAAAATTAAAAGTCTCAAAACACCAACATCAACACACAACACCTTTGAAAAGCTATTTCAAAACAATATTTTTCATTGTAATACAACATTAATGGATATCAAAAAATCCATTATGATAATTTTCTAACTTGCTCAAAATTTAAAGGAAGAAAAAACTAACATGGAGAAACAATGTTGCTAAAGAACTAAAAATATGAAATAGAAATAAATTCAACCGACTCAGTTTTCTCAGAAATATTCTCGTATTTTAAAAACTGAAGAGGCGAATCTGTCTCTACTGAAAATGACCATCCTGTACCTAAACATGTTTTGAAAAATAAAGATGGTAATGTACCCAAATTTTTTTCACAAAATATAATTTACAAGCATTTGACTCCGTTTTTTGTTTTTTGGCTGGCCTTCGGGTATAAAAAAATACATACATACGAAATATTTTTACAATTGTAGGAAAATAACTGAGTTTTTAAGAATCATATGCAATTCTGATAAGGCTGTTGAGACAAACAATAAAATAGAGTGGTGACTCGCTGTATTTATTTATGAACTTATCTAAATTATATTATTATCAGCGCTAGTTTCCTTGTAATTGTTCCAACAGTACTGGCATGTATGCGGACCAAAATTGTATTTTTACCATGAAATTTAGATAGAATAAACATGTTAACGATTAACGCAAAACTTTAAAACTGCTATCGTTATTCGTGATTGGGAGAATAAGCGATGCAATGAATTGATGATGAGAACGGTAAATCAAATAGCCTCTACACCATTGAACGGTCTCGGGCTGACATTTTTTTTTTTGTTGGGCAAAAATCATCTTATGACAACCCCCGCTCTTGGGTGGAGCGGGAGATAGTGTCAGAGAGTCTGACACTATCTAAACTGACTAAAAACCCACCTCGTTCCTTCTAGCCTCTTCATACCGCTCGAGCTTCCTTTCGGATAATCCTGGCCCCAGTAGGCTTAGACCCAGCTGGGCCCCTCCTGCTGCGGACAACACCTTGAGGCGCGCGGGAACAGAGCGCGCCGTCGACATCTTGGGCTCGGTCCGGATAGTTACCGGACGGTCGGACAGCTAGCTACCCATGGCTCGCCGTCCGCGAGCCTGCGTCTGCAGTGGCCGGAAATCAGGATCGGAATCCCGGCGGCGGCGGCGAGGGCACCGTTGTACGATGCGGTCGGCCTCCTCGTTTGCTAGCATTACTGCTTCGCAGAAGGAGGCAACCGCCTGCCATTCCTCCTCGCTCCGGACCATGGCCTCGACCAAAGCCCGACGCGAGAGGTCTCCGCCGCCGATCGCCCCCACGAGGGCACGGCGATGCTCCGCCCAGGCAGGGCACACCTCGACTGTGTGCTCCACCGAGTCCTCCGGGCGTTCCGCACAGTGGCGACACCCGGGCGTCTCTTCCGCTTTAATCTGAAACAGTTACCTCCCGAACGTGCCATGTCCGGTGAGGACCACATGCGGAAGGCAAGGACGCCGTGAGGTCTTTCCAGCCACGCCTCAAAGAGGGGACTTACCGCCATAATCGTGGCGTGCCCTCGGACTGATGAAAAAGCAAGGAACTGTGATCATCTTTCAACAATGGGTTTTGCCAGCAGTGGGACAGTACAGACTAAAATTACCAATACAGTACAAAACAAGTAAAGATTTATTTATTTAATATTACATTACACTGTTAAGACAGTGCTGAGAAAAGGTCAGTAATACACAAAATGTTAGTCTTCTTGTTCAATTGGTACAGATCAACTAGTGAGGCACAGAACGTATTTCAGCGGCTATCTTTCTTAACCTTTTCACCGCCAAGCACTTCTATAGAAGTTGGGGATTTTCGTGCCACCAGCGCCACAACTTCTATAGAAGTTGTTCATTTTAACTATCTTATTAAAATAAATTTACTGTGATTAAAAGCTTTGTTTCATTTTATTATTTGAGATAGCACTGTCTACTACTGTTTTTTTATTTTTCTACAAAAAATAAGCCCTAGTTTGTCCAAAAACCGGCAAAAACAGAAACTCCGAATTTTGTTACTTTCCTCAGAACGCCAATCACTTCATATCAAGTTGGCCAGTGATGTGCCGTGAAAGGTTGATTTCACCATTGAAATATTTATAAACACAGAAAGTTACGAATATCGAAAACAATTTGAGGTCAATAAAATATGAACTTAGTTATCTACTTCATTACAAAGGACAGTAGATGAATTTCGACCTTCAGGTAGATGCCGATACGTAATTAAAAAGTTGTTACCAATTCTTGTCGATAGTTATTTTCCCATCTCTACAAAACAATTGGTCGTCTATGCCCCTGTGCGCCACCGAGTGCCAAGAACTACTATAGAAGTTGGTCAGTGACGTCATAGGCGTGCGGCTGTCAAGGTCACTTTGGCATAGTGCAGCACAAAATCGGATTCGCGCGCACGCATCTTTCTTTCTTTCACCTGATAACAAATATAAAAATGAGTGAAGAACTTGATTCGAAGGAACTTCTTAAAATTTTGCAAGGTGTGGAATCGGACTCGGAGTATTTTGTGGAGAACATTGAACCAGAAGATAATTCTGAGGTATGTCTAACTGGATGATGATAATAATGTTTATTCATCAAAGAGTAGGAATTCAATAGGTAAGTATGTAAAATGTTCGGTGAGCCCAGTATCTCCAGATGCACTGTAATTACAGTAGATTTAGGTACTGTTTTTGTACTCTATACACTATTATGAATAGAAGAAAGAAATACCATAGACCCCATCCCTGATCAGAATCGAATTCAACGTGCCTTCAGTGCCAATAACTTGATATGAAGTTAAAGAATGAGATCATGAAACAAATAGAGAGTTATGTATTATTTCTTTGATACTCAAAATTTATATTGTTTTTTTTCTTATTAAGGATACTGTGAAATAAAAAAAAATCTGGAAATATTTAATCAGTTTTTATTTATATTCGTAGGTAAAATCAACTTTAAATCTTAACTTTACGCGTACAAATCTTATTCATCGATATGACGCTATCCCCATCACTACTGTTTACTGTATATTTAGTTATACATTTATAGCTTGGCGCTCGGCGAGGCATTGTTGTATTTTGTTCATTGTGTGGCAATGTTTTGTGTACGTTGGCGGCGAAAAGGTTAAACTTTAATGAGGATTTTCAGACACATATTTTCTTCACTTTTGCGCTACAGATGAAGACTTTCATGGCCTGCCAGATCTTTCATCACTCTTTAGCACATTAGTGAAGATATTTCTTTTCAGAAATTAGTTTAAAAAAAAAATCTCTATCACCAAATTTTTTTTTTCGTTGTGTGCATATTTTTAAGATTATCTATAAACATAAGAAGTATCATTATTCATACCGTAAAACTAGCTAGTGGTCAGTCAACAATGATCAAGATTATAATGTCACGCTAACTTAAAAATCCAAGATCGTATATAAACATTGTTGTTTTTCTTAGCCGCTTCTTTCTCTTCTAGTTTTTGTTTAAACTCACTGATGATAGTGTGTAGCAGCTTTCGCACATAACTTTAAACATATTTTTTCCCATGATAAAAAAAAATATTGTTAAAAAATAAATCTCTGTTACAAAATACTGACAATAATAATTGAATTGACAGACTATGACGTGCCTGTGATGGCTGAATAATGTTGCCAATTTAATTTTTTAAAAAACCTCCAGGTTACGCTTTCATTAGACAGACTCTAGTATTAATATCTTGACTTTTCTTTGTTGATTTAAAAAAAATATAATATTCAAAGGTTTTATACCCACAAAGAAACAAGAAAGTACACAAAATATTTCGCAGTACGGCTTAACCAATCAACATATTCCTCTACTTCAAGGGATTACTTTGGCTCCAGAACGTAGGACAGGCATTTTGAGAAGTATCGGTCCACTGGCTCAAGCAATTTTACTTGTAATGGAAGATAAGTTCTTTGACAAGCTCAAATCTGCATTGACAAACAGCCTCCAGATGTTACCAATGGCATCTGAAATAATTGTAGCATTGAAAGAAGCAAATCATCCTGGTAATGTCTCTGGTGTACTAAAAGAATTAGGAGATATATTATTGTTAACAACGGCCAGGTCAACACAGAAAGTTTACTTCCCTTTATTATTTTTCGCTTCACTTTGGGAGCAAAGAGGTAAAACACAATGGAGTTTTTCAGGTGCACCCATAATCAAATTTTATACTGATTTCGTTCAAAATAATAAAGTGACTTTTAGGATGAGAAGTGGTGCTGACCCAATAAAGACTTCTGAAGTAGTTTTTCACGCAATGTTTGGGACTTACCTTGATAACCTTAATGTGTTAGAGAAGATTACAACTAGACCGAAATGGCACAATAGAAAGGAGGTAAATAGTGTTCGTGGGAGGGGGTAATGGTCTCGTTTTGTCTTCCTATTTAGTGCCCGATAATCTACGCACAATTACCTACACATTAACTCCGCCGATGTCGGTCCCAAGCCCGAATGAGAAAGGAGGAGGGTTGGTATGGAAGAGACCTACCCATGCCGCAAAACAGTCAACGCCGAGTATCGGGCGGCGGTAAACTAACCCGACAACTCCGAGAGAACTTAGCGTCGTTGGGGCGGTAACCAGTGACCGTGGGGCCCTAAATACCCTCTAAAAGACTGACGTAGAAGGACGGTGGGAACCCACTACGATTATATTCCCATGAAAACCCCCTATGGAATCAGATACAGTGAGAGAGATTATGTTGGGCGATCCGACTAACCATCGGCGCCACCCAGTACCCGGGCTGGATGGTGTGAAATTGACGACCGAAGCTTCCCCTGAGGTGTACCGACAGGTTTCAGAAGGAAGAGTTACTACTGTCGGTGCCACAAAATATAAGAGCGATAAGACCTCAATACGAACCTGTCATCGTATTGGCGTTTGGAACGTCCGAGGTTTACTTATGGCGGGCAAACTGACCATCGTGGAGAAGGAAATGGAATCACACAAGATTTCCATATTAGGCATCAGTGAAACTCATATGCGTGGTAATGGCCACTTCACAACTGCGACAGGAAACACCATGTACTTCTCGGGCAGCGAAGATTCGAGTAGGAATGGAGTCGGAATCATATTGCCACCACACATGAATAAATATGTCCTCGGTTATTGCCCGGTGTCTGATAGAATCCTGACAATGAAGCTGAACACCAAGCCGTGCGTACTGAATATTGTACAAATATATGCTCCGACGGCACAAGCCCAAGATGAGGTAATTGAGGACTTCATACAAGTATTTATTGTAATACTTGGAATAAGCACGCAGGGCGCGTTTTTTTGCATTTTTTAATTTTTGCATACCGAACAAACACGCATGCGTGATGAAATTCGCACGATGTTAAAAACACCCTAAACGATACCTTCGCTCTGCAGAACTTTAGCATCAGCAAAGCAAAGACCATATTTACAACAAAATTACTATTGAAAAATAACACGCAGCCTCTTGTTTTTATATGCCACTAGATTATTATTAACACATTATGATTGTAATAAATTTAATTTGTTTTAATTTTACAGAAAGCTTACGGACTAATTTAAAAAAATATGTATAAAAAGTGTAATATTATCAAATCGCTAATTACAAACCTCTACACATTGATTATAAAAATATATATAGACAAAAAGAAAGTACACACAAGTCAATTAATTAGTAACGAGAAAAGTTAGTTAATCATCGAAAAATTCTGTGCCATTTGCTATCCTAAGGTTGCCACTCTGGTGACACAAGGACAAAGAAGGTCTAACGACAATAACAACAAGTCGATATAAAGGTCCCTAAGAAGTCTATTAATTCTTGAATCCCCAAGCGACCACCGGTGGCCGCGCATCTATTGTCTTACTATTGTGTCTCTAATTGACGGTATCTGAAGGGTTAAAATCAAGTGCACTCTTTATTGAGAAACATCCTTCATATAATTGGACTTTTTTGACATTTACGTCCTTTAACTATTACGTTAGGAATTACTCCTATATCATAGGTGCGTCTAAAAACATGTAAAATAACATACACAAGCCATATATTATAAGCTCAAACAATATATTAAGATCAAATAATTTCAGATACCATCACACAAATTCGATACGCCCTATTTAAAAAAAAACTGCCCTACACTAAGACTGTAATTACTCCTATATCGAGGGTAAGCCTACAAAAAGTCAGTCACTTCCACAAGATACTTAGAACCAGAAAAACTATCTGTAGACCATACAAATATTTGTTCCGTACGGGATTAGAACCCGCGATACGCAGTGCAGCAGACCAGTTATTCAACTACTGCACTGTTCTTGCCATCAAACTTTATAATCTATACTCTTATGTGCCTTACTAAGAAAATAATTTATAATCTGACGAGATTAATCATAAACTAAGATATTAAATATAAAAGTACTTATATAAATAAATTTAAAATAGAAAGCTCATCTTAAATTCTTTGCATTAGTTCAATGAATAAACAGTCAATGTGAAAAGAGAAGTAGAAGCACAGCAGACTTAGACAATAAACTTTTCCGTGACCGTTCCCGCCAAACACTAAAGTATAAAATGTATGGCAATGACATAACCTACGGAGAAGTCATATGACAGGTAATCTAACAGATTATGTCATTGGTTTATTGGGGAGCATGCCAAACGTGCGGTTAGAGTTATACAAGTTTTAAAGAAAATTTGTTCATTAGAATTTTCTCAATAGCAAGGGCTGTTATTAAGAAGTTTCTAATGAACAATATTTTGATTTTATTTAAGTAACCATACAAGTACAGAATTTCACGCAATGCAAATCGACTTTTAATCAGGAAAATATGTAAAAATAAAATAAAACAAGAACATAAACACACAAAATAAAATAAAAACAAGTACATAAATAAATAGTGAAATCGAAATATTATTGGCAAGATGCAGAAGCAGCAATGACCCTGAACATAATGGTAGCAAAGAGGAAGAAGACCGTCAGATGAGCAGACCACCAAAACAACACACGATCGCAGGCAAAACCTGGATAGGGCTTGCACAGGATAGTAGGCTTAGACAAATGAGTTTTCCGTTTACGTTCACGCCAAACGCTAAGTACGAAATGTATGGCAATGCACTTCTCCATTTGCAGTACCATGTTATGGAGAAGTCACATGATAAGATAATTTCATTGCCTTGCATTTGTTTGACTTCTCCATTTGCAGCACCTACCTATGGAGAAGTCACGTGATAGGTAATGTCATTGCCATATATTTGTGCGATTTCTCCATATGCAGTACCTACATATGGAGAAGTCACGTGATAGGTAATGTCATTGCCATACATTTGTGCGATTTCTCCATATGCAGAACCTACATATGGAGAAGTCACGTGATAGGTAATGTCAATGCCATACATTTGTGTGATTTCTCCATTTGCAGTACCTACCTATGGAGAAGTCACGTGACAGGTAATGTCATTACCATACACTCATGTGACTTTTCCATTTGCAGTACTTACCTATGGAGAAGTCACTTGATAGGTAATGTCATTGCCATACATTTGTGCGATTTCTCCATATGCAGTACCTCCCTATGGAGAAGTCACGTGACAGGTAATGTCATTACCATATACTTATGTGACTTTTCCATTTTCAGTACCTACCTATGGAGAAGTCATGTGATAGGTAATGTCATTACCACACATTTGTACGACTTCTCCATATGCAGTACCTACCTATGGAGAAGACATGTGTCAGGTAATGTCATTGCCATTTGTGTGATTTCTCCATATGCTGTACCTACCTATGGAGAAGTCACGTGACAGGTAATGCATGCATACATTTTGTACTTAATGTTTGACGGGAACGCTAACCGATAAATTTTTGCCTAAGCCCACAGAAAAACATGGCCCAAAAGATAGTAAGCCTGTACAAAAACTAGGTAAAACAACGTAGCCAATAATTACAACAAGAAATGAAGAGGCATCAAGTATTTTTTTAGATAATGTAAATAATATAAATGATATTTTTTTTCCTTTATTTTAAGTTTATTTAAGGAGAATTATATAAGGTATTAAAACTTTATTGCAGACAAGAAGTCAAAACTGTAAGGTGTGTTTCCACTACAGCGGAGCTGGGTAGAGTGGAGAGGAGAATGGAAGAAGAGCAGTGAAAAGTGTCAAGTGTTTCTATTGCAGCGGAGCAGGGCAGAGTGGAGTTGAGTTACCGCTCCACTCTGCTCCACTTAGACTGTTACCCCACTTACGGTCCGCTCTTTCCACTCCGCCCCTATCTGCGTCAGTGGGAATGCACCCATATGAGTCAAAATAGCAAGTCAATGAAACTACTCTTATTCCGAAGTTGAGCAAAAAAATATACAACCTAATTTAAAAAAAAAACACCGCCAGTAGGCCGATTCACGTAATCAAAACGTAACGATAATCGTTCTATACAATCTCGATTAAAGAACACGTGAATACCGATTTTGGATAGGACTTTAATCGAACGACTATAAAACTTCAACGATATTTGGCTAGTTTGATTTTATGTGAATCAGGCTACGGATATTTGTTTCACATGCAGGTACATCTAACTACACGAAGGAACCAGTATTTGCAGTAGCCTTTTTGGAAAGCACTGGCTCAATGAGAGTGTTCAGGAAAATTCTTACCACCAGTTGACGCCATTTATCTGTTAGGTCTTTTCCTTTGAAAACGTATATAATTATGGCATTGACATCTAACGTCAATGCCAAAACATTGACGTTTATGTCTAACTAATGTAATTAATATCAGCGTTTTGGAAGGAGCCCGGACCTGACGCCTCAGTGCTGCCATCTGGTAAACATCATTGAAGAACACCCTCATTGCGTACCCCAACAGGCTGTCGTAGACAATTACGCTAAATAGTTGACTTAAAAGTCCATTTACCTGCTACCTAGATGACTAAAGCAATGCTTACAAACAAACAAAGAAAAAACATGAGCCACCTATAGGGGAGTAAAAGAACAAGTATTTTTTTTAAATATACAAAAGTAAAGACAGGATCAAGGAAGCATCGAAATAAAAATATACCTCAAAAAAAATTACATATCAATCGCAATAAGCATAAAATATATCTCAAAGTCAATGTTACTTTGGCTATGAACCGTAACTTCCGCCCAAGCTTAAAAACATAGTTATTGGTTACCAAACTTGAGCCAAAGTAGCATGACTTAACTGTAGTGAAATTTAGCACAGCATCACCATTATCCAGCCCTTATCGCCAAATCTCTTAGCAGTTTGCTCAGTAATCATAGCTTTCAAGCCATGTTATGTTATGTTATGTGTAAATGCTAGAAACGCTGTGAACGTTCATTCACAGTGTTTCTAACATTTCACAGGTCTTTGTGAAAAATGCACTGGCTAGAGGTACTTACTTATGTACAACAAGAATCAAAAATCTATTCAAGCAAGCAAAAATTATTGTTTATTGAATAATTGTTGGTTGCTTGAATAGATTTTATTTATTAATTTTAACATAATTTTCAAAGTTTGCCTGCCTTTACTAGGTACCTTGGTATGGTAAAAAATTTATTTAATTTTAAAATCATTAACACCACTCAATGTTCCCAATGGAACCATTTTTGATCAAACTTTTTTGTTTATATATATTTTAAAATTAAAAGTAATAAAACAAAAGTTTTTGGTTGGTCAATTCATTCTCATCCTCAAGTTCCTAGTGGTCTCCCAGAGCCTTCTAATAACATTTGCTTCTTCTCCCACTTTTTTCAAACTGTTATAAAACAAAGACATTAAACATATATAGCGAACAAAATCGCAATTCGATACTTGTTACTAAAGTAGTAACAAGTCGTTCTAGTATGACACCTCTACACGTCAAGTCGTATTTTTATCTGCTTTATGCCAAAGAGATTAAATAGATACAATAGAGCGGCCATCAGAAAAACTGTCATCCTATGCTTCAGTGAAGACGAAAAATATTTACGAAAATAAACTGGAGTTAGGTCCAGTCGTTTTGCCATAATACGACTTATAATGGTGCAATAAGCAACTCGGCTTATTTCTCCAAAAAATATTTTCTTTTGGTGCATATAGCAGACACAAACGCAACTTGATAGGTACAGGTGACAGCGACTTGTTACTTCTTTAGTAACAAGTCTCGGATTAGAATTTTGTTCGCCATGTCCTGTCTATTGGTAGTATATGTTTAATGTCTTTGGCTTTATGCACTAAAAGAAAATCATTTTCTGAGGAAGTTTGCCGACCTGCTCATTACGCTATTACAAATCTTGTTAGAATAAAATGACTGAACCTAACTTTGGTTTATTTTTGTAAATATTCTTTGTATTTATGCAGTAATAATTAGAATTCAACAATTTTATAAATAGTTCTAGAACATTTGCTGATTTTGAGATAACGCCATCTATTGCTGAAAAGTTTAACCTTACTTAGCACACACCAGTGGCGTAGCGTGGGTTTTCAACACTTGGGGCCGGCCGGAAATACCCTTTGTTTTTATTAAGAAGATCCTAAAGTATATTGTATCTAGTGCACTACTACATTATGAGAAACTAGAACTATGCTTGGAAGAACATTAACACACTTAGCCATCAAGAGATGAGCAGTTTGCAGGAAAGCCATAACATTTTAAAGACTTAACTTGAATGACAGCTACCATCACACTGGGAAAAGCTATAACATTTCTTACAAGAATGAACAGATACATAACATATAACATTTCTTACAAGGTGAAGGCATGTGAGCATATTTGCAAAATGTTGGTAGAATCAAAAAAACAAATCTAACAAAGCACTGATATTTTGTTAGATTTGTTTTTTTTTCTCACTACAGCTTTGTTTATTTATATGTATGTATCTAAGTATGTATTTACTATTGTATTTGTTTCTCTAGTTATTAAGTTGCACCTGCCATGTTATGTTTCTGCACCACCCTAAGGTCGACTGCCTAAGGCATTAAGTCCGCCTTTGTACAATTCTTGTGCATCATCATCTTCCTGCCCTTGTACCGCTTTATTTGGGTTCGGTGCAACATGTTTTTTTCTTCTATTCTGTCCTGTCACTCGTCACGCTATCACTAACTCCCTTTTTTTTCTTTCATATCACTTCTCACACAATCCATCCATTGTTTATTTGGCCTTCCTCTCCCCTTCCCTCCATCCACATGTAAACTCATAACTTTCTTAGCAACATGCGTTTCGTCCCTCCTTTTCACATGACTACACAAACAATTCCCTTTCAACTTTTCAGTCACTGGCACCACTTTCAAACTTCCCCTAATATACTCATTTCTCACTTTATCCAATTGAACCATACAATTCTTGTGGATAAAGCTTTAAATAAATAAATGTAACCAACGGAATTAATATAACACTAGAAGTGTTAGAGAACATTAAATTGTGCGACTATCAGTAAAGAATTACTATGGCAAAAGCACCAATAAGTATTTGATACTCATAAATTTCAATAATTATGATTGGTTAAGAAAGAATAATAGAATGTGTTACGAACATTAAAAATAAATTAAAGATGGTTGTCCCTCAGTCAGTTGCAAAATGTGAATATACCCACAAATTTGTTTTTAGAGGTAATAAATATCTAGATTGCATTTGAACCATTGTTACAAACAAGTGCTAGTGCACCGAAAAACTGTGATGTTGCATTTACATGTCGGCCCAGGCTCGGCCAATCGCCATCCCTAGCCGTGTAAAAGGGAAAACCCCGTTTATACAATGGCGATTGACCGAGGCTACGCCACGTGTAAACACACCATTACTCAGTTTGCTGGTTTTACAGAAAGTACAACATTTTGGTCCAAATGATTTAGTTCATCATCATCATCATCATCTTCCTGCCCTTGTTTCATTTTTTTTTGGGGTTGGCGCAACACGTTTTATTCTTCCATTCTGTCCTGTCACTCGTCACGCTATCAATAACTCCCTTATCTCTCATATCACTTCTCACACAAACCATCCATCTTTTCATTGGCCTCCCTCTCCCTCTCGATTTATTTATTATATCTAAAAACAAAAATCTGAAAACACCATGGTTCTTGAAGATCTCTGAAATACACGTTCATTTGCAGATAAAGATTGTCAACAACAGATAATCCTGCTCTAAATACAAAGCATGCCTTGCAATTCATCCAAACAGCAGTGAAAAACTAGCAAAACTAGGCATATTTTGGAAACAGAAAGCTGCATGTGATTCATTACATATAAAAAAAAAGCTCCTTGAAAGCTGAGTTCAAAGGCAAACAACAAAGGCTATATGCCAAAATACTGGGCTGACTGAATCTGCATTTCAGATTAGGTGCAAGCAAGTCATTGCAGGCAAAAAGACTGTCAATAATATTGAGGCATCTGACTACAAGGCAAAAGTAGACAATAAATTATATAAAAAAGATGAACACTTTGATAGTCAGGAGATTCTGGTTGACATATCTGCTACAAAGAGGACCACAGCTTGCATATCTACTAACAGAGAAGGATATAAACACATTTTTAGCAAAATCATTGGTAAAATAATAATAATTTATTATTATCATTTAAATCAGCGGCCGGCAACACGCGGCCCGCGGACGTCTTACTTACGGTGAATGTTTTGTATATAGAAAAAATAAATATGCTTCTCGTCTCACAGATGAGCATTTGAGAGCTATTCTACGAATTGCCATGACAAATATGACTGCTAAGATACAAGAAATAGCCTCTCAAATGCAAATTGTGTAAAATCGGTTTCCTATTTAGGTGGGTTAGCTCGTAGTTTGCATTTCTTTATACTTCAATTGTTTTTATCTAATGTAAGTTTTGCATGTACGAATTAAATTCTGTATTTTTTAACAATATTCAATGGCATTTTTATATTTTCAAAGGAATATTACCAGTTATTATGTGAAGGTATGAAGGGCTTCTTGGGTTAACGCGAGTATAATGACTGCGGCCCGCCTATAGTTTATTTTGTCACCTTGTGGCCCTTGCTTGCCAAAAGGTTGCCGACCACTGATTTAAATATTTATTACTAGCTGCTCTCAGCGGCTTCGCCTGCGTGATAGCAGAAAATTATCCCAAGGGTACATACTTCCGGGATAAAAAAGTATCCTTTGTCCTATTCCAGGACATGGTCTATCCGTGTACCAAGTTTCATCAAAATCGGTTTTGCCATTTAGGTGTGAAGACATAACAAACAAACTCACTTTCGCTTTTATAATATTAGTAAGGATTATATTAATCTTTTTGTATTGTCGCTATAAATGAATGTGTGCCTATAATTTATATGTGTGATATATAGATGTATAGGTTAAGTTTGTAAAAAATAAACAAAGGAGGCTATAGATAAAGATGACCAGAATCAACCCACAACAATTATTCTGCTACACGGAGCTCTGCTAGCTATTGTCCTATCAGTATATTGAGGCTTACAAGGAGGAATAACTCTTACATGCACCGGCAGATTTATTTTACTATATAAAGCTACTGGTGCATGGAAGACTTATTCTAGAGTTACACTTTCAAGCTACTGCTAGAAAGTGTAGCTTGTGACCGAAAGAGAACCTGACGAAGAAGAGACCGAAGAGACCCTGACCATGAGACATTGGAATTGTGCCACATTGAAGGTTTGAATGTCAATCAGCATGGGTTTGTTTCTCATGAAAAAATAAGAATATGGAGAAGATATATAATTTATGTGTGTTCCAGGCTAAAGTGAAGCTTCATATAACAATAATAAAAACAAATATTTTTGTGGTTAGCCTTAAGTTTTAGACATACTTATACTCTCTATTTACTGATTTGTTTTCGTATTATTGACATTGAAAAAAAAAATTGATTTATTAATTCATGAATCCCCAAGCGACCACCGGTGGCCGCGCATCTATTGTCTTACTATTGTGTCTCTAATTGACGGTATCTGAAGGGTTAAACAAAATTCCAGTGTGAACAACCACTAAGATGAAGACATGATGTAGAAGATAGTTAACCTTTGTGACCTCTATAAAAGACCTCAGTATGACATTTAATTGTATAAATTTGCTTTAAGTGGATATTGAGAAAACCTTAAAATAATGGTTAATTATGGTATAGGTTGTGTTGTCTAGTACAAAGTTTAATACAATTTTTTTTAGACCAATTAGTTATCTAGAGAGTGACAAACAATAGACATTACTTAAGATAAGTTTTCTGGGTTATCATTACCTTTGGGAGACAAATAGTTTTCTTGATCACTATGATTATAATTTATTTAGTAAATTTGGTCAAACACTAGTTTAAAGGTAGATAGTAAGCAAGAGAAAATCTTGAAGCAAAATGCATTAAATAGTTCTCATCGTTTCGGGTTATTGATTTTTTTCCAAACAGAATTTGGCAACGGCGGTAATGCCAATATACGTCTGAGAACTTATGACCCGAGTTGTTGGAATCGAGGAAATAATGCCATTATTTTTTTTCAATAATTACAGAAAACGAGATTTTCTTATTTCTCATAAACGTTTAAATATTTACCTTTGTTGCGATTGTCCCGGTTCCATCTCTCTTCATCTGACATTTTCAAAATACACACGAGAAAGTTCAAAAACAGTTGAATACCAGTTCTATATTTTAATGTCTCAGTTCTAATCACAATATATACTATCCACAATATCAGTTATTTAGTCTCAGTCCTCAGTTTATTACCCACAAGTATAACACAGAAAACTAAAAAACGCTTCGCGATGTTGACTATTTGGAAGTTTTTTTCACAATTTCACTGTCAATACAATTCTATATTAACGCAACTAGTGACATCTCCCGGCATACTGGCGAAACTCCCATACATACTGAAGAATGAACGTGCGTCCTTTGCGGCTATAATGCGTCAAATTTAAGTAGAGCATTGAGAACTTTGGGTTTGTATCAGCCTGTGGCACTTCAACATATAGTTGAATTTAAATACCACCGCCATTTTGACCACAGAATATTAATATTTTGACTGTCATTAATATCGTGTAGACATGGGCGTGTTTGGTTTTGAACGCAAACGGAATATCCGATATCTAATTTTGAAATCGTTTTTAATATCCAGTATAGATATCCGATAAATGTAGCACTTAGCTTACAATACGCGGCGTATAAGTTGAACCAAAATGGCGATCGACCTTGAAGTAAATAACCGATTTTCAGGTCATAATCGAAGAGAGGGCTGCACGTAACCACAGCAACGATCACCGTTTTGATTTAACTTACTTGCCGCATAATATACTTGTATGTACCTATTTTATTTTGCTTTGCCCTATTTATAAATTTCGTTAGAATGCGACGTTCTAATGTTTTTGCAATATTTGGCAGAAAATGTATCGAGTCAGCATTCTCAGTCAATTTCGCTGAGGTAGATAATACTACAATAACATTCTCGGCTCTATTTTACGGAAATCGCGCCTATTTTGATTCATGAAAAAACATAAGGTTGACCGTGTACAAATCAACTCGTTGAATTCGTCAAACGATGAAACGAGTTGAATTCATACACGTCGTTGTCTCGTAACTCGTTGACGAATTCAACGAGTTGATTTGTACACGGTCAATGTTAATTCCGTTGAAGAGACATTCACATCAACGTGGATTCAACTAGTTCGTTGATTCAACGCCCATCGCTATTTGTCAGTAATCTGTGGTATGACAGTTGGGTTTATTATGGTATGTTACAAAGTACTCTGTGTTATTATGGTTTTCCTTAGATAGATTTCCATCTGTATATTGTCTTAAAGAATATTAATAATAACTTTGTGGGAAGAAATGTGTTCTATATTTTATCGCTGAGTGTTTCTATATATTAACTAGCTTATGTCCGCGCGGCTTCGCTCCCGCTATTCCCTACTCCAACCTACTCTACCCTATCTTTGTTTATGTGAAGTTATAGACCATATACTAAATAGTCCAAGCAAAGCCTAAACATTTGGTTTGGATAAGTGAGCCCGTTCCCGAGTTATAAAATTACAACGAAAAGTGGCACTGATTTTTATAATATAGAAGATTATAACCAGACTCAGAACAAATAGCACCACACAAACATTTATCTTGGATGGGAATTGAACCCAAGCCCTCCGGCATAGCACTCAGGGCCACTAAACCATCAGGCGTATCAACATAACGTTTCTAATTTGTATGTCCTTTGAAAATGCGGTTCACCTCGTGCCTTCGAGGGTCTTTGCCTGGTGCACTGGTACAACTGGACGGAGCGTGCTATGTGCAGCGACAGCATTTCTCGAAGCATGCACGGGAACTATATGGTCAGTACTGAAGTAGCACACTTGACCCCATTTCGAGTTGACGACATAAACAAAACAGGGTTATTTGTAAAACATGGGCAGTCGCTCAGGACTATGTTACTAACATCATAAACAACAACTTTTATTCTATGACTTTTAAAAATGTATCATATTTGAGTTGAACAGATCATAATTAAAAAACAAAATAAAAAATATTTAAATTGAACATTCTAAATATTAAAAAGTTGAAGCAAGCGATAGTACAATAAAGGTACTTGATGCGCTTGCATCGCGTCATACAGACGTAGGTAGATATAGCAAAATAGAGAGTAGAAATGTATTAGATAGAACAACAAAATCTTGAAGGTTTGTTTTTGGTAAATGAATTATGTTTTGAAAAAAGTCATAGAACAAAAGTTGTTGTTTATGATGTAAGTAATACTGTCTTGCAAGGTTTTAGTGTTTTACAAATAACCTTGTATATGGATTTGCAACTAATCAATGTTCTAACTTCTTTCAGCTGGAACCTTCAAGAGAAGACGCCTCAGCTACAGCCCCCTCACTCTTATCGACTTTTATTTATTCCTGAAAATAAAAAAAAATCTTCGAGGAAAACATTTTATGGACGCCAAGGAAGCAGTGGCTGAATTCCAGAAGGCCATCTATCGAATGCAGAGATGTGATGAGCTTCTGAAACAACTTCAGGCGAAACGAAACTAACTTTTTTCAGCTGGAACCTTCAAGAGAAGACGGCCTCAGCTACAGCTCCAGTTTATGATGTAAGTAATACTGTCCTGGAAGGTTTAGGGTTTTACAAATAACCTTGTATATCTAAATGAATAAGAGCTTGAAACTTGTATTAAAAAACTAATCAATGTTCTAACTTCTTTCAGCTGGAACCTTCAAGAGAAGATGGCCTCAGCTACAGCCCCATCTCTCTAATCCTGGGCAACGCGTTGTTGTTGTTAGAGGGTAAGGCGTTTACTGTAAATTTTGTACTTTTCAGTGTTTTTTTTAACATTGAAGTCGGTTATATTATTTTTTGGAAAACGTTTTTTTATAATACGTAAGCTACATTTGTTATGTTTATTTCTCAATTAAAGTATAATCATATACAAAACATACATAGTTTTGGTTAGTTAACCAGGGTTCATCGTTACTTTTTATATCGATTTTAACTATAGAAATGACTGGAGAAGCTTAAGCTTATAGATGTCCTCTACTAAACATATTTAGCTTCTATCTATAAGCTTAAGCTGATGATGGTAATGATTTAGGGAACAGAAATCAATGTTTTCTAAATTAGTATGTTTTGTCATGACAAATTTCCTTACATGTAATGTTACAGTAAGTTGATAGAATGTTTAAAAAATGTAGCCTGTCATTTATGTATTTTGTTACATTTTATAATACACTTCTGGACACATCTATTGGCCCAAATTGTATTTTCAGTTTCGTTTGGTCCTAGCTAAAATTTTATATTAGGTCGAGCAAAAAGTTTTTATGCAGTTTTGAACCTGGCACATTCACAATTTCATTCAATAGTCTTTTTTTGAATTTCGAACACAGAATTTAAAGAAACAAAAGACAATTTGGAGCCTGTTTGTTGATATCAAACAATCGAATACTAAGAAAACTTGGTTTTATTGGTTTACTTGGATTTAATTCTTGAAAAAGTGATTGATATCTTTGGTTTTGCAACAAACATTACTTATTCTTAACATTAAGGTGAGGTTCTATCAATAATCTATGGATACTTCACCTGAAGTCGCCGCCCAAGCTGTGGCACTTATTCAGGCTGGACACAGCCAAAGAAACGTGAGTGCTCAACTTAATTTAAGTCGATCTGCGGTCCGAAATGTTTATCGGAGGTACCTAGAGACTGGCGGCTTTGTTCGTCGCCAAGGAAGGCCACAATCTCGGGTCACAACTGAAAGGCAGGATCGATTCATCGTGACGACCAGCTTGAGAAATCGTCACCTTAACTCCATTGAGATACAAAACCAACTTCGCGACTTCCACGGAGTATCTGTGAGCGCTCGAACTGTTCGGAGAAGGTTAAAAGAACGCGAAATGGTACCACACAAGCCAGCTAATGGCCCCAAACTAAAGCGAGCCCACCGAACAGCGCGCCGTCATTTCGCACGCAGTCATTTAAATTGGACACAGCAAGATTGGAGCCGTGTACTCTTTTCTGATGAGACTAAAATTGTGTTACATGGCAATGATGGAAGGAAGAAGGTCTACCGACGTAAGGGAGAGCGTTTCGCACAATGCTGCTTTGAAGAGAGGGTTGCTTATGGCGGTGGCTCATGGACTGTCTGGGGCGGTATATCCGCGAGCGGCAAAACTCAACTTGAGGTTGTTACAGGACCACGGCTGCCAACATTAAATGCTGAAAGGTACATTCGTGAGCGCTTAGAACCTCACGTGATACCATACGCGGACTATGTGGCCCCAAATTTCCTTTTTATGCATGATAATGCAAGAGCCCATGCGGCCGTCATCGTCAGGGAATATCTTCGTGATGTGAACATCACAGTTATGGACTGGCCAGCCAGAAGCCCAGACATGAACCCCATTGAGCACATGTGGGACGAGCTAAAAAGATGTGTTAGGGCTCGTCAGCCAGTTGCCCAGACGATGCAGGAGTTGAAAACTGCCATAGAAGAGGAATGGGAGATGATCCCTCAAAATTTCATAGAGCGGTTGATAAACTCTATGCCTAATCGTATGAGAGCTATGGTAGATGGAGGCAACACGCGTTATTAAATTAAACCTTTATTTGGTAAAACATGTTTTTTATTCAAAAATCAATTGCCTTTAACAAGGCGCATATATTATCCGACTTGTTAGGCGTAGCTCCATGTCGTATGGTATTCTGAATTCAAATTTAAAACAATACGATCGAAAAAGATGGTAAAATGTATCAGGTTTAAAACTGCATCGACAGTTTTTTTTCAATCTAGCAATCATATTTCGGTAGGGGCCATCGAAACCTAAACTCTAAGGTGGGCCAATAGATGTGTCCAGAAGTGTATATACTTGTGTAAATTAAGTAAAAATAACTCATCCCAATTTTTAGAACAATTGTTCATAGTGACAAGGAAGGAAGACTTAGTTTATGTGCCAGTTGAAAAATTGCATGAATTGAAATATGAAAAAAAAAAGCCAGAAAATGGCTGTTCCGAGTCTAAAAATCTCACATATACACAAAATTTACTTCAATTACCAGCCAGAAGAACTTACAATGTGCAGCTCTTAATAGTAATTACTTCTTATTTTTGTAGAACTTTCAACATCAAAGCTAGACGGTTATGGACCAGTTAATTTAAAAAAGAGCTTATGTAGTCCTGACTTTCCTAAAAAGAAGATTTTGTAGTCCTAGTGTATTGTATACATTTTATTTAAGACTAGCTGTCGCCCGCAGCTTCGCATGTGTACATGAAATAGCCAATGTCACTCAAGAATAAAGTAGCTTCTATTGGTAAAAAAAATTTACCAATCAGACCAGTACTAAAAAGATTACCTACTACAGTAAAAAAACTACCTAGTTATAATATTAGTGTAGATTGCAAATAATTAATGACTTAATTTTTAACACAGATTTTTTTTATGTTCCAGTATCAGTGCCATTACTGTCACCAAAAAAACATGTTGGTGCATCACTACGGAAGGCCACAGGAAGGAGCGCGCCGGCCATCACTCGGCTCACAGACGCGGCTCGGTACAGCCACTTCCCCCGATCGTTGTAATGTCGAATATACCATTTTTATACAGTCCACCCGTCCGTTTTTACACGCTGAACTTAGTGTAGGAAAATTCAAAACTCATATTAAGCGTGTCCTAACCAAAAAAGCATTTTACAAGGTTAAAGACACGCTTGTTTGGCAATGACTGCCTCTGCACATGTGGCCCCTTGGTAAATCATCAATATTGTGTCTATTAACTGCTCCACCTTTGTTTTAATATATATATATATATTTAATTTCCTTTAACGCATTGCTTTTGCAATATTTTTTATTTTTATTATTTAGACTCAACTGCATTAAATTTGTTAGTAATTTATTTTGTTAACCGTTGTAATTATTTTAATTTTTCCTGCTTTTTTATGTAGCCTCTTTGTGGATGTGAATGTGAGAACACTGTATAATCCACAAACACTTAGATAACTTTCTATTATGACTTACTTTTTTATTAACCCCCGACAAAAAAGAGGGGTGTTATAAGTTTAGGGTGTCTGTGTGTCTGTCTGTGGCATCATAGCGCTTAAACGAATGGACCGATTTGGATGCGGTTTTTTTTATTAGAAAGCTGACGTTACCGAGATGGTTCTTAGATACAATTCATGAAGATCTGATCAGGCGTTCAAGGTCAGCAGCACATTTGTTGGCTGTGGCTGGGATCTTAAACGCTTTACGGATGTATACTTTACTAATAAATACTTATGAATTCATGACTCATCTTAGAAGTTCCCGCCCAAATCCGTAAGGCTCTCATCACACAGGACCGGTTATTCATTAATTGGACATCGTGCCCGGTACGAGATTTCACACTGGTAACAAGATGTTACAATTGCCAGCAGTACGGTCACGCTGCTAAGACGTGCAAAGTTGCTACCCCATCATGTGGCCACTGCGGCGAAGAAGGGCACACCATGCAAGATTGTACAAAAAAAGGCGAGCCGCCTAAATGCGCATCTTGTTTGCGCTTCAAAAAACCTGCCAACCACAAGACGGGAGACCTAGAGTGCCCTGCTAAAAAAGCTGCTGAACATAGGTACATAAATTCGATAGATTATGAGGGCGCCTAGAGCGTCATACTCAAGGCCAGACTTCCGTGTCACGGTTACTGCTGACTCAAAATTCCAGTGTGTTGACCTACAAACCATAATTTTTCATATTATTTTAGCATATTTTTCTAATAAATAAATACAGTGTAAACATAACTCTTTAGATTTAACGCAACCTCGACTTTAACCCAATTACTAATTCCGCTGACGCAAAATCATATGTGTGTAACTAGAGAAGTGCAAGAGACAGTTTTAAAATACAAAATAATATATTGTGAACATTAGTGTTTAAGTAAACTAGGTATATAACATTATAAATAATTTAATTATATTATATTAACTACTATTTATAGACTTTAAATGTTGTAATGAATTCTAATGTCCTACAAAACTATATATAGTATAAGAGCTTCTACCGCCTGTGATACAGGTTTATCCTAGTACAGGCACATAACATAGCATTGACCTTTGTAATTACTCTTAAGTTTTTTGTGTAACCATTTTACCAAATTTTACAATGAATAAATATTATTATTATTTTTATATATTTATTTATCTCAGGACCCTGAGGTCCTGGACCTTTGGAAGGCGTACGAGGAGCCGAAACCAACTCGCAGAGGCCCTTTTAGATGCTTTTAATGATGGATTGTGGTACCAACCGGCGATTATCCCTGTATGCGCTATGCTAGTGCATCCAAGGACAACCCCCGGTTTGAAAAACTATGCGATACAATATGGAAAACAAAATAATAAGGCTATGATTTTTGGAGTCTTAGGTGGACTGATATCATGGAACTATGTTAAGACTATGGCCCCTGCCTGAACAATGTCATTAATATCCATCGATAAAAGGCAGGGGGTGACTTGCACACTCAATAAATGGGCCCCCTAAAACGGCCGCTAGCACGAAGTGACGTAGCAACAAGAGGGCAACATATCCTGAGGCGCTTGAGGAGTGGAGAGGCATACCACGGCTATCAGGACAATCCCGGAAGTACGGTCAAGATCCCTACCAGCACCTTACTGGATTATGCATCCATCTCCCGAGCAAGTTTGCTCTTGCGACTCTCCACTCAAGCCAGCCAATAAAGGCAAGAGAGAGGTGGGAGCTCTGTTCCTCGTCAGTGTTCACTACGACCGGCCAATAAAGGCAAGCCGGAGATGAAGAACAGGAATTCTCCCGGGAGATCGGGTCCGTGGGGTCGCTAATACCCAACAGTTCGCCACAAAACTGCCCTGCGGATTGTATCTCTCTTAGTCTGGCCCCTCACCCTAGGTATGTTGCGGTAAAGGAAATTCTACCGATACAGACCTAGGGCATGTTGGAGCACACAAGCCCCACCACGACGTCAACGTAGAGATACGACGATGGGGATTATTATTATTACTTATGTGTGACCTAATGTTTGAAATACTCGTATACATTTTTCATGATGACAAGGACCTGATGCTAGAACTGGGAGATAGCTGATGGAACCCTGGAATTCTTACTAGTACAGCCGTCGAGTTTGGGCTCATTAGATTTGTCTTAACCAGTTCCAAACCTTTTTCATGATGACGAGGACCTGATGCTAGAACTGGGAGGTAGCTGATGGAACCTTGGGATACCAACTAGTAAACCCATCGAGTTTGGGCTCATTAGATTCGTCTTGACCAGTTTCCAACATTTTTCATGATTATGAAAACCTGATGCTATAACTGGGAGATAGCTGATGGAACCCTGGAATTCTTACTAGTAAACCTGTCGAGTTTGGGCTCATTAGATTTGTCTTAACCAGTTCCAAACATTTTTCATGATGACGAGGACCTGATGCTAGAACTAGGAGGTAGCTGATGGAACCTTGGGATGCCTACTAGTAAACCCGTCGTGTTTGGGCTCACCAGATTTGTCTTAACAAGTTTCAAACATTTTTCATGATTTTGAAAACTTGATGCTAGAACTGGGAGGTACCTAGCTGATAAAACCCTGAAATGCCTACTAGTAAACTCGTCGAGTTTATGCTCATTAGATTCGTCTTAACCAGTTCTAAACATTTTTCATGATGACGAGGACACGATGCTAGAACTGGGAGGTAGCTGATGGAACTCTGGAATTAATATTATAAAATAGGAATGAAATTTAATTTAATGAAATTTATTAATTATTATTCTTTAGAGGGAATTAATTTTCTAATTGTCTTGTCAATCAAGTTTTGAATATGAATGTCAAAGTTGTTTCAAGATAAACCTTAATAAAAAGTACATCTAGCCAGTTTGCAAGTTAGTAGTATTAGTGTGGCCTTCATGATTGTTACAATATAGAAAAGATAATATCACAATAATGGATTCCTCGATTAATTTAAAAAAATTAAAATAAAACTAAAATTAAAAATTTTAAAACACCCCCGACCCAAAAAAAACCTATAAAAAGTAAAAAAATAAGTTAGTAAATTACTCTTTCAACCTTTTAACGTCATTAAAGCAATCTATAAATATTTAAAAGATGAGTGTCACTAAGTCGGGGGACCGCAATTGTCATTTTTAATTCGTTTAAGTAAAATAATAATTTTCATATTGCGGTCCTCCGACTTAGTGACACTCAACTTTTAAATATTTATAGATTGCTTTAATGACGTTAAAAGGTTGAAAGAGTAATTTACTAACTTATTTTTTTACTTTTTATAGGTTTTTTTTGGGTCGGGGGTTTTTTAAAATTTTTAATTTTAGTTTTTTTATTATGATTAATTTTGTGCTTTTGTGTACAGTGTTGACTGGTCTACACTGTTCTTACATAAATCAATGAATATTGTAATAAACTTATTTTTGAAAAGAGTAACCATTGAGTTTCTTGCCAGTTCTTCTCCAAAGGAAACAACCAATTTGGAACCATGCACTAGCTTCTGACGTTTTATAAGTGCCCATGTAGGCCTATGTGAAATAAAATATTTTGACTTTGACCGTTTTATTTAAAGTTCCGTAAAGGCCTATTCAAACATCAAGGGAATCAAACCGTCCCAATGACACAACGGAAGCGAACGTTAATTGAGAACCTTAAATCTAGTCGAACTATTATAAAAACATACAGAAAGTGGATGAGATATAAAAAAAGTCGCCGGTCTTGAAAAGTGCAATCATCAGTGCAAGTTTCATTAGAATCGGTTTAGTAGTTTTTGAAATGAGTTAAAGGTAGAAAATTTGTTGACTCAAGTTTTCCTAAACTTGCCAAATAAATAAATAGCATGGGTAAATTGAATATGTTGAATAATTATGTACTTCTTAAACAATTTGAGTTACGAATTCTTATGTTTTTATTTTCTGTAAATATAAAGAAATCCCCGTTGAGAAAAATTGCCAACATTAATAAATTTTTGAACAACCTAGGACATCACTAGTAATGTCATTATGTTGGCAGTATGTACTTGGCCATGGGGCCTGCGCTCACTTGAGACTACTAGACGACATCTTAGACAAAACAGAGATAATGTATATATTCGAATTTTTTCTGCGTTTATTTTATTGGCTTTGTCTTTAAAAATAAGCATAAGTAGGCTCAAAAATAACGCACCATGTCGTCAGACAAGTCCGAGATGTCTAAGACAAAACTACAATCAATCAAATCTGAGCATTATCACTTTAAAATGATTTTTTTACGTATTATGGAACAGTGCTTGAGGCTCGACTGAGCTCCACTCAATGCGTTCTTATTGTAAAATCACAATCAGCTCAGAATCACTGCTTGAGGCGAGATTCATTTTTGTTTGCACAAGTGTAGTCGAGACCACGCTAGAGCATAGATTCTCATGAAAATTGTTGTGGATTAGGAGTAAATCGAGTAGCTAGGTACCTAATCAAAATGGATAGATTTCCAGAAGTAGATTATTATCATATTTTATTTATTATAAATTGTATTATTATTAATAAAATCCGCCTCTAAGACGACCCACTGACCATAATGAGATAAATCGAATGTTTAACTCTTCTCTGAGATACGCAGGATCCCTAAAATTTTGAAAACTGAGAAGTACTGTGCGTTCCAAATGAGAAAAGTGAAGCCAATGAACTCGATCTGTCAAATTTTGATTGAAAAGTAGTTTTCAAAAAAAATAATAGTTAATAAGGCTCGGTTAGACAAAAACAAAACCATTTAAACGCAAATAAGTTTTATTTGAAAACTATACTTTTCAATCAAAATTTGACAGATTGAGTTCATTGGTTTTCCTATTCTCATTTGGAACGCATAGTATCTACAGGTTTTCACAAGATGCCGTGAAACATTTAATTTTACCTTTAAGTCAACTCTTCATTTTCATTCTATGTTTTTCGAGTTTTATTAGAATACGGGTGCAACACATTCTAATTTTTTTTGCAGTATTTGGCAGCAAATGTAGTATAGTTGCACCAAGCACTCAAGCTCCATTTTACCGAGATCCCGCTTGTTTCAATGATTCTACATATTGTCCAGTTGTGCAAACACTTGAGATACAAAACTACACCAATTTTACTTCCAATATCCACTAGGAATCAATTTGCGAATAATTAAAACAGCTACTGAACTTCACTCACTCAAAAAAATCCCGCCAAAATGAAAATAACTCAGTTTTACACTATTGCTGTCCACAGAATATATATAAGTAGAAGCAAAGACATTAGTGAGGGTGGCTGTCAGTGTTCATAACTTCGTGTCGTCCGTCTCGTCAACCGGTTTTGATCCATTTTATTCGTGCGAAAAAAAGAATTGCAATAAAAAAACAAACTATTGTTCAGGATTACTACTGTCTACAGGCATGGAGCGGAGGTGTGGTGGTACTCATCTTTAAGAAAGGCGACAAGGACCTGCTCAAGAATTATAGGCGCATCTCACTTCTGAGCCATGTCTACAAGCTGTTTTCCAGAGTCATCACGAACCGTCTCGCGAGCAGGTTCGACAACTTCAAGGCTCCCGAACAAGCCGGATTCCGAAAAGGTTTCAGCACCATTATATAGACCATATACATGTGGCAGATTATACAGAAGACCAAGGAGTATAATCTGCCCTTCTGTCTAATGTTTTGTGGACTACGAGAAGAGCCCTTGATTCGATCGAGACATAGGCTGTGCTGCAGTCGGTGCATCGAGGTGCTGAAGTGTTTGTACGAAAACACCACTATGTCAGTCCGACTTTAAGACCAGACCTCGATGCTCGAAACCTATCCTCCTGCAGCGGGGTGTGAGGCAGGGAGTAATTTCTCCGAAACTGTTCTCGGTCTCAATGGAGGATGTCTTCAAGGTTCTGAACTGAAGTGGACTAGGCGTCAATGTCAATCGCAAGTACATCACAACATTATGTATAAGATTTTCCCTTTTTTTTCTATGTTAATTAATGTGCCGTTTTAATAAACTATAAAATAAATAAATTACTCGCCTTCGGTTTGCTGACGACATAGTAGTCATGGCTAAGACTACGGAAGAGCGGAAGAGTGGGTCCTAAAATGAACATGGACCTTATTATTACTATTACTTCAGTAGAGCTCCCGAAAGAATGGGTCCTAAAATGAACAGAAAGCCATGATAAACAACCATGTAGCAACCACTCCGTTCAAGATCGACGACACAATACTCATAGTTGTGGACGATTAAGTACATCTACTTCATTCAGACAATCTAGTTGGGTTGATCTAATTTCGAGAAAGAGGTCAACCGTCGAATTCGACTCAGCTGGGAAGCGATATCTTCTCGTCCATTATACCACAGCGTCTCAAGACAAAAGTCTATGACCAGTGCTTGTTGCCAGTGATGACATATGGTGCCGAAACGTGGTCGCTCACAATGGACCTAAAGTCATCCAAAAGGCAATGGAAAAGGCTGCCGACATAACACGAAGGATCGCCAAACTTATTATAAACTCATATGTGGCAATGGGCAGGGCACATTGCTCGTAGTACAGATAGCCGTTGGGGCGACCACGTACCAGATGGCTCTGCGTTGGAAAACCATCAATAAGAAGGACCGATGACCTGGTGAAGGTTGCAGGAATCCAATGGATGCAGGAATACGATGGATGCGGGACGCACAGGATTGTTCATTGTGGCGACACGAGGGAGCCTATGTCCAGCAGTGGACGTCTATCGGCTGAAACGATGATGATGATGATGAATGTTTTTTGGCAGTAAAGGTTTAAGGACGCGTTTACGAATTGACGCGCATCAATTTTAGGTATAGAGTCTTACTACTACACGTGCACGGCTCACACACACAGCGAAATGCGCGAAGCGGCGAAATTATGAGTAAATTGACACGACTTGATACTTGAGCTTACTTTTATTTAATTTTTGCCATGTTTTTTTTAAGTTTACTTTAATTATTTTTCAAAAAGTTCGTAACGTGAAATGGTAACAAAAGTAGATACCATTTACTTAATTTCATTGGACAGTAATTAATTGGTAAGCAAGTACTTGCTAAAGTGTCGGCGACGGAGGTCCCTTGCAAGCAGCAGGGGGCAAGTAGTGGGCGATGCCTACTAACGCGCAGGTAGATTTTATGTTCTTTACGATTAGAATAGGATGTTTTTATTTGATAAGTGTTTACTTTTTAGGTTTAGGAACTTAGGTCTTGATAGAATAGTGTTCATAGATTGAGTTTACTATTGGAATAACATGTAAATAAGATTCTAATAAGAATATGTAAGTTTTAATGTGAATATATATATTTTTAAATAGAGTTTATTTAAATAGTCTGTTCCTAATGAAGATTCTATGTGTTCAAGTAGTGTTTTTATGTGATATTAGAAACGTTAGAATCGAGATAGAGTAATTTGAAAATTATCGAAGTTTGTAACTTCAGTTACGTAAGTTGAATCGTTTGTTTACCTTTTTTTGTGTTAGGTCCGATACCCACCTACATTGTGTTTCTAGATAGAATCTAATTAGAAAATGATTATGTAACAGTTAGATTTCAAATTAACGAAGTTTTGAGAAAGATATCGAATTGTTGGTGTCTCGCAATATTGTAAACGATGTGTTTTGATAAGTTAATGTTTTAGAAACTTTTTTGTATGCAATGATATGTGCAATATTGTTATTATATAAGATAGTACATATTATTACGATTACATATTATTAAGAGTGTTACGCAATTAGGATGCCGTACGAAGCCGGGTCAGGAGCTAGTAAATGATAAAAGAAATGAATGAAACTTACGAAAAACATAAAAAAAATATCAATTTTTATTTTTCATTATATTATTATGACAATGTGATGAATGTTCCCGTAGTTCCATATTCTTTTGTATCTTGGATCGATTAATTCTGGAAGGAGGCAGTTCTTATAGAATCGAATTAAATGGGTTTCCATATTCTCCTTCCAGAATTGATCGTCTTTGGCTATAAATTCATATTTTATTTTTCCAGGGCCCGTCCAAATAGCAAAGACACAAGTCTTTTCCCCTGTAATTCGTAGCTGACCTTGAATTTGGAAATACCATTTACCTATGTTTTGTGTTCACAACTAATTGGTTCGAATTCGAAGCGTATTTCCAAAAGTCTACTTTTTTTGTCGTATCGCTTCTTCTGGGTCCATTCCATATGCTGACGACGGGGATTTGATTTCAATTATACCGAGTTCACACTTTCCATCAGGACTTGCACCGAGAAAAGACATTTCTTTGTCGATCGACAACCCACACTGCAAAATTTTCATGTTTAAAACTTGTTCAAGATCGCGTAGTGCGGTGAACTCATTGTTTTTATCATTTTTGATGGATGGTACATTTGTCAAATCTCTTCCATATAAAATTTGTTTTACTAATGGTGCACAATTGGAGCTTGAGCGCCGTTTACATACTGTAGAAAACCATGAAGCTGTAAGCAATTTCCTTCTGGTTTCCAACCATAAAGGACTAGCACTTTGTAAAATTGTGTCTTGTTCTATTTTGTTTTTTTCTTCAGAGGTTATTTCTAATCTTAAAAAAAAAGTCTCTTTTAGCTCTTTCATATTGTTTATCGTCCATGTCAACTTTTTGGCACTCTTCGCCATAATGAACGTCCTTGTTAGTGTTAAGCTTGATAACTTTCTTCCTTTTGATCCTTTTTCCCATTATATTTACATTTAATTTTTGACGAATGTTTTCTAGTTGGACTATTTCATGGTTTGCTTCAGTGCCAAAAATATATTTATGAACAGTTGACTGTAAGGCACCAGAATTATAGGATATAACGGCTGCGGCACAGCGGCCAGCATATGATCGCCGTTGCGAAAAATTCACTCTTTTTCCACCAACAAATTTCGCTACTCTGGCGTTAAAGCTCTCCACCAAGTTGTTCGTTTCATTGTGTACGAAGCTATAAGCGTGGGACGACAAACGATGAGCCAAATCTTCAATTTTTTGGGACACTCCATTTGCTTTCAGTTCTGGCACCATATTTTCGGTACGTTTCTTTATTTCATCGTTACAGAAATATGATGCACATTTTGAATGATCTCCGAAAATGTGATAAGGACCATTAGTTATGTCATTTTTTATATTTAATATTTTGCTTGACCCAATATTTGACGATACAACGATTGATACAATCGTACCGACATAGGTGGTATATTTATATGACAAAGAACCGTATTTAGCTGTGTAACTCCAGCACCAATACTCATAATACCGGCCACGATTTCCTCATTCACATCCATTTTATTTTCCGAATATTTGGAAAATTTTAATACAAACTCTTTGCTGCACATTCGGCACTTCATATGGAAAGTTGAGTTAAGTCCAGTTTTTTTTTTCATTTAACATTTCAACAGTACTTAAATTACAACTAAACATGGAACTATGGTTACCGATTTCTTGAAGCTGTTTCATAAAATAATCTATTTCTACGACCCTTCTTCCTGAAACCTGAAACAGTTCTGCTTCTTCATAGTTCGTGTCCTAAAAACAAAACAGGAAAACAAAATTACTTGTTATTTTTTAAACAAATCAAATCAGTAATGCATTATAACTTACGTAAGATGTTTTCAAATTGTTTTCATCAGAAGTACTACAACTCTGTTGGTCATATCTTTCCGGATGCACTTCGGGTGTATCATCACGACTACCTTCATCCTTTTGCCTGTGAAAAAAGATCCCATGACAATAAATGTTCACAATTATGCATGTATTTTTAATAATCATTTAAGTACTAACTGAATTAATTCCCTTTTCTGCGTTACGTCTACAGGCGCGAACTTTCTTACGCGAGCTTTTCCCGAACGTCTTAGGGCTTGGCATCTAAAACAAAACTTGTGTTATAAAAGGTATAAACTATACACACTCTTATCAGCTAGCTTTACTCGTCTATTAGTTTCAGCAGCAGCCTCCAGGTCCTGGACCTGCAGGTCTCTCCATCAAGTCTGGAGGTAAGGTCTCAACATTCCTAACAAAACGAGCCCAAACTCGACACACCCAGCTCTACTGGTCTATTAGTTCCAGTAGCAGTCTTTGAAGTACACCTGCAGGTCTCTCTATCAAGTCCGGTGGTAAGGTCTCAACATTACTAACAAAACGAGCCCAAACTCGACACACCTAGCTCTACTCGTCTATTAGTTCCAGTAGCAGTCTTCGAAGTACACCTGCAGGTCTCTCCATCAAGTCCGGAGGTAAGGTCTCAACATTACTAACAAAACGAGCCCAAACTCGACACACCTAGCTCTACTCGTCTATTAGTTCCACTAGCAGTCTTCGAAGTACACCTGAAGGTCTCCCCATCAAGTCCGGAGGTAAGGTCTCAACATAACTAACAAAACGAGCCCAAACTCGGCACACCTAGCTCTACTCGTATAATAGTTCCAGTAGCAGTCTTCGAAGTACACCTGCAGGTCTCTCCATCAAGTCCGGTGGTAAGGTCTCAACATAACTAACAAAACGGGCCCAAAGTCGGCATACCTAGCTCTACTCGTCTATTAGTTCCAGTAGCAGTCTTCGAAGTACACCTGCAGGTCTCTCCATCAAGCCCTGAGGTAAGGTCTCAACATAACTAACAAAACGAGCCCAAACTCGGCACACCCAGCTCTTCTGGTACATTAGTTCCAGTAGCAGTCTTCGAAGTACATTTCAGGTCACTCCATCAAGTCCGAAACTAAATATGAAATTTATAAGTACATATAAGAAACTGTGAATAAAATCTTACCTTGGTTGTCCGTAGTCCGTGCAAAATGCGTGAAGGATCAAGTATGTTAGGTCAAATATTTTGTATTCGTACAGCGATCTTTTCCAATACGAGGAGCTGCTTGCAAGCGTCACAGTGTCCACTCACGACGGCGGCCGAGCGCAGACTAATATTTCATTACAAATTTTTGTGCAATAAAGCAAGACAGTGACCAGTAAAATAACCCTTATTTCAATCCAATAAGAATCACGTGTTACCGCTAAATATGCGAAAAAATAAGACTCAATTTTATTTTTTTTCTGAGCGTATTGTAACATTTTGATAGTTTTTTTTGCTACCTTTTTGAGTTGAACATGTCTACTTACATAAAATATTTTTAAATACATAAATTTATGTTATTAAATAAAAGAAAAAGTCCCTAAAGTCAGTACGATGTCGTCGAATTTGTGTGAAGAGGTAACGGAAATTATTTTTTACAATATTATAAACCAAAATTTTCGAATAAAAAATTGCTACCATTTGAAGATTAAGGAGTAATCTATCTGTGGTAATTATTCGTTACTTTTAGTTTTGTACCATTTTGCCGCAAAATGTACCGAAAAACTCCTATATTTTCTGTTCTGTGGAAAAACTCCTTATTTTTTTCGGAGTCGTAAACGCGTCCTTAAAGACCGATTCTAGTTGACATACGGATAGGGCGGCCCACGGGCGTGGATTGCTTAGGGCATCAAGAGTAGTCTTAATCCGTCACTAGTTTCATTCATAGGAAGACAATCTGACCCTTATTACACTGCGCGACAATGTTAATTTTAATTACAATGTGTAACGTTAAATGCGCAAACCTCAGACACCCCAAATGATTTTTAATTCGATTGACCTAATTATTATAAGAAAAAAACATTAAAAAAATATTAAAGGTTTTTTGAGCGGTTTTAGTTTGTTTAAAATTCGTATCTGTATTGAAAAAAGAAATTTTATTATCCCGTGTATAAAAAAAATTAATGGATATAATAGGTAATGTAGGTAAACAAACACAAACAGTTGTAACTATTTGCGTTTGTTTACCTATTTCGGCGGGCTTGCGTGCGTGCGTGATGGCTTGACTTATTCATAAATAGACAGGTCGAAGAATTTAATCAAGACTTTTTTGAAAAATGTAACCTATATTAAAAAGTGGTTTAATTGTTTCTGCTCTTTATTCTGATCAGACTAATTTCAGGTTTTGCGTATTAAAACGTTACACCTTGTATAGGGGCATAGTGTACGATACTTAAACACGTGATTGTGCTCATGATAACCAACAACTTTTACTATGGGAACAAAACTGAAATCGCGAAAAAAAATCAGCTGTTCAGTACATTACCATAAATGTATTTTTTTCAAACACCTATATACCTATTTCTCATTTGGAAATTGTGTTTAGATTAGACCAAAATCTTTGCATTAGATATCCGATGGAGTGGTGGCGATTCGAATGACAAGTACGTTTTATTTTACTTTCGTCCACGGTTCGGTGGAGTTCAGTGGTTCAGTGTCAAAAAAAAATTGGCGCACTGCGGGTTCCGTTCCGTGCAAACTACAATTCCCGAATGGAGTCTCGAAGATTTTTCCGAATTGTTTTTTTTTTTACGTAGGTAACAAAAAGCCTGTTTTCAGATTGATTCCTATACCTGTGCTCTAGGACCTTGCTTTGTTCCAAATTTTAGGATTCTGGGTCAACGGGAAGTACCCTATGAATTTCAATCTTTGAGAGTATCAAAATATACATTTTTTTTTCGACATAAACGGCCGTATCTTTTTTATTCGTTAATTCATGAATCCCCAAGCGACCACCGGTGGCCGCGCATCTATTGTCTTACTATTGTGTCTCTAATTGACGGTATCTGAAGGGTTAATTTAGAAGTTTGATCTTTTCACAGCTTGAAGGGACCGCAGACTTGAGTATAATTTCAACTCAATACCTCTACGCGTTCTCGAGATAAAGGGTCTTGACTTGACAGACAGACATGAGACGGACGGACAACAAAGTGATCATAAAAAGGTTCTAGTTCTGGTTCTGCTGGCTACTAAATAGCATTTTTTCTTCAAGAAACAGTAATAATGGTAATAATACATGGTTAACCTAGGGGTGAATGTAACTTATTTCGTCCCGAAATCTCTGCTGTACGGAAATGTAAACAAAACTCTACAACTCGAAAAAACCAATGACGGATTGCCACTGCCACTTTCCCGCCATTTTGTTTTTTGTTCTGTGGCCGGCCAGTTATTCCGCCAAATATTTGAAAAATTTGAAATTATTTGTAATTTTTTTTTAAATAAAGTAAGTATTTTAAAGAAATAGTTGAATAAATAAGTCACTTAAAAATATAGTTTAATTTAATTACTTAATTAAATAGAACTACGTTTACTTTTTTATAATTTGACTGCTGTCAGTTGAAAGTAAACTCCCGAGTTCTAAAAAAAGGCCGAGACAGCAAAGACTATCTCCAAACATTGCCAGTGATAGTTATAGGAACTAGAGCTGACATTGTAGTAGGGGTCAGATGGGGATTTTACACGATAAGTACTCGATGTCGGCGCTAATTTCCTATTTCTTAATTTTCCACGCGTCAATTTTTGCAAATTATTATCCGGACAAATTCTTCTTTATGAAAATTCTTAATTTTAACAATTCTTAATTTTCCGAATGCCTCATTTTCCTAATTATAGATGTTACGAATTCTGATTTTTCACAGAAGAAAGTACAGTTAGGCATATTTGTGTAATCCATAATAATTATGTATTATATCTTTGAAGAAACCTACGTCTAATACACTCGCCCATTTACTAAAAAACTCATTGCATTATGATAAAACAGATAAAGTGTAAAAAAAATACAAAAATAATATAAGACCTATTAATAGAAAAAGTCACATTGAAGAATGTTTACAAAATGTATGTCGGTTTAAGTAGGAAAGTATTATTAACCAGCTGTGCCCTGGGGTGTTGCTCACAAAAGTGATAGAATTCAGCGATGATGATGATCAAATGCACAATGAATAATTTGTTTCCAAACATTTTACTGACTGTACTTATTACGAAAATTCCGAATTCGTACTATCTATAATTAGGAACATGCGGCATTCGGAAAATTAAGAATTGTTAAAATTAAGAATTTTCATAAAGAAGAATTTGTCCGAATAATAATTTGCAAAAATTGACGCGTGGAAAATTAAGAAATAGGAAATTATCGCCGACATCAAGTACTCGAGCACGTCAGAAAATCTCATGAGGAGAAATGTACTCCTACCACATATACGCACCCTTAATATAGTAGGGTGTGTTGTTGCAGCCCGTCTGTCGAATAAAAAAAAATTGGTCCTCGGAAAAACTTGAGCGCTTCAGATTAAGACAAATTGTGAGAACATGCAGAAAAATGTATATTCCAATTATAATCTGACGATTTAAGCAAATGGGCGAGTCATAAAAGGTTGTAAGGTTAATATTTTGTTGACAAGTGCAATTTTTTACCGCAGTTTGCTAAGATAATTATTTTGTTAGGAACGTTGAAAATTTTACACTTATCGATGGTTTTAGCTACATCGCCCCATGCGAACCGTCAGATTATAGGTCTTACGTATTCCTGATTACCTTCAAAATAAAGCAATGGGTAGCTTACTGTCCGGTCATTGGGTAACCGTCCGGACCGAGCCCGAGTCGAGATATTAGGTACCAGTCACATTAGATACCTATTATCAATCATTGATGTTTGTCGACAACCTGAAGATCCACAGAAAAATTACCGAGCTTTCAGATACCAATTTTGTTCAATCGGATTTAAAAACAGAAAACTTCTTCTTCTTCGCAAATCGATGATTTTGTTCCCTGAAGGTGTTTGGGATCAATAGGTGCTCACGTTTATAGCGGCGTCAGTGGCAATAGGTCCTCCAAAGTGCATTTGTATAAACATTTTGGGTACTCTAATAAGAGCCAGTCAGGAGCACCGCACTCGCATTGGGTGTCGAAAGCACCTATAATCCTATCATCCCCAAATCTAATCGTAAGCAGTGATGCAATCGTTGATGGTGAGACGCAGTAGTTTATCAAGAGCCTATTCATCACTATCCTAAGAACGAGAAGACGAAGACACTTAAATTATAATCGAACATTACGCCCACATGGTAGAATATGATAAATCTAATTATTTATGAAGAGTCTAAGACTATGTAGTTTTCCAAAATTCAAGGTGTGCTTCATAATAAGTAACAGTGTTCTAACAAGTTCGTGGCGTCCCTTTACATCCCTTTTACAAAATATCTACCACATAAATTCCTACCGTAAATACTGTAATAATAGTTAAGTACTGTATTACTAGTTGAATCTCCCGGGATTCATCAGTCTGCAATAACTTCATTTTCCTCATAAGTGGTCATTACGGGTTTTTTTTAAGGTGGCATATCACCCAACGACTTCTTCCATCCTAGGGTGGACATGAGGGCGTGTCAGGCCCGTACAGTTTGTTGGCACGTCTTTGAGGCGCGCATAGATGGGCGTTTAGATAGGCAAAATGATATAGAAGTGTTTTCACAAAACGATACAAAGGACAAAGCAGTTTAGTAAAATCTGTATTCATTGATCACCTATTTTTTTCCGTCTGACATATCCGTTATTTTTTTTTGTTGCTTAGCAACCTCACCACAGAACAATAATAGGTACTCTAAAGAAAACCTGACTGTTGCGATCGCGTTAGCCGGCCAGTGTTTTCAGAATAAAAACTTTTTGCAGGAGAAGCCTACAGGCGTAGAACACTCGCGCCTTCGTCGTCTTGAACCGACATAGGTACTATCGAAGTTATAAATTACCGATCGAATGAGCAATAGCTGTAGGGTTTTTCGCAACAGGATTTTTCGCCCTAACGTTACATCGCAACGAACCAATAAAGTACCTATCGATGGAATAAAACATCGTACAATTACTGAGTGTCGACACACTGTGTTCAATAAATAAAGTTCAATATAATTAAACTTTAAAATATGTTTCGAAATCAAGTAGGGAACTCGTTTCTGTTAGTGCTACAATAGCCAGTTAATTTATGGTAGGTAGTATGTAATAAGTAGATAATTAGATGATAAAAGAGTGCCAAGTTGTAATTGTCAGTAGGTACCCATGTACCTGTAACCATTTCATTTAATATATTATTTTAAGTTTCGTATATCAGACATGGTCAATAATAATCTTTACTGTTATATTGTGTGATATAACATTCATGTATTCTATATATCGAGCCTTTTTAGGAAGAACATCGTAAGCGACAGTGAGCGTTTTTGCAGTACTAGTAGATTTTCTCTTCCATAATTATAAAGTATTTACGAAAATATGTAGTAGCAACAATTCTATTGGATCGGTAGTTATATGAAGTTATATTTTTTTATTTTATTTATTATCATGAATTAAAACTTTTTAATTATGGAAGAGAAAATCTACTAGTACTGCATAAACGCTCACTGTCGCTTACGATGTTCTTCCTAAAAAGGCTCGATATATACTAGCTTTTGCCCGCAAGGCTTCGCTCCCGCTCTTCTCTACTCTACCCTACTATACCCTACTCTACCCTACTATACCCTACTCTACCCTACTCTACCCTACTCTATCCTACTCTACCCTACTCTACACTACTATACCCTACTCTACCCTACTCTACCCTACTCTACTCTACACTACTCTACTCTACGCTACTCTACACTACTCTACCCTACTCTACCCTCCTATACCCACTATACCCTACTATACCCTACTCTACCCTACCAAACTTCACATAAACCATCTACTAAATAGTCTGAACTAAGCCTAAAAATTTGGTTTGGAAAGGTGAGCCCGTTCTTGAGTTATAAAATAACAACGAAAAGTGGCATTGATTTTTATATATATAGATAGATACCATATAACTACCACTATAATTATGCGAATACCTATAGAAAATAAGAATTTGAAGTTAAGTCCGAGTTTCTAAGATAGTACAATCGCTCGCACTGTCGCTCATGTAAGGACATTGGCAAAGACAGGTATTTGAGGGAGACATTTTATGTTTTCTTTAGGTATTTTAAAATATGTTTTATATATTCGTACTATTTTAAGTTCTTTTGGTAAAATCTTGCACTTGTGTAGATTTCCATAGACAGCTAGCTGGCAACACTAACACTGATAGGGATGTTAAAAAAAAATCGAGATTTTTTTTATCGATTATTATTTTCGTATAATCAATTTTTATAAAATAAAAATCGATTTTCATAAGCAGCACCATCTTTGCTCCGAATGAAAAAACTCGGAGCATTATTACTTACAAGGTGATTATACAGGGTTATTTGTTAAATACTGAAAACCTTTCAGGACTATGTTACTAACATCATAACAAAAATAAAAATATGTACTTAAAATAAACGTTTTAACGAAGTTTTTTTGAAGCAAGCGATAGTATAATAGCGGCAGGGAGCGGGGATTGGGTTGCGGGGTCCTTGATGCGCTAGCTGTGCATCATACAGACGTAGGTACATATAGCAAAACACAGAGTTGAAATGTGATGGATAGAACATCAAAATCTTGAAGGTTTGTGTTTGGTAAATGTATTATTTATTGTAAAGTGTCATAAAACAGAAGTTTTTCATGATGTAATACTGTCCAAGGTTGCCAGTGTTTTACAAATTTATAACCCTGTATAAAAAACGGCGCCATCTGTAGATATGTATGCGTGTCTGTAGATTTTTTATGTGTAGTTCCACTGCAATATGCATGTACTGTTCGAAAGAATTAAAAACTTGCAGTAATACTACAAACTTCAGTCAGCACATAGAACGAAAACATCTCACTGTCTTACAGGTAACATGAATTACTATATTCTATAATGATTAATACAACGTCAACTATTATAATTCTTTGAAAAAGAACAAATCAATATAATTAGTTTTGTTCACAGACCTAGAAGTGCTTTTTATGAATTGTTTGATGATTTATACATACTAAATCCTTCATGATAGCCGATATTAATCCCTTCTGAATACGAATTTATACAAAAATAACACTCAAAAATGTAAACAAACCAATATCTTAGTCGACATTTTAACTATATTGGTTATTGGTAATTATTTTTATTCGTAATTATTACATATTTTGTTTTTAATCTGATGAAGTTATAGGTTTATTATTGGAATATGAAAAACATGTAGAATTTTAAACAAAAGAAAAATGTCGTTTATTTCACAAAAATCGATTTTAATTAAATCGATTCTTTTCTATTAATCTCACATCACATCCCTACTCCGGCCGCCTTCGTTCGTGTCGACGAGCGAGTCGGGTCCGTCCGTCAGTTCAACACAGTTGAGCAGAAGTGTTTCATTCAATGACGTTACTGTCATACGTAAACTATAAGCTGAAATAAACGTCCATTTTATTATATTGAGAGAAAATGGATCGCTTGCGAGTGCGTGTGAACTTTAAATATATAACCAGTGTATTTCTTTTGGTGTTTGCTGTCGGCCAGTCTACGAACGGTATGTCGCAACTTTTCTGCCCACGTCGTAATGAAAACAATGCATAAAACGTATTTAAGTTGGACTCCTTGAATGCAGTTCCATTTAAAACTTTTGCATACTTTTTATGAAGTGACTGTTATTTGCCGCGAAGCTTGTTTCTCGAAACTTTTAATGACTTAAAATAGTTTGTAGGTCACTATATATTTTTCGCCTCGGAACTATGAAAGAAGCGAAGGAAACCTTGAAAGCCTTTTGGCTGTTTTTTTTTTTATTAGCAAGTTTTCATACGTCATCAAAGCTTAACATACACTTTGACGTCATCTGTCGTGATCAAAATGTTCGCGCTTATTCTAATATAAATCTTAACGAGTTATAACTATTATTTTAAATGACTTGTTGCTTTCGAAAACATGTCTTTTGTAAAATAATCGTTATGCGCTTGTAACTAGCTTGATGATACCTTGCATTCTGTGTCCTTAACATATTCAACAGGTTAATTATCTTACGAGAATGCATGGATAGGAAATTCTTTGAACTGTTGCTAATTGTCTATGGTAATAAATGTGACCAGACTGTCAGAAAACATCTGAGATGTTACTATTTTTATTTTATTTTTTTTGCAATTGACTCAAAATCTTCTACTATAAGAAATAATTTTTAGATAGTTTCACAACTAATTTAAATTTTCAACCTTAAAACTGAGCCACACTTAAGTGAATAAGTGCAAAGCGAATATTCAAATGTATTTTGGTTGGCTAAAGGCAATTATTGGCTAACATTTCCTGGATGCAACTGTTACATTGGCTAACACTTATGGCTCTGTGGGTTGGCTGTTTGTTACATTGATAAAAATAATAATTCTCTGTAGGAAAAATATTCCAATTAAATCTAATTTTCCATTCAATATTCAATTCTTTATAAATGGTGACACAGAAAAGGTTTTTTATAACTTTACCACCTTTTTATATGGTCTAGAGGGTACTTTATGAACATAATGGAGTTATTTGATCTACCTTCAATAATTATTTTTTTTAGGATTTAAAGGTTTTTTAATTCATGAATCCCCAAGCGACCACCGGTGGCCGCGCATCTATTGTCTTACTATTGTGTTTCTAATTGACGGTATCTGAAGGGTTATTCATGAATCCCCAAGCGACCACCGGTGGCCGCGCATCTATTGTCTTACGATTGTGTCTCTAATTGACGGTATCTGAAGGGTTAACCCTTCAAGCCAATGTTAAACAATTCAAGACAATGGACATAAGATACTAGTAAACATTTAAGTATTTATTCATCCCAAGTAAAGTCTATATATAAGAATAATCATTCTCCATTCATAACTTGAGTCCTTTACTGTCTTTAATATAAAATATATAACTAATATAAAGCTTTTGCCCGCGCGGCTTCGCTCCCGCTCTTCCCTACTCCACCCTACTATACCCAACTCTACCCTACCCTACTCTACACTACTCTACCCTACTCTATACTACTCTACCCTACTCTACACTACCCTACCCTACTCTACACTACCCTACCCTACTCTATACTACTCTACCCTACTCAACCGTACTCTACCCTAATCTACCCTACTCTACACTACCCTACCCTACTCTACACTACCCTACCCTACTCTATACTACTCTACCCTACTCAACCGTACTCTACCCTAATCTACCCTACTATACTCTACCCTTCACTACCCTAATTTTATTTTTTTTCCATAAGAACCTTATCCTCACAATAACAATCACAACAACAAAAAAAAACAGCCAAATCGGTCAAGCCGTTTTCATGCTATGTCGTGACAACGGAAAATGGGTTTCATTTTTATATATATAGATAAACAACAAATAACAGTTTATGCATATTCTACCTATATGAAGGTTTCCTCATTCCACCAGATTTGAAAAGTTTCTTACTTACTTGACAAAATCTATTAAGTTTGTAAGTTTTACTGATTTAAAAATTCTTTGTGACATGATTCAAGTATCCAATACTAGGTATACTAGGTTTTGCTCGCGGCTTCACCTGCATACTTAATATATAGCCTATTTTAAGTCACTCAGGAATAAAGCGGCTTTCTATCGTTGAAAAAATTTTTATAATTGTACCCGTAGTTTCAGACATTGCCTCTTACAAACAAAAAAAAACAAACTTTACCTCTTTATAATATTAGTGTAGACGAGAGTTATAACTACATATAACATTCTTTTTTTATTATTGATTAGCTTGTGCTTGACCACTATCTCATTTGAAGTGACGATGTGGACTTTGTGGAGTGTGCTTGCCTAGTAACCTATTAACTCTTGACTTAAGGACTCCTAGGTTGTAGCCATCAGCAAAATACATTGCAAACAAACACTAAAACTGCATTTGACTATGCAGCAATTCCCATTTAAAACTTAGGGATTAAGAAAATCCCTAAGTTATCCTCTTCTTTGATGTTTGGTTTCACACTCGGTCCATTATGGCATTGTGCATCAAATTCGGTGAATATCTTTAGTCACCGCATTTGACATAAAAGTGGTGAATAGCAATCAAACTTTGTTCTCTACTTACTTGTTATTTACAAGAGGAAAATGATGTATTCAACTTTATTTTTCCTCTTAGAAAATAAAAAGCTTTATATTTTTATATTAATTATAATAATTATATCATAGTCATGATTTCATTATTAACCTTTTCATTATCCTTACAGAGGAAAATAAAAAACTATTAATATTTTTATTGTAATCAACTATTGACTTTTTAGGGTTCCATAGCCAAATGGCAAAAATCGGAACCCTTGTGGATTCGTCATGTTTGTCGTGTCTGTCCGTCTGTCCATATGTCACAGCCACTTTTTCCGAAACTATAAGAACTATCCTGTTGAAACTTGGTAAGTCGATGTATTCTATAAATCGCATTATGATTTTCACTCAAAAATAGAAAAAAACAAACCCATATGTGTGGCGTATCTATGGATAGGCCTTCAAAAATGATATTGAGGTCTCTAATATCAGTTTTTTCTAAACTGAATAGTTTGCGCGAGAGATACTTCCAAAGGGGTAAAATAAGAGAATGATTTAACATTCTCTTATTCTAGAAGTGGAGGTTTGCATGGTTAATGTACATCATATATATTTTTTAGTTTTAACTTAAAATATAAATGATGTACATTACCATGCTAACCTCCACCGAAAATTGGTTTGAACGAGATATCAGTTTTTTTTAATACTTAAGTAATAAATAAATAAAAATACACTATTATTAATTCATGAATCCCCAAGCGACCACCGGTGGCCGCGCATCTATTGTCTTACTATTGTGTCTCTAATTGACGGTATCTGAAGGGTTAAAACATCGATAAAAGTTACAACAAACTACAAGAACTTTTATATTATGTTACTTGCTGCTACGGAACCCTTCATGCGAGAGTCCGACTCGCACTTGGCCGCTTTTTCATTATCCTCTTTTGTGTCAAATTCTCATATACCTATATGTGGGTTCACTAGAATATTCAAACATAAAAATTATATTCAAAACCAATGTGTATTATCTAAAAATGTAACTTAATTTTTGTCAGGATGCATCAGATGATTTGGTGACACAAATCCACGACTGTAAAGTTATGATAACTAAAAAAGTCAGGATAACAGTAATCTGCTTTTAAAGTAACTATATATATTTTACTAGCTATATTTTATGTACGCGCCCGAAGCTGCAAAACCGCAGCTTCGGGCGCGTAGGTACATATAATATAGCAACATCAGCAATAAGCAGCTTTCTATCGGTAACCAAATATTAGCAATCAAACCAGTGCTTTCAGGGATTACATCCTACATACAAAAAAACAAACTTTACCTCTAATATTAGTGTAGATTTTGGTATAAAATTTTAATGCCTTGTTGGATTAAGTCCACCTATGTACCACTACTGTTCATGAAGTTTGAATAAATAAATAAAATTTTAGTGTAAAAGCGATCCACCCTAGCTTTGCACTTCTTCTGCTAGAAAGCGAACGCGCGTTCGTGTTGTCATTGTAAACAACTAAACTACCTATGTATTTTGTGCCTAAACTTTTTTCATGAATCACTCTGTTTATTGGTGAAAATCACATTAACATAATTGTTTTTGAGTTTCTCCGATAGTCAGACAAACGCGACGCAGTCCTCCAGACTTTGGTTTTATAATATGTAAGAATTTTTACTCGCCCAGTAGTCTTTCTAGAACTTCATTCTGAGATTCATTGTATACAAAAAAGTAATTGGTCATGGTTATAAAAACTGGTTATATCACGCCTAATATTTGAGATATAAAATTCTGAATGAGTTATCTCCTATGCACATAACAAAGGGAAGTCTCATGTTGGATAGCTGTTAAAAAAAAATAGGATATGCTTTGAATACTTTCCGTTTTAGGGATACTTAAACGAATTACAGGCTTTTAATTGATAAATTTGTTACACACCTACTAACTAAATTATTTGTTTTTATGTTATCAATGAAGGTCACGTTAATAATTTTTATGTTTTTCACCATTTGATATAACAGACTACTTACTTTATTTGAAAAGGTGTTTTCACCATTATGTATTATTTCATATAAATAAAATAAATATGTTAGTCGTCTTGAGTGTTTAATTAAGAGCGAAATTGTTTTTGGCACTATTTAATATGGATGAATATCTTGGGTGATATCACAAAATTAAAATAAACTTCAGTACACACTAATGTTTATGAAACCAGCGCGCAGCGCTTCGGCGATGGCTCAGAAAATAAAAAAATGTGTTTATACCTCTGGCAGAGAAACCAGACCATAACCAGACCGTAACCAGATCATAGAATTGATCACTTCATGATATGGCCATATCATTGATGTAGGATCTTTATGACGATTAAGGTCTAAAGCAAGTAAGCCAAACGACGATCGACATATCATCAAACTGACGTTTGAAACGATCTGGCCAGTTTTACTTGGCCTTATCAAGAAGTGATCAATTTCTAAGATTTGGCGGTAAGAATAGGTAGCGTCTTAAATCTTATTCCTTGGGTTAATAAACTTATAACTTGCCACAAATTCTAATTAAAATGAATAGTTAAGATTGCCAGTTAGTTTTTCAAAACTTCCCTCAATAGGCGGTTTGAAACATTCTCGCGAACGAAGTCACGGGCAAAGTGCTAGTGGCGTATAATAAACTAGTGGTATTTGCTAAATTATAGGTATTATCCGAAAGAGTTAGGTATCGTGAACGATTCTGTGCGTCCCGCAACCATCGGATTCCCGCAACCTATATCAGGTCATCGGTCCATCTTGTAGGGGCACCTTCCAACGCTGCGTCTTCCGGTACGCATTCACCACTCCAGAACCTTTCGCCCCAAACGGCCATCTGTAATTAAATGAATAGTGTTATTAAACACAAATGACACCACATATGAATATGTATATTTCAGACGTAAATATTATCTATATCTACGTTTTTGTTTTTGTATGGGTTTTTTCTGCCTACCTGAGGTCGATGATCTGAGATCAGAACCCCTTGTCAGTGCGGTGCGGTCCGACAAGTTCAGGTGACGTCGTTAAGCTTGCGAACTCTTTAACTCAAGGTTGCATCTCCCACGAGTTGTGATGTCGTCTCTAATGTTATTTCATTTTTGCACAAAGTAAACATCAAGAACGGTCCTTAAAAAAGTTATACTTAATAGATTATCCAAATAACAGGGCATATGAACAAAATTGGTGAAATGAGAGTTTACCCGGGTAAACTTTACAGATCTATATGTCGTGGCCAGGGTTCTTTTTTATTGACAGGCTCGCGTTTGACCACTCGTACACTATCTCACCTGATTGTAAGCTATGATGTGGTCGACGATGTAGCACGCTTGCCTAGATACAGTAATCTATTCACTCTTGACTCAAAGACCTGTAAGTTCTACCTATCAGGAAACACTGACATCGGCAGGGAACTCCTGGGCTGTACGCACAATGAATGTGTTTCCAGAACGCTTTGTGCGTGTGGGTGGGATGTACCATAATAATAATATAATATTCCACAACTATCACACAACGCCGTCTAGTCCCAAGCTAAGCAGAGCTTGTGTTATGGGTACTAGACAACTGATAAACATAGGTACTTAATTTCTAAATACATACATAATAGATAAATTATACACAGAACAAATGATCATGCTCATCACATATGCTACGGCATAGCAGTCAGGGCCACTAACCACTAGACCAACAGGCCAGTCCATTGAGAACCTCCTTTTTTAGTTGTCGGTCAAAATGCCAAATTTCTTATTTATTTATAAATAAGGCACACCAACAATTTGATCACAAAATAAAATTCTAGAGGGAGTATTCAGAGTATGGTTCCTTGTAAACAAATCAATTAAAGGCATGACAACATCCACAGTGGTTGATAAATTTCTTGATTCCTTATTGATTGTCGCCGAGATGACTTTCCGCCTGTACTTCGTTATGAAGATAAAAAAACATACATTCTGCCGAACATAGATCCTCCTCCTTTTCGAAGTCGGTTAATAAATAAATAAACCATGGTATGGTAGACGCTCTTTGGCAATCTAACAGTCGAGCTCTTTAAATATTCCTGAGTATCTTCAGCTTCTTTGGCTTTAGTTAGCCATTATACGTTTGGATCCAGTGTTTGCTTTGCGTAAAACAAGCATTTCGATAGAATCGTGAGATCAGAGTGCGTCACTGCTTACGAGAATTCTATAAGTGTCAACATATAAGGAAGCCTACGCCTGTTGCTTGTTATGACTGTATATTTCAGGGAATGGTTTGCTAGTTTAATCTTGAACTTACCTTTATTTAATTCATTAAACCTAAACCGACTTCAATGTAAAAAAATACTGAAAAGTACAAAATAACTTTAATATCGAAAGTCGGTGTTAAATAACAAAGAGACAAAACTATCTATTATAGTATATGCGAAACCCGAAACACGTGTCTAGTATTAGTATAGTAAAGAATGTACATAATTTCATAACTGTATCATGAAAAATTACCAAGTTATAAGCTTGTTATGACACCAAAAATACATAGTCACCGAGTCATCCAGTAGGCATCCAGTCGACTGAAGGTTGGTTTTACACTTGCATCCAGCTGTTTGCTGGCGCTAATACCCGCTATGACCTTGCGTGACCTGTGTTGTACTTAGTGTCGGTAGTATCCACCTTTTAAAAAAAATAGGATAAAAATAACATGGTTAGTGGTTGGTTGGTGGTATGGCTTATGTATATATTTATGTATCTATTATACAGCATATATATATATATATATATCTGTGTATCTATTATGATATATTTTATTATGTTATAATTGGTTTGTCACACCTATGACAGCCCCATTTCTTTTCCAGGCAATTACTGTCCATTCCAGGTTGCCTGGAAGAGATCGCGGAATGCGATAAGGCCGCCCATTGTATGTATGTGTAACGGTGTACAATAAAGTATATAATAAATAAATAAATGGTGTAAAAACTATTGGAATCCATTCAGTTACTGATTATGAACAAAATAAATTCAGGTTTCGCATAAACTAAAAATAATGTTGTTTATAAAAGACTGACTAACTGAGTGGGAATAACTGGTGGGCACCAGGTTTCCTTTTATGACGCAATCAGCACTGAGAGAGGACTTTCCAAAATTCGCTTCATACAAAGTTTGTTTGGAGGAACCTACTTTCACACGGGCGAAGCCGGTGGCAGAAGCTAGCTAAATTATTTATATTTCAATCGTGTCTTGAGAAGGTAAAACATCCCAGTAACTAAAGGTCCAAGGGCAAACAGATTAAGTATCCTGGTAGGAGGCTCGTGTTATATTTATGGATCAAAATCAATAAAGGTCCGCCCTATTTATTTTGCGCCATGTTTTCGCCGCTGGCACTACGCCTCTATTATATTAGCACTGTCATTATCACGGCCCCGACTTACGAGCGAGCAGTGGTCGCCGAGTGGTAACGGCCCCGACTTACGAGTTGTCGTAACGGGTTCAAAACTAGCCAGGCGATTTTTTTTTTTTACTAGCCATTACTGTCCCACTGCTGGGCAAAGGCCTCCCCCAAGTCCTTCCAAAATTTCTGTTTTTGCCAGGCGATTACTTTATGTAATTTATTCCATCACCACTGCTTTCAAAACGGTGAAGGAAAACATCGTGAGCAATCCGGCATGTCCTAGAACAAAAAATTCTAAGAAAAGTGATATCCACCAACCCGCACTGGGCCCGCGTGGTGGATACCTTTTCCTCTCCTAGAGGGGAGGCCTGAGTCCCAGCTGTGGGAACATTATAAGACCGACTATGTTATGCATTATCACAATTGGTTTAGTCAATTTTGTTGTAGGTGGCAATCTACGCGATTGGATGTTATTATCGTAATAGTTGTTTTTTCTTTATTGAAGTAGGTAGATACATAAGGGGTTTTTTTTTTTTTTTTTTTTTTTTTTTTTTTTCTGTCGACGGGGAAAATCATCATTGACGAAACCCGCTCTTGGGTGGAGCGGGAGACAGTGTCAGAGTCTTACTGACTAAAAACCCCGCGCCGTTCCTTCTAGCCTTCATACCGGGGCTCTAGTTTCCTTTCGGATAACCCCGACCCCGGTAGGCTTCGACCCAGATGGGCCCCTCCTAGATACATAAGGGGTGATGGAAGGTCATCTGCAAAATATTTATCCCTGTATGATTAACTGTTTATGATATTTGTTAGTGTGTAGACACTATGTCTCAAGACAAAAGTCCACCACCGAGACCAGTCCAAGACCAGTGCGTGTTGATACCGATGACATATGGCTCTGAAACGTGGTCGCTCACAATAGGTCTCATCAGAAGGTCACCCAAAAGCCAATGGAATGGGATATACTTAAAGTTTCCTTGTGTGTTTGCATCAGAAACAAAGATAACCGCAGGAGGGAAACTCAAGGTTAAGTGGCGGTGGGCAGGACAGATTGCAGAACAGATGGTCGATGGGGACGGCAGAAAGGTTCTAGACTGGCGACCACGTACCGGAAGACGAAAGGTTTTGAAGGCCTCCCACAAAGTATACCGATGACCTGATGAGGGTCGCGGGAATCCGATAGATGCGAGACGCACAGGACCGGTCGTAATGATGTCAGCTTATGCACTATTTTAAATAGCTAGATTCTTTTTTGTGTGAAATTCAATCCTTGAAAATATTGCCATACAATAATCTAAATGTTCAAAGGTCGGAAGCTTGTCGGATGCGATATGATTTGTTTATTTACCTAATATTCATATATATTTTTATTCGGCGCTATACCTACTGTTTAGTCACTTTGAAATAATTTCGTGACAATCTGATTCCATATATTTCTGTTTTTTTTTTGGTCTTTGTGCTAAGTTTTTAGAGTTCCGTACCCATAAAGTAAAAACGGTACCCTATTGCTATCACTCCGCTATCCGTCTGTCTTTCACCAGGGTGTAACAACCTTAAAAACCACAATGATATACTGTCAATTACTGTATCACGGATTCGCAAATATTATAAACTCTCATACACAAAACACCTATTTTATACTCGAAGCAACTATCTATAGGTACATATTTGTTCCGTGCGGGAATCAAACCCATGTCATCGAAAATATATTATTGTTCTTGATAGGACTGGTTTCTGCTAAAGTGGTATTTCATAATTTTAAGACATTTATATACCACCAGCTGTTACCCGCGACCTCGCTCGCGTTTAGTGTAAGAACATTGTTCATTTGTTCTCCTTTGTCCCGTCTCCCCCCGAGAATAAAGGTAAAACTACACTGCGAACACATGTGCCACGTACGCCGATCTGGCCGCCTCGGTCTCCATACATTTTATATGGAAGCTTGACATGTAGAGACGCCACGCGACGTCGTTCTACGAACAAATCAGGCTTGGTCCACGAGTGCGTCGGTCTAATCTAGTTCTAGCTATAATTTTCATTTCCACGAAGTAGCTTAACTTAAGTTACTCATTATAACATGTCCCAGTGAAATAGCGTCAAATGTGGTTGAAACGTTTCGAATACGTGTTTCGTAGCTTGAAATCCTAACTCCTTATAACATCGACTATCCATCAGTCAAAGTATCTACCCATCAAAATCCGTCCAGCCAGCCAGTACAGAGAAAAAAAAAATTAAACATCCATTTTGGTCAACTCGTGGACCACTAGACTCCTACTCTACGCACAGATTTGGTTCGGAAGCGAACCAAATTCGTTGTCCGATTGTATTAAGTTTGAGCGTGTGATAGTACAATAACATCAATATTCACGATTTTTTGCCAAAATACCGGCAATTATATCACTGCACAATTTTTTTTCCGAAACTATGAGAGAAGAACGTGAGTTAGACAAAAAGATCGTAATTTTTTTATACATTCTGTATAAAAAACTTTAAATGATAAAAGTCGAGTAATATCACACTTCACAGGAGGCACAGAATTAGTTTGATATCGCACCTTCGGGGCAACAAAGTCACAACAGCTCATTTTTAAATTTTACAGGAGAAAAATTTTAGTTTTTTTTTCGCATATTATTCCTCATTTCTGGATAACTATTTATAGTAGGTTTGAAATCTTTACATAATTAATTGTTTATTTAGTTGGCTATAGTTTTACGTAAAAATTTTGTATGTTATTACCAAAAAAATTATAATAAAAAACATAACAAAAAAAGTGTCTTAAATTGTGACTTTGTTGCACCGAAGCTGTGCGATATTACAAACAGACACTTCAGTCCTATCGAGGGAATGTTAGCAATAAAAATGTATAAAAGTCAAAGACATGTTATCTGACACACACACACACACAACACAGACAAACAACTTACCTCGGCGCATTCTTGTTATGCTATCATTCCCAATGTTTTCTTTTTTGTATTTCCATTATTGTATTTATCGCTTGTTTATTGTGAAACGTACGTGCCACTTCAATATTTAAATGAATATAGATATGCTTTTTTGTTATAATATTCTTTAAAAAAAATGCACAAAGGTATTAGTATTTAGTATACTGACCGGTCGTTGTGGCGACGCTTGGGGGAGGCCTATGTCCAGCTGTGGACGTATTTCGGCTGATATGATGATGATGATGATGATACTGATATATTTACTGTATCGTGTCCGTGAGCGATGTCTATGTGTGCGTTGCTCGAGAGCGCTTTGTATGTAGATTGACTTCTGTACCTATATACTTTGTGTGTGTAGTATATAATATACACTACTAATTTTTTATTAGTACAAATACCTAAAGGGGTTATTAGTAAAAGTCTTTTTATTCTCGTAAGTAAAGTCTCAATAAATAATATTCATAAACAGCAAAGTTATTTGCATTTTTTTATATTATCCCGAAATGTCACTTATTTTATGGTAATATTGTACAGGCTAAAAAATGAGCTTTTCTCTGTGTACACTTAGCCTTATATTAGATTAGTATTACTCACAGTTCAAAGTGACCGATTAAGTAGTGTTAAACTTTGACACTTGATGATAAAGAAATGGCAAGAGACTATACTGGGTAAATAAAGATAATATCTCAAAATTGCGTCGTGCGTTCATCACTATTAAAATAACAGGATGAATATTGTCTAGAAAATTGTAGATCTGGTAGTTGCTCTGGCGCTTGACGGAGGCCTATGTCCAACAGTGGACATCTTTAGGCTGGAATCATTATCATTTCAGCTGAAAGACGTCCACTCTTCGACATAGGCCTGCCTCAAGCGTCGCCATCAAAGAGAATAAAACCACATTGGTCGCCATAAAGACCGATCCTGTGCATCTCTCTTCCACCGCATTCCCGCGAGTCTCACCAGGTCGTCGGTCCACCTTCTGGGAAGCCTTGATTGATGATCAACTAACCAGTACCTTTTTTGTATGTGCGTGACATTTATTCTTTGACACTAATAGAGAATATGTGTAAAAAAATATATCTAACCAGTTTATCAATAAATTAATACAAAAATAGAATATTAACAGTGAAAACGAATATCAAAATACATATAAATAAATATATAACATAATTTTTAGTTTGTGCGAAACCTGAATATAGTTTTTTCAGAATCAGTAACTGAATAGAATATCAATCCAATAGTTTTTATGTTAAGTATATTTTTTCCCAAAAATATTTATAAAGGTCACAAGTTGGAAACCACCGACACTAAGTGTAACATTATGTCATGGCAAGTCATACCGGGCATTAGGAGCTAGCAGACAGCTGGGTGTAAGTGCAAAACAACACCTCAGTCGGCTGCATGGTCTGCTGACTATGTATTTTTTCTGACTTAAAAGATTATAACTTTATGATTTTTCATAAAAATATTAAACAGATGTTTCAGGTTTCGCATATACTAAAACTAAGGTTGTATTTGCCTTTCCTAATTTAATAATTTAAATATTATATATTGGTCTCTCTTCAAACCGCTGTATTGGCGTGATGAACTTTGACGTCAGCTTTGAAGCTTTATAACGTCGTTATTTATCTACATATTTTAAAATTATCTCATTTTTGTGTAAGTAACTTTTTTTTTTGCAAAAAAAATATACAATTTAGCAAAAAAAAAAAATAATAATTATCGCTACCGATTAGTTGTATTTTGTGTAAAATTAAATTGTTTGTAATTAATACAAATATTCCGGTCGTGAACTGTTGATTAACAAAATTCTGTAGGCTATCTTTAATTATAATAAGTTGGAAACAAAACATGTTAGATAAGTGTTTAGTTTGGGTCATAAGTTCATTAAACTGTAGTAGTAGGTCAGTGTATACTTGGCGAAGCATATACGATTTGTTGTCAAAATAGAGTCTGTCTAAAATGTGAAACGACTTGGGTATATAAGGGTAAATTTAAATCTCAGCAGGGCTCCAGCTAGGTCAAAGCTTACCCCTGTAAGCTTTGACCCTGGCCCCTGCCAGGGTTATCCGAAAGGGAGCTCGATCCCCGGTATTATAAAGGCTAGAAGGAACGGGGTAGGTTTTTAGCCAGTAAGAGTCTGTCATTGGATGTTTTTTGCTCACCATAAAAAATGGTAAAATGAAATCTGATCTAGTAAACACTGGTTCAATAATCAAGGTGGATTATGAGATCTTGATCATTGTTTACTAATCGAAGAACCTTATAAAAAGTATCTAATATAAGTATTTTTTAAATGATTAAATATTATACAAAATTCCCAAGTCGTTTGACTTTTTAGACAGACTATATCACTCATTTGTTCAATTCCTTCCTAAATTGTCAATAGGCTCAACTTCCAGCATCCATTTACTGACTGACTGAACTGATGGAGCTATGTTACACCCTAAGGCTGCTGTATAGATCCATCTTTCTTTCTCGCTTGCACGATTGACATTTTCAAACGTCATGGTAAGTTCCCAAGATAGCAGTATTTTATACGGTATTATTTTACTCCTTCCGCACAACTTAGTAGGTAGCTAGATAACAGGATTACCCTAAACAAGACTGCTGTCAGATTATCTGGGTCTGGCTTCTGATTACACACAACTGTTAAAGATCTACAAATAATTATTGTTAACTGCTACAATGATGATTATGATTTTTTTACTAGCCTATACTGTGCACCACTGCTGGACAAACGCTCGTCCTTGCTCCTTCCAAACCTCCTTGTCTTGACTTGACAAGTTCCACGAACACGATGAGATCGTCACACCACCTTCGTCAGTCTCGACACGATGTCCTCTCAGGCGTCCAGTGAGAGACGATCTACGCCCACCTCTCCAGTGGCCCAAGTCTGCTATTTTTATTAATTTGTCATTCCAACACGATCCCATTGTCATTCTGCTAAAAGTTCGTAATCTGCTAATTCATAATGGTCGACCATTGATCGGTCAATGGTCTTGTGGAAGAATGACAATATCGAGTTGTCGTAACAAATTAAAAGCAATGACTGCACAATAACGTTCTAATAGTAGGTCACTGATCAAGGAACTGTTAAAATTGTAGCAAGTTCATACGTGGGACGTGACCAGCAAAATTATACTCGTAGTAAAAATAAATTTGTATAAACAAACTTTAGATGGTTTAAATTAAATCAAAATCATCAATTTTAAGTACATTATCATTTTATATGATAAAGTCGCGGACGGGAAACTCTCGCGACAAGGTTTTATCCTTATCTTTGTCCTTCCTCACATTTAGTATCCTTTCATTTTACATATTATAAACCGAAGTCCCGCAGTGATTAAACTCAAAAACTACTGAACAGATTTTCATGCGGTTTTCATCAATATACAGTGACTAGCTTTCGCCAGCGGCTTCGCCCGCGTGATAGTATCGTTTGTGCAAACCAATTATTTGAAGCTTGAAGTCTAATCATGAATAAAGTACAATAGCTTAAGGCTGCACGAAGTACAGTAAGTGGCATATCAGTGACCACAAATCATAAGCTGGCCTTTCATTCTGTTGAGTCAACTTAGGTACTATAACCCTGTATACTCACTGATGTATAGAAATGACATGACTCTGTCATTTTTACGACTTGTAAATTAAAAAAAAATCCTAGTTAGTATAAAAAATGCACAAAAGTAAACACGAAACTGTTGGTTTTTTTTTTATTTTTAGTTTAAAGTAGTGAATCTTTTATCAACAGTCAGTAGCAGGACAAGGTCGAAATGTTTCTATTCACTGACATGACGTACAGTCGACTGTACATAGTCCATGGCGTTATATGGACACTGCCTGCTACTCATCCCATGCTTGGAAGTATGTGACGCAGTAAGGGCCTGCGCTCACTTGAAACAAAATATATGCGAAACAAGTCTGTCTACGGCTGTCTTGTCTACATTACCCTAACAGTCCTTGTTAGACATTTATAAATTATGTAATTGAGTGGCGTACACGTCTCTTTTCTGGGTTTCACAAAATCACAATACAAATATCTGTACTTCATCATACTTACAATCATAATATCAAAATTTATTTGACTATGGTTAGATTTTTCAATAGGCAGGCAACTGCACACGGTGTGTGACTTTTTTTATAATATGTCTAAGTATGTAAGGATATATTGTAAGGAGCTTGACGTCGTCATTCACATTCTAGAAAAAAAAAACGTATCTATCTTTATACGGTGAAGGTTTTCGGAAGTCGAAACTACGTTCTACAATAACATCCAGTCTAACAGACTTGGAATGATCGTCTACGGAAACTTTTAAGGCTAGACTACTGTTTATATAAGAGTCACGCCTCGAGAACGCAGCGCAGCATGTAATTAAAAACATACGGGCGTTCATCCTCACATCCTCATTATTTAGATACCAACATAGGATATAGTCTTGCCTGACCTGTCTTGCAAGTGACTTAAAGATTTTATCGGTTTAGTTTGTGTATTATATGAGGAGACTCGTTTCGCTGACGAAAATATCAAAGTTTCCTGTATAAATAACCACCCATCTATAGTTATACATCGTTTCTCAGGCGACGCAAAAACGTTTACCAACGATCTAAATACGTGATTCTGGACTGCTCAATAGTCGAATTTTTCGTCGGCGGTTTTTTTTTAAATTGCGCTTTTTTATTTTAAAGTGTATAAATTCGTTTTTTTAATCAACTCCAATGACATTTTCAATTAAAAAGTAATTAATTACTTAGTTTTTTTTTATCTTAACATCTGAATTCAGCTGAGCAGATACGAGTAGCTCATTCAGATTTTATTTACATTGTGTTTTTGTTTTATTAATAAAAAAAGTGAGTTAATTACTTTTTAATTAAGTATGTTGACGGTTGTCCTCCAACAAGGTTGACTGATGACCTGGTTGCGGAAAACCGATGGAAGCGAGACGCACAGGATCGATCGTTGTTGCGTCGTTTGGGGCAGGCCTATGTGCAACAGTGGACGTATATCGGTTGAAATGATGATGATGATGTTGACGTTTGTGCGTCGATGTTTAAGACACGGTGTTTATGTTTTATTTAAGTATGTATAGTCTGTCTAAAAAGTCAAACGACTTGGGAATTTTGTATAATATTTAATCATTTAAAAAATACTTATATTCGATACCTTTTATAAGGTTTTTCTATTAGTAAACAATGATCAAAATCTCTTAATCAACCTTGATTATTAAACCAGTGTTAACTACATCAGATTTAATTTTATCCTAATAATTACCCAAGTTTGAATTTTTAGACAGACTCTACCTCTCTTTATGTTATCTTTGCACGTCTTTACAGATTTGCTTGAAACTTGCCTCACGGGACATTCAAAGACATGGTCTGAAGTCCTGGAATAGTACTTAAGCATAATGAGCCCGACTAATGTACTTAGGTGACAGGACTGAGGGTTCTAGAACGTACCGGGTTCCTTACGATATTTTGCTTCATCGTTATTGAAGGTAGTGGTGATGAAATATAATAAACAAAGTAATACTCTCGCCTGTATTGAAACTTGTACCTACAAGACGTAAGTTGGGACCGTTAGCACTGGACCCTATAAGACTTGTACTTTTGCTAATTCTGTGCTATAGTGTGTCTTGGATATAAGGCACTTTCATCTCGGGATCATGTTCCTTTCAGTCAATTTTCGTCGTTCACGCGGGTGTAGCTATTTGCAGAAGTGATACCTGAACTGCAGAACACATGCTGATTTACTTATCAGTTTTATGAGAGAATAAGTAACAAACTACTTTATAGCTTTAATAAGTTCTCAATTGCTAAATAGGCAGCCGAATACGATCTACGACCGAGTATAATAAAGTCATTGAAAAAAGTCAAATCGAAGAGATAAAAATGGTTAAAACAGCGGTATCACCCGTTACATTACTACTGCTGGTGACTCATACTGTTTAAATGTCCATATAAGTCTCCCCCTGTGACTAAATGCAAGGCATTACAGTCATTGATAAATTGCCAATTCGATAAGGGTTGGAAATACTGCGGTATAGTGATTTTACACCTAATATGTACGATGGGACAAAATAATGTCTCATTCGATGGTAAGACCCGATTGTAGCCACAGAGTTTTTTCTAGTTCCGGCCTATGTCGTCTTCGCGGCTCCATAACAGTGATTTTATTTTTATAAAAAAAAGTTTTAACTATTTTAGATGTTTGTTTTTACCAATTCTTTTAAAAACCTTTTCAAATATTTCTGTACTGTAATCTAGATAAACACATTTGAAATCGTAAGTTAGGGTAAGATTCGTGTTTTTTTTTTTTTTTTACTAATTTATATCAATCAAGTTTTGATTTTCACACAGGTTTTGGTCAATTTTAATAAAATATTTTTTTATTATATTCTCTTTTATATAATTGTGGATTACCAGAGATTTAAAAAAAATCAAAATTAACAAGTTACTCAAAAGCAGTGGGGGAAACTGGTCTGAACGTCACTACAGGAAAAGTTCTCGACCTTAGTGATTCAGTGATCCGTTACTTCTGGTTTTACAAACTACATTCTTTCAATTGATCTCTTCGCTTTTAATGTTGGTTATTTTTTCCCCACTGCGCCAGAATAAAGGTTTATGTTTTTTTTTCATACACTAGTACCTAACTTGTTCCTATTAAAAGCTAAGCAATACTTAACAGTATATAGTAAAAAAAAAAATATAGTAAGACAAACGGAGATGGTTGTATTGATGATTTTATTATTATAATTCTGCAAATGAATAAATATTATGACCGCCAAGCATATTTAAATCAATATACAATTTGACACTGATCTGCAGAAAAAAAAAACGATAATTTCAATTTTGCGGGCTACGTAGAAGCATCTTGCTTAAGGGTTTCCCAAACAAAATTGCGATGCAGTGCGATACGACGCCGCATCGACAAAACTTCGATTCAGGTGACCATACAATGTGCGATGCGAATTCATTCGCAAGTTCTTGCGATACGTGATGCGAGCTCGCAGATTTATCGATGCGACGACGCATCGCAGTTTTGTGTTTGGGCCTTGCTCCTTAAAACTCCTTATTTTACCATAATTAACATACCAGAAAATTTAAAGTAAATTTATATGTTCAACTGTATGCGCAATTGTGTAGTGTTGTGATGATTTTGAAGGTCTCTGAGTGCGTGTTTTTAACCGACTTCGAAAAGGAGGAGGTTCTATGTTCGGCTGAATGTATGTTTTTTTTTTTTTGTACGTGTGTTCACCGATATCTCGGTCAATTGTGGACCGATTTTGAAATTTTTTTTTTGATTGGAAGGTTATGCTTCCAAGTTGGTCCCATAGAAAAATTGTTATGATCTGATCATGAACTTCGAAGATATGGAACAGAACTCTTCATAGAATCATAGCAGAATTGCCGTAACTAGTAAAATTGCTTTGTTTATACGTGTAGTCGATGACTGACTGATAGAAAAGGGGGAGGGGATGTATCAAACTGATCTGGTAATAAAGCCGGAAGGTAATTTCATGTAATATAACCATATTTGGGATTATTAGAATCGTTATGAGATGCACTCTGGCTATAAGGTAATTTATGTTTAGCTGAAGGGTAGGTACTTTTTAGTGGTGCTACCATAACTAAAAAGTGAAAAATAAAAAACTTTTTACAAAAAAAAATTAAACCGACTTCAAAAAGTACAAAATAATTTTAATTTCGGAAGTCGGTGTTAAATAACGAAGAGACAAAATTAGGTATCTATTATAGAAACACCGACTTCCGAAATTAAAATTATTTTGTACTTTTTGAAGTCGGTTTAATTTTTTTTTGTAAAAAGTTTTTTATTTATTACGAAATGCATAAACAATGACTAACACTGTCAGCTTATGAGACGTAATAGGCATGCTCACCCGTGTGTCGTGATGCACATTGTACATGTAACAAACAACAACTCTGAATAAGCGAATCCATTGTGCTTGGAATTTAAAATAAATGGTTATTACTAATGTCTTATCTGTCAAGTTCTTTGTACTTAAATGTGCGCATGTAGGTTATATTTAAGAACTACGCACAGTTGGTATTGTTTTAGCAAGAACATTACAGTGTGTAAGAGTAAGAGACCTAAGGCTGGAACAATTTGTTTGCTGCGGTCCTCTCGTCTGATTATAATTTAGGTGTGGTTTGGAGGCTAGAGTGAATAGGCTCTTAATAAACTAGTGCGTTTCATCAATGATTGAATCACCGCTTACCATCAGGTGCAAGCGCAGTCAAGTACTAGTTTATATATTTAAAAAAGGGTTTTCATTATAGAAGTCACTAATAAAATGATGTCAAAAAGTTGAAATTAAAACTAAAACAGCTTTAAAATTAAAATTAAATTGAAACATTGATGACCACACGGAATAAGATGACCACACCATCATGATAATAGATATATATTTTTCTAGCGATGGTTTATTGCCGAAGCTAACAATACATTAACTGTCTTAATAATCTAGGCGTTTGAAAGATACGAGGTACTAAAGGAATTTACAAACATAAAAGATACGTGCGAAAAATGTAACCCTTGCTTGGCAGTCGGGTAAAATAGACATTGAACTGATATAAAAATAATATATCTGTTCCAGGCATTTTAATCAGCAAAACAAAACATACATTAGGCATAATAATAATAGGCCAGAGAAAGTAACAATAGTATTAATGAGCGGCCACTTGATGCTAACACACTATTTATGAATGACAAATTAACAGAGAGTCAATGGCCTCAAATGAAACGGTACGACCAACGGCGAACGTTTTAATTTGAAAGACAGGAAATAACCTATTGTGAATTAAACCATAGTGCTAGTTCTCACACTCGTACTAATTTCTCCATGTTTTGACTGCCAAATTGTAATCATAACACTGGCCAATGACATGTGACTGTGAACCGCAAGTTATCCAAACATTTGTTAAACTCTAGCACAATTATCCATATAGGTAATTGAAGACAATTATACGCGTATATCTTCAACTGTATTTTTCTAGAGACTAACCGAAGATTCGGTTTCGGCCTCGGCTAATAAGTGGCCAAATATTCGGACGATAAGATTGAAATTAACGTCTATGAGCTGACGGTTGTTATTGAGAACTAGTTATATGTTTTTGATAATCGTCCTTTTAGTATTTTATTATGAAAGTGTTGTGTCAAATAAGAATCATAACTTAAATTACCTCTATTTTTCAAAAGTAACTTGAAAACGGTTTGCAAAGATAATTTATTTGCGTATCAATAACGTTTTTTCTTGTGTTACCGCATAAGTTTCGGCTTCAGTTACGGCTGAAACTAGAGGATGAGCCGAAAATTCGGTTTCGGTCGGCTACAAGACGTAGTTCGGTCGGTCACTATCTTTTTTCTAAATTGTTTACAAGATTTTTTTATGACGTGACTTAGTCGACGTCTATTCTCATTTCTGTTTCATTTTGTTAGTACTTCGTAGATTCTGTATTGTCTGAGTTGTTTCCTTATTTGTACTGCTCGTTGTTTTAAATCAAGTCGTAAATGAATGTCTTGTCTGTGTATCCGGAGATGTTGTTAGTTGCCGGAATGTCTTGTGTGTGTAGAGACTCCAGTCTTTAGTTTATAGTGGTTATATAAAAATGAGCCCTTATTTCTACTGGTCACGCTATAACTTAAGAACGTCTGGACCAATTTTAATCATATTTTTTTATTTTGTTCACCAGCATACAGGGCAGGTTGTAGGGTAGAGCTAGGTAGAGTAGGTAGGTTGAGTAAGGTAGAGCAGGTCAGTTGACAAGGATATTCTTAAGCTCAATTCTGGAAAATACAGTTATCCTTACTAATATTATAAAAGCGAAAGTCAGTTTGTTTTTATTTGTTTGTTTGTTACGTCTTCACGCCTAAATGGCAAAACCTATTTTGATGAATTTTGGTACAGAGATAGTTGAGACCCTGGAGATGGACATAGACTATTATGGAGAGAAGACTATTATGACTATTATGGAAGAAAGAGTAAATTATATTAATAAACGCGGGCGAAGCCGCGGGTAAAACCTAGTATTCTGATAACTTTACTGTATCCAGCCCGGGTGGTCGTTGTTCATAATTTTTTATTGAATGACAATAGTGCGTGCTCTGCTGATTATGGTCCCTTACCGTTTGTTATGTGTTCAGTTGTACTGTCGCGAAATAGAAACTTAAGCAATTTTAAGGTTGTTTTTCTTGCAACCCATTAGATTTGTTTGGGTAGATAACGTTTTTTTTAAATATTTGTTTCAAAAAGTAACTTTATCAAAAATTTTAAATACGTTATAGGAAGAATTTTTTAAATCCGATCAAAAATTATTAAGTTACAAAATAAGCATGCACGTACTGAAATGTGACGTCACTGTCATTAGACTACGTGTGAAAAAAAAATGTAAAATATTTTACAGTAAAGCTAGAACTACGATAGACCGACTCACACGTGTAACACGCGTGATTTGTACGTACAACGACGTCGCGTGGCATGAATCAAGTGTAGCTCTACTAGTTTAGTCCATTATGAATTATGAATGCAAATGACAGTTCCTTCTATTATTCCCAGTACGTACTTACACTTCATTCGCGTTAAGATTAAACATTTAAACAAACCTATTTAATGTCCGTTCAACCGATTTTCACTTTTATTGCGTTGGTGGCATGATAAAGGGCAGCTGCAATAAATTGTTGATATTTTAACCAGTTTTTTGCTTTTAATTTCAACTCTATATGCTTTTTTTTTGAGACGTCAAATCATCCAATGACTTCTCCCGCTCTTGGATGAAGCAGGAGTGCGAATCGGACTTTTACTCTAAAACCCATTCCTATGTACCTTCTTTACATTCGTTCCAGGGCTCCGGTGTTCTCTTTTGCGCAACCCATGGATCCTTATGCTTATGTTATAGAAGTCAATATCGGTTGAACGGACAGTAATAGTACATTATGTTATAAGTGTGTAATGTTAGTGATTACCGTTGAGGCGTTATTTAGACCCGAGCCATGGCGAGGGTCTTAAGAGAGTCGAGAACGGTAATCATTAATTACTCACGTGTATCATACGACGTTTTTCAATACACTTGTGAATAAAATAAACGTAAAACTAGTAAACTTTTTTGGCGGTAAAATCTGTTTTCATATGCGCACCCATTTTTTTTTCCTCGTGGGGGACGAACTGCGCCCATTCTGATACGATAAATGTCATAAAATTGTGGCGGTGGAGAGGTTGAACATTAAGTTTTTAACCACATTATAGCCCTAGTGCGTAATGGTAATCAAAATGTCACAGTTTGGTAACAGGTGCCATTATATACCTAAGTGCAGTGCAATAAGAGTCACTTTATGAGCAAGTGTATTGAAAAAATGATTTATTCGTGTTTTTGAATTAAGTATATTGTTCGTTGAAAATTGCATCGCATGTGAAAGTCAATTTAACGAAATATATCCTCGCGATGGGTGTAGGCGAACCATATCAACTTGTCACTATTACAGTGATTGCGATCAAGCTTTAATGACATGATTACTTCAAACGTTCCTGACAAACCTACTTAGTCAATTCAAGTCATAATCACACTATAGAGGCGAAAGTTTGTTGTACACTCAAACTGCTGAATAGATTTAGATGACATTTGGTAAGCAATGCTGTCCTGGAAATTTTTATCTGGGAAGTGTGTTCCCTTGTGATATTTTTTTCTATTTACGCGCGGACAAAGTTGCTCCCAGAAGCTAGCTTACGTTTTTAATTTTGAGATTGTTTTGGGCTCATTGCCTTATAAGTTATCACGTAACGGTTGCATAGTTTTATTGTACCGTTTTCTAAATCTTTGTAACTCCATCGAAGTCGCTTGCAATCAAAGTGAGTCGCTTTTAAATGACATCCTTTGCTTTCATTGTAAAGACTACTTATATCCATCCATATAAAAGATTAACTCGCATCATAAAACTTTTACGGCCCTAAGATTGCACCGCTCTCTTAGAAAACACAGTTAGCTGACTCGAACATAATAAAATGAATCGGCAAGACTCATACATGTGCAAATAATAACATCTAAAGTCGCGACAAATACCGCTTACTCGGGCTTGTGAGCAACGATCAATGGTTAGCTCGCCGTCCGGTAACCGCGCGCCTTAAAAAGATCTCAGCTAAACTGTCCACGGGGAATTTCTAAAGAGGAAACTCATGGTCGTGGAACGCAAGCATTACAAATACATGGTATAAAGTTGTTGCAACCTGGTATTAATCAATACCGGACTGCAACAACTTCAATGGTTTTAAAAAAGGCAACTGAAAACTTATGTGTGGTTTTAGTCATTAAATTCGGATTCGCACTCCCGCTTCACCACAGAGCAGGAGCAGTCATTAGATGATTTCCCACGTCAAAAAAAAATATGTCTCAACAAATTGACTACAAAATAAAATATAAACCTTTCAGTTGTCAGTGGAGCTGTCCAGTCAGTGCAAGCATTTGTCAGTATTCGCATTATAAGCCTAAACCTTCCTAATGAATCACTTTTCTAGAAATGGAGCAAACCGAATGAAAATCCGCTTCAACATTTTAGATTTTGTCGCGAACAGACATACCTGAGACATACAGACGTATTGAAGGACTTTGTTACAAGCTTTTATTTAGTTTCACCTGTCCCGATGTTTGTCTGTCATCAAATCTTGCAAATTAAATTTGACCCACTTCCCGTTTACCGATTGAGCTGAAATTATGCTTGCATGTGTAAATCAGATGACAATGCAAAATTATTGTGACATAGAGCTGATCTGATGATGGAACCGGAAGGTGGCTATTGGAACTTAGAAGTTAAACGACACAACCCCATCTAGTTACGGCTCGTATGATTCGTGATACCGAGCTATAAAAGCTTAATATGAAAAAAATATTTTCATTAAAAGCTTGTTTGTAAAGATGTAAAGATACCTTCTTTATGAATTACAAAAACCGTTCAGTAGTACTCGTAGTTTTTGACTAAATACAAACAGATGCGATCGACCATTTTGTTTTACAATCTATACTAATATTATAAAGAGGTAAAATTTGTAAGTTTGTAAGTTTGTAAGTTTGTATGTAGGGGGTAATCTCTGGAACTAATAATCCAATTCTAAAATTTTTTTTACTGGCAGAAAGCTACATTATTCCTGAGTGCTATAGGCTATAAATTGTTTCTATAGCATGTATATTAACCGAGCTATCACAAATTTTGTCTAGCAAGTCGGAAAAAAATACCTCATAAAATAGAATTATTTGCGTGCGCTGCCTAAACAGTTGCTTAAAATTAAAAACAATGTATGGCTACCTGGTTCGTCTTAATTATTTCTACAAAAAAGTCCGCGGTACCAAATCTCTATCTTTTATATTTCATCTTTTATACTTCTTTTATTGCATTAAAAATATTTTTTTTCGGCATACTTACGTTTGGTTGATTATTTGAGCAACAAAATATTAATTCTTATGACAATAAATTATTTTAGTATCACAAGAACATTATACAGATAAGATTTGCCATTTACAGCATAGCAATTGGTCATACAGTTTCGAAGATAATATAAAATTACTAAAACGCAAAATGCCCCTAGCGTAACTTTCATTGTGCAGACGTTTTACCTATTTTTTTTTTTATGGTGGGCAAAAATCATCTTATGACAACCCCCGCCCTTGGGTGAAGCGAGAGATAGTGTCAGACTCTTACTGACTAAAAACCCACCCCGTTCCTTCTAGCCTTCAAACCAGGGCACGAGTTCCCTTTCGGATAACCCTGGACCCGGTAGGCTTCGACCCAGCTGGGCCTCTGCTGTTGCTGACAACTTCGTGAGGCGCGCGGGAACAGTGCGCGCCGTCGACGTCTTGGGCTCGGTCCATTACCGGACGATCGGACAGCAAGCTACCCATGGCTCGCCGTCCGCGAGCCCGCGTCTACGGTGGAATCGGGATCGGAATCCCGGCGGCGGCGGCGGGGGCGCCGTTGCCTGATGCGGTCTGCCTCCGCCTTTGCTAGCATTACTGCTTCGCAGAAGGAGGCGACCGCCTGCCATTCCTCCTCGCTAAGGACCATGGCCTCAACCAGAGCCCGCCGCGAGAGGTGTCCGCCGCCGATCGCCCCCACGAGGGCACGGCGATGCTCTGCCCAGGCAGGGCACACCTCGACTGTGTGCTCCACCGTGTCCTCCGGGCGTTCCGCACAGTGGCGACACTCGGGCGTCTCTTCCGCTTTAATTCGGTGCAGGAACCTCCCGAACTTGCCATGTTCGGTGAGGACCTGTGTCATGCGGAAGGTAAGGACGCCGTGAGGCCTTTCCAGCCACGCCTCAAAGAGGGGACTTACCGCCATAATTGTGGCGTGCCCAACGTTTCACCTATTTGCCCATAGATGGCGTTCTGCAATTACGTAATTTTTCTGAATCGCGGTGTTAAGACTTTCTGTGGATTGATGACCCTCTCGAATTATTATGCCCACGTTGTCGTTAGTTGGAGTTCTTCTGTCAGTTGCTTATTGGTTTCGGTTGTTTCGTTCGTATGGTTGTTGTTGTTGATAGATACCTCATAATCGAAAATATCGTAATTTCGTTGTACGTTTTTGTATGTTCGTAGTTTCGTACTTCGTTCTATCGTAATAATCGATACGAGTTATTCGATATTACGATTGTTTTGTTTTGTAAAGGCGGACGGTGTTCGAGTCGCTCTCCTTTTGTTCATAATTGTTTTCAAGTCTGTGCGTAGTTTGTTGAGAGCATGTCTAAAAGGAAATCTCAACTGTCCCGGCAGACATCACAGACAAGAGCCGCTCGAGTACGCCGTACGGAAGAATCTGCCCCTGAAAATGAGCAGCGCCTCTCGAGAAATAGAGAATATATATCGCAAGCACGCGCTAGAGAATCTAGCTCCGAGCGCTCACAGCGCCTCGCTAGCCAAAATGTGAGGACATCGCGGGCCCGTGCTCGAGGAACTAGCGCTGAACGTGCGCACCGTCTATCTGAGTTAAGGCAGCATGTCTCTGAGACAAGGGATAGGGAGACTAGCGCTAAACGCTCGCGGCGGCTTGGTAGGCAAAATGTCATAACATCGCAGGCCCGTGCTCGGGAATCTAGCGCTGAACGTGCGCAGCGTCTATCTCATTTAAGGCAGCATGTCTCTGAGACAAGGGATAGGGAGACTAGCGCTGAGCGCTCGCAGCGGCTCACTAGGCAAAATGCCATAACATCACAGGCCCGTGCTCAGGAATCTAGCGCTGAACGTGCGCATCGTCTAATCGAGTGTAAACTTATTTTAAAACAAGAAATTTTCCGCGGACGAAGTCGCGGGCAGAATCTAGTATATTATGTAAGGACAATCTAAGCTAAATGAATACGGTAAGAACGATTTAAAGGCGTCTTTTTTAAAGGATATAAACCAGTGCGATCCCACCTGATGGTAAGCAGTGGTGCAATCTGTTTAGGTTGTTTAATATCAAGATGATCATAGACTAATTCCCGATTTCTGATCAAACCGGTTCAAAATTTCTCAAACTCTGCTTATGCCTGAAATCTGTCAAAATTTGGCATTTACGTAGGGTTTGTGATGTTCATAACTCAAACTATTCAATTAGGAACTCGCTCTATGAGTAAGAAAAGGTCAAATCAAAAACATTTATATTATCGAACTAGCTTCTTTCAGCGGCTTCGCCCGCGTGTAAGTAGATATCTCTATACAAACTTTTTCTCTAAACTGAACTTTGGAAAAGCATTTCTTAGTGCTTACCTACGTTATAAAAGGAAGCCTTGTGCAAAATTTCACGCTCCTAGTCCCAGTAGTTTCAGCTGTACGTTGATGTCAGTCAGTCAGTTTATCCTTTTATATTATAAATAAGTATAGATAACATTTGTGTCACTATCTTAAATTACTAGTTAAAAGTGTGAAGTGCCTCTGCAATTCAGTCGTATTCAATACAATATTTTTTTCCCAGACGATTTTTATTAGGTAAAAATAGGTACGAGTAAGCTTTCAATGCGCTATAAATACATAATAAATACTATGGCTGTTATTTATTTATTAGCCTATCTACAATTGTTTTACACTTTAGAACCTAATGACTCATACATTACTAGCAAGTAATTGTAACCGACTAAAATATCCCATATGGCGGTTAGGCATTAGGAATATTTTTAGCGTCATGTTTTTATAGACGTATAAGTGCTATAGTAATTATTATTCGTAAAGCATTGTGCTGTGAATTAAATTATACAAAAATACAACGGACAGTTTATCTTGATGAGTCTTGTTAGTGATTTAATATGCATAAAGTCCTAAAGACACAGTTTGGTGCTTTTTGTATAATAGTAATAATAGCTTGATGACAATTATAGGTAGGTACCATCGCGGTCATTTCTGCCTGATCACTAAAACAAATTCGCTTGTATCCTGCGACGGGGCGCCAAACCAGACCCTTTGAAGTTTTCGTTTCGAGTTCAAACAAAAATGAACTCAGCGTTGGTCAGGCGGAAGTTTCGTTGATAGTATATCTCATAGAATAAACTTTATTGTACCTACACCAAAAAGTCTCACAAATTATACATAAACTTTAATCAATGGTGGTCTTATCGCTATCAACGATATCTTCCAGACAACCTTAGGATAGATCGAAAGGACTAAAATAAAACAGGGAGTAGTCTGCGGCGTCCTGGTAACAAATTAATCAAACATTATATCACTCTCATCTTTGCTCAATTCGATAAGTTGTGAAAGTAGTACAAAGTCTCAGGTTTTAAAAATTATCAAATTGCTGTTTCACTGCTGGGGCATATATACGGGAGGCTAAGTCCTTCTAGGCGTTCTTCTCTCGCATTATCTCGAACTAGGTCTCGTGGTACGCGCCTACTACATCATCTCGCCTTCTCTTTCTAGGCCGGCCTCGGCAGCTTTCCCTCTGCCGGAAATAGTAACCAGTATCATAAAATTGACAAATTTTCTCTTTCTTTTCAGCATGGAACCTAGAATATGCTCTGGACAGCGGTAGCTCAAGTCCTTTCCGTTACGACATAGTGACGTTGGACCGCAGCCGCCAGCGCAGGGAAGTGCCTCCGCCCCCTTTGGAGTCACCAGTTCCTCCGCCGACTAGTCTGACAGCCGCGGTGCCATCTGACACAGCTCCAAAGTCTTCTAACATAACAGCAACGAATGCGACACCGGGGTCTAACAAGGCTGCTAACGCCACTGAAAGTAAGTGGAATATTAAGCTACGATAACGGAACTACGTTAGACCGAGGCACACGTGGCCCACGCCTGATTTGTATCTGTGGCGTGGTTTTAATGTAGCTCTACAAGTCTAGTTGTCATATAAAATGTATGGAGATCAAAACTCCTAGATCGGTGTACGTGGTCCACGTGTGCCAAATGTAGTTCTATCTGTAAACTAAAATATATGAGTCCGTTTCCACGGCGTCGGGTTATTACATGATCGGAATTTTAAAGAATTTATAGAATTAATTCTGATGTGTCAATTAATGCTACAGCTCTTTGATTCATCTGAATCTTTTTCTAAATGTAAACTAAACTTAAACTCACTATTGCGAATGCATAATCAACATCAGCCTCCTGTCATAGTGTCAATTTATCGACTATTTTAGCAAAAATGTCGTGTTCTCCTTGCTTGAATGGATTTTATTTTTATTCCCCTTAATTGAAGAAGAATTGATTGATGACTATAAATGTCTTAAAGAAAAAAACATGATTTTTATTCAATGCAAATACTGATCTTTTAGAATAGTTCATTTTTTATTAACAATGGACCCCTTCCTGCTAAAAGCGCATACTGGTGCTTACGATATGTGATATTCTTCCCGAAAAGGCTCGTTATTTTGAACGAGTAAAGGTACTCCAACATTTTCAATATTCAGCCACTCATCATCATTATTACAGCCGTTCGACTCCACTATTGGACATAGGCTTCCCCCAAGTATCGCCACAATGAACAATCCTGTGCGTCCCGCATCTATCGGATTCCTGCAACCTTTACCAGGTTTTTCGTCCATCTTGTAGGAGGCATTCTAACGCTGCGTCTTCCGGTACGCGGTCGCTACTCCAGAACCCTTCGGCCCCAATGGCCATTTGTTCTGCGATCAATGTGCCAATCAAATCAGTCACGAAGAGACTTTATTTTAAAGCCTCTCTCCGCACCGTCACTTCATCTGTCACGAGTAAATATGACTGAGATTTAATCTAATTTAAACTTCAAAGATAGTGTCGTTCGTTATTTATTCAGTATTATCATCGTGTTCATCGTTGACATTTACGTGTCTTTTCTCACATTTAAAAGAACCTTTCCATTACGTAACCTATTGTTTTCAGGTCAGTCTAAGCATTGTTGATGCACTTTTGGGTTAAAAATACTCGACTACTTCAGCGTTGTGGCGTGTACTGTAATTTTTAATGAATGCCATTCGATTCTTTCCGGTCGTTAACGCCGGTCTGAATCGAGGGTGCCCACATTTATGTCTTTTAACTTTCAAAGCATAAGTATCGAAACAAGTTTTTAAAGATTCAGTATTGAATAGGTCACGTGTCTATTGATCTAACAATAACTAATCAGTTGCAGTGGCAATTTTTACACGTTAAAATATGTTCTTAAAAAACCGTCCAAACTTATTTAAGTATTTATATTTACTTCAATTTTATTTTTATTTCATTAGTTCTTGTTATAAGATCAGAGACATGTCATGTGCGACTACGACTCTTTCATAAAGAACAAGTTTTATATCCAATACGTCATTCCTAAACTTGAAATAAGAATTTTACGCGATGTATCGAATCGGAAGATCTACCTGCGATTTAGATGACGTCATTTTCTGATTACTAGCTCGCCAGTTAAGACTTAAGATCGATTTAATGTGATACCAAAAATATGTATGTCTCGTAGTAGCTTATTTATTAGCCAACTGTTTAATTAAACTATCCAATGGTACAGACTTAGCGTTTTGCCTCATTGTTTATACCAAGGACTGGAACAATTTGCCTACTGCAGTCTTCTTGTCCGATTATAATTTAGGTGTCTTCAATACTAGAGTGAATAGGCTCTGAATAAACTAGTGCGCTTCATCAATGATTGCATTACCGCTTACCATCATGTGGGATCGGAGTCAAGCACAAGTTTATATGAATAAAAAAAAGTATTTGTGGGGTGTCATTGCCTATTCTGACTTCAGTGGTAGTTCGGTTGGTATCAATGAGGATTTAATGCAACACACTCACATTTTAAGGTAACCTCGAGTCACTCAGTGGGAATATACAATTGAAACCATAAATATCATATACGGTAGACGAGTGTCGACCAACGCCAGTCCTATGTATTATCTTTTGACAATGAGAGAGAGAACGCCGGCATTCGCTTTAATTAAATTATTGGCATGCGGGAGCCCCCTCAGACTTTTTAAATTTTAAGCCATAACTACAGGTCCGTCACCCTCGAACTTATGATTTTTAAATACCCACATTGAAACATCAAAAACTGTTACATCCATCGTTCCCACACACTTTCTTCTCGACATTTGACTTCGAATAGAAACGATTCGTGGTTTTCATTGTTGGGTTTCTCTCTATAATCACTTGAATATTTTGCAATGTTGCTTTAAATATATTTGTTACCGGAAATGTGTGAAACCTAGGAATTGTATACAATTTCGAGTCTATGTAGGAAATGTGTTAAATAGTTTCATAATTATTTTTTCATTTCCTAGGAATTTATTGCATTTCCTAGGAACTCTATACAATTCCTATATGATAGAAGGAAATGTATAAAATTAAAAAATAAGTACCGAAGAATAAATAAAAAACGATTAATTGAGAATCATAATGATTATTTAATAAGAGGGACTTGTTAGATAACAAAAAAATCTTTTTGTAGAAAACCGACAGGCTAGCAATTCCTTGTCGATGCTTTAGACTTTGAAGCCTCGACTCGACGAGTGTAACATCGTCAAATATCCTTCTGGGTCGCCTCTCAATTGCCTCAAGTGCACCAAGCTGGTATCGGGCAGATTCGTCCCGAAGATGAGAGCAAGACTCCATACACGATCGAACTTGCGCTTGATAAAGTTTTAGCAACTGTTCCGGCGTGAAGTAAGTTCCAGCTTTTTTGCAGCCAGTTCAGCCTTTGCTTAGATGTGTGGCCCAAAGTAAATAAAAAGTTACAAATAAAGTTTAAATGGTATGAACATACCGATCGGCGATGACTACTGATATACATTTCCTATCACGGTTTAGGAAATGTATAGATTTCCTAGAAAAAGTGTTAATTAAAAAATAAGTCATACATATCCTATGGATTTTAGGAATTGTACACATTTCCTAGGAATGTTATACAATGCGTTGACTGACTTGCTTGACGTGGTGACAGCCGAAGCATCAAACACTACTCGCAATTTTGTAGTAGAGCTTGACTCTTTTAAAACGCCATGATGAGGCAGAAAATGAGGCGGTGTAGAGTTAGGTGTTTGAGTATTACTATGACCCAATTGTATGTACTCATTCATAAAATCAACATACAATTCTTTTAAATGAAAATCTTTGGCTAAACGTCGTTCAAGTGAAAGAAATCTATGCTTAGCCATAGCATAGGAGTCACCTAAAACGTGAAGTGACTCTTTGAGAGGAATGTTTACCACAAACCGACCATCAGGGTTGCGATAAGTGGTTTCAACGAAAAGTTGTTCGCAAGCTCTTTCTTCAGAAGTAAACTTATTCACTCCCGCCGGCGGCGTGCGGCGATGTTGAAGGCAGAGGTCTCAACAGACGGATTACATACATATACACTTCGTGACACATGATGTCTGAACGATTTAAATTTTAATTAGGCTATAAATAAATGTTTTGGTGGCTACCTACTTAAATATAGGTAGGTGCGCCCGGCTTTAGGCACTTTCTACCAGTCAACATTTGGGTGATGCTGAGAAAAATAGTGGTATGTGAAATAAAAACGAAAGAAAGGCATCTACAAATAAACTCGAACTTCTGCCGTCCCTCACTACCACCGCTGTTGAGACCCGATGGGTCTCTGGCCCACACCGCTGAGGAGAAAGCTAATTTATTTGTCTTTCTTTTTGCGGAATCTTCACGCCTTGATTCTGGTAAAGCGCGACCACCTGCCTTTCCTGAGCGATGCGAGACGACTATGGCAGATACTCGCATCCATCAGAAGGATGTCCGTAGGGTGCTACTTAACATAGACGTGAACAAAGCCAGAGGTCCCGACGGGATACCAGCGGTCGTGTGCGCCTGAATTGTCTCCGATCTTGACACGCCTATTTTGCCTCTCATATGAGACTGGAAAAGTGCCAATTGCTTGGAAATAAGTAATTGGCACTTAACTGAAGTTACACACTTAACGTTCGGCCTGTACCCAAGAAGGGCAGTCGAGCTGACCCGGCAAACTACCGACCTATATCTGTCACGTCCGTCCTCTGTAAGAGTATGGAACGGGTGCTTAATCTTTCTCAAGCCCAAGTTCGATCGTGTATGGAGTACTGTTCTCATCTTTGGGATGGATCTGCCAAATACCAGCTTGATGCGCTGGAGTCAATTGAGAGGCGAGCCAAGAGAATCATCGGCAATGATGTACTTGTAGAGTCGAAGCTCCAAAGCCTTGAGCATCGCCGCCGAGTTTCTGGTCTGTCATTGAATTGCACAATCTAATTCCGCCAAGTCCGTTCCATCATCGGACCACAAGACGTACGGCATGGCGTCACCGGTACATAGTTGCCATCCCACCCATACGCACAAAGCGTTTTAGGAACACATTTATTGTGCGTACTGCCAAGGAGTGGAATTCCCTGCCGGAGTCTGTGTTTCCTGATGGCTACAACTTGGGGGTCTATAAGTCAAGAGTGAATAGGTTACTTCTAGGCAAGCGTGCTCCATCAGGTGAGATGGTGGTCAAACTCACGTTTGTCAACAAAATAAAAACTGTAGATATAAGACACACAAATAAATAAACCAAAAATATTGACACTCAAACAACGTTATTTCTGTGAAATTCTTCAAGCCATATCTAATGAATCATACTAATTTAAAATTTATTCACATGCATATACATAAAGGTGTGCGTCACGGCTGCTATAGCATTTGTCATTTTGTCTCATAATATATTAAATATCCTTTATATACTCAGCTGTTTTGTTTAAGTATTTTTGGTATGTTTCCTTCGGCATAGCGAATGTCCGTGTTTAATGTGTGCTTGCAAATGGCTAAGTCATGCTGGCGTGGAGTTTTTGTATTGGATTTCTGGTTACTGTACATTTAGATATAATTTTTTTTAACCGGTACAAGTGCTTGGTTTTTAAGATCGATTACTGGTAAGGTATTTTTTACATAGTATTGGTATGATGAATGCAGAACGAAATAATGCATTTTTAAGATGAGAGAAATAAATTGTAGCTGTAGGTAGATTGTAGCAGTAACATTAATAATAATATTCCACAATTATCACACAACGCCGTCTAGTCTCAAGCTAAGCAGAGTTTGTGTTATGAGTACTAGACCAGTAATAAACATGCTTATATATTTCTAAATACATATATATTATAGATAAATTACATCTGGGCATAGAATAAATGATCATGCTCGTCACACAAACATTTGTCCTGGGTGAGAATCAAACCCACGGCCTCCGGCATAGAAGTCAGGGCCCGTAACTAACGGGCCAGTCACATTGTATGAATCTGACAGCTGGTGATGTCGCCCGCATCACCCTCTAGCAACTGTAGGGTGGGTACATAGTAGATCTAGATTCACATTATGTGATAAAATGAAGCGTCTAATTATAAAAATGTACAGAATTCAAACAGGCTTACTAACGACTAGAAGCTGAGAACATTCAAGTCTTTTTCATTATTAAAAAAGTATTTATGAAAAGTATGTTATTAGCAACTATTCTTTTAGTTTAGAAATTAACAATAAGTTATATATATTTTTTTTAATTTTTGTTATCTACACTTACAATATTAAAAAGAGGTAGTTTGTTTTATGTTTCATTGTTTGTAGGAGGTAATCTCTGAAAGTACTGGTCCGATTGTTAAAATTTTTCACCAATAGAAATCTGCTTTATTCATGAGTGACATAGGTTATATTTTATGTACGCGGGCCAAGCCGCGGGCAAAAGGTAGTCATTAATACTTTTCAATTTATGAAAGAGAAAATATTTAAATATTCGTCAAAAAAACTTAAACTGACGCTTACAACATTTCTTCCTAAAAAGGCCAATATTTACTAAGATACTGCATAAAACTGTATAAGCATAATTATGAGACAAACATTTTAAATGAAAATAGCAAAAATCCAAATATAAAACAAGAATAAATATTAATTATAAACGACGAACGCGTTTATATTTTATTGAAATATAAAATATGGACCGGTCGTTTTGGCGACGCTTGGGGAGGCCTATGCCCAACAGTGGACGTCTTTCGGTTGCTATGAAAATACAATGTTAAGAGTTAAAAGTACAAAATATTCTTAATAAATCGGCAAGTTCTCTAATATACGAGGACTTTTATATCTCGTCTCTGAGTGTTGACTTCCCAATGGCTTATCTATTAAGTAAGGAGTAGTGGTAAGGTCTCTTGGACTGACTGGACTGACCGGCAAAATACCACGGCATATTGCGCTACAGTGACACCACTGCGTGATATGCAAAACAACAGCAAATTATACAAGGTGAACTGCGACGATTAGTGAGAAATAATTAAATAACTTCTTCTGCCCTGAGTGGAGCGAGGGGAAGCGTCAGAATTTTTACTGACTAAAACCCACCTGTGTTCCTTCAGTTGGCCTTTGTGTTCCAAGGCCGCGATGCGATTATAGTATGCGATTTATGATATATGAGTTACTGTGCGTTCAACTCAAATGCTTTGCGTTACGTTACGTTTCGTTAATTATGAAATGTATAATTTATACTGACATTACATCTTTAGGAATTGGCAAGAAGCTGCTCTCCTGACATATAGGCGTGCCTAGTTCGGGAGTCAGAGGCTTCATGAATTGTATCAACCTTATAATTATGACAATAAAGAATTATTATTACAAATAAATGCCGGAAACAATGGAAAGAATGGAAGGAGGCCTTTGGCTAGCTGTGGAATAGTATAGGCCAGATATAATAATAATAGTAATAAGTATAGTCAGGAGGTTCCTTTCTCTGGAGCCCTGACTGCCGGTAGCTCGGACCCTGTTCCCGATACCGGTGGGCTACTATTTTTTATAATTTTAAACGTTATGTAATTTTTTAATTGAATATTTAAAAATATAATTTCTATGATGAATTAACGAAATAGTAATAATATTGACATTAGCTTCTTTAACTTTTAATTGTAAACTATACTTTATTGATTATTGAATATGAAGATCCTTAGATTTCATGAGATTGTAACGGCATGGACAACGGCTCCTGGAAAACGTTGTGAAAGCTCCCACATTGAACTGCTTTAAAAATAGGTTGGACAGACTATACATCTCCAAAATATATGGAACACACGCATCAGCTATTAGCTGCTATACTATATAATGATAATAATTTGCCAAATCCAAGTGCAATAATAAGAAGAGTCCATAAATACTGAAGATTCCTAAATTAAATTCGACAAAGGCAGTTGAAAAATTTAAAATGGGGACATTACTTTGTATGGGAATCGGGTGTTTACTAATGTCATGAGGGTGAAGAGGCGGGCAACTAGTCTTAAATTTTTTACTGAAGCATTCTTAGTCCCACTGCTGGGCAAAGGCCTTTCCCAAGACATTCAAAACCAATGAAAACAATCTTCGTGGTACACGTCTAAATCAATAGTCCTCAATATATTAGGTTAACAACAGTACCTAGTAGTACGAGTAGTACCGGGAGTACTAATACTACGGTTGTTAACCCAATTTAGACGATTTAGTAGGACATAATTTTACAGAAAGATCACTAAATAATTTCATCGATACGGATAGGTACATGAACTTATTTTTGGTCTGAAGCGACATACATCATCATCATCATCATTTCAACCGAAAGACTTTTCCAGTTTTCCACTGTTGGTCCCAAGCGTCGCCACAACGCCCGGTTCCGTGCGTCTCGCATCCACCGCATGTCCACGACTCTCACCAGGTCGTCGGTCCACCTTGTGAGAGGCCTTCCAACGCTACTTTATCCGGTGCGCGGTCGCCTCTCTAGAACCTTTCGACCCCATCGACCATCCGTTCTACGAGCAATGTGCTCTGCCACTATGGTTTGGCGATATACATTCCTAAACAATGGAGCACATGAGCGGCTACCCAGACGCTCTCGCAGATAGCACACACGAAATATTCCGTCAAGTAAAGCGTATATTCAAAATAAATACTGTTTAAGTAATGAACTGCTTATACAATAAGAGAGTGATGTTTGTCAAACAATTGAAGAACAATATACCACCGCACCGGATCTGGCATATCCTCTGCCGTAATGTTCTTTCATAAAAATAACATCATCAATCGTCATCCATCATAGTGTTAGCGTCTTACTGAATGTTGTATTTTGAAACTGCAACAATGCAAACATGTTGGGAGTTGATGTTTTGTCGAAAGCAACAGATTGAAAAAACCTTTTGGAAATAAGCTAACGGATACCTAATGCAGATGTGACGAATTTCTATATCCAATCAATGCTCCAAACTTTGAATCCTTGGGGCCATAATGATTTTTTCAGTATGTTTCAAGGGACAAAACAATATTTCTGCCCGTAACTATATTCCTAGACTAGTAGCAAAGTGCGCGACCTAATGAAACAATGCAATTACATAAATATCATTGTGGGATTTATTTCAATTATTTGTTAGTTAATCGTATTTATATGCTTAGATACTTCAGTTAAGTTTTCTGCTTTCGTTAAATTTTACCTTGCAAGTAAATAAAATCGAGTAACTATTATTTTGTTTTCATAAAACATTAACTGTCGTGGGCTAGATAGATGACACTGGCGGGCCAGATTAGACCTGCAGGCCGTAGTTTGGAGACTCCTGAGGTGACTGCAATTTTTATTTTAAGTTTTTTGTATTTTGCAGGTCAATGTCAGGTTGGGTGCTCATTATGATTGGCGACCTTAAAGCGTGGACCACGCCTGATTTGTACATAGTGGCGCGTTGCTTGGCGTAGTTTTGCAAGTCTAGTTGCCATATAAAAATTGACATATGGAAACCGACGCGCTAAAATCGGCGTACGTGGCTCACGTGTACGCAATGTAGTTCTACCTTTACAATGGCTTTATTGACCACAGTATAATAATATAATAGCTTATAATCGTAAATGTTGTATTCGTAATTTAACCATATTTAATGACTTTTTCATGAAATAGTGTTTTTTTTTTTGTCGATGGGGAAAATCATCTTATGACAAAACCCGCTCTTGGGTGGAGCGGGAGATAGTGTCAGACTCTTACTGACTAAAAACCCCACCCCGTTCCTTCTAGCTTTCATACCGGGGCTCGAGTTTCCTTTCGGATAACCCCGGCCCCAGTAGGCTTCGACCCAGCTGGGCCCCTAATGTTGCTGACAACTCCTTGAGGCGCGCGGGAACAGTGCGCGCCGTCGACGTCTTGGCTCGGCCCGGACAGTTACCAGACGGATTGTAATCCCGGCGGCGGCGTCGAGGGCGCCGTTGCCTGATGCGGTCGGCCTCCTCCTTTGCTAGCATTACTGCTTCGCAGAAGGAGGTGACCGCCTGCCACTCCTCCTCGCTCCGGACCATGGCCTGAACCAAGGCCCGGCGCGAGAGGTCCCCGCCGCCGATCGCCCCCACGAGGGCACACCTCGACTGTGTGCTCCACCGTGTCCTCTGGGCGTTCCGCACAGTGGCGACACCCGGGCGTCTCTTCCGCTTACATCCGATGCAGGAACCTCCCGAACTTGACATGTCCGGTGAAAACATGCGTCATGCGGAAGGTAAGGACGCCGTGAGGTCTTTCCAGCCACGCCTCAAAGAGGGAACTTACCGACATTCCATAGGGTTGGGCTAGACCAGACTGGAAATGACCTATTTTATGGTAACATAATTAAGAACCGTTTGTACACTTAAGTCTCGAATAGTCGAAGTTTAAATAGATTAAAAATGTGCCAGTGCACATATATATTAGCTCGACAATATACGCTCTGTATTTACCTTTCGATAATGGGAAAATAGCGTGATATCGAGTAATTTTATCGTAATTTACCATTCTTAAATAAACACTGAAACATTATGTTTATTTGCCAACGTCCGTTCCTACGACGTTTAAATACAGCGGTTCTCGTTCTACTATTGATTGTTAGTTACTCGTGAATTGGAAAACAATTTCATTTCACAAAAGAATTTCAGCCGCGAGCGTGTCGCCGGTTGAATAGTATTTTTTAGGGTTCCGTACCCGGCTGAAGATGATCTAAACACTATTTGTAAGCTTTCGCTGTTTTTTTGCGTGTCTGTACTTTCTGATGTTGAGATTAGACGTTTGACGAAGTTCACGACGAAAAAGGTTGAAGGTAGAATTGAAAATTGTTAAATTACTTCTACCACAAAATAGATAGGTACTGAAGACAATCTAAATACTAAGTGCGCTCGAGCAACGCACACGTAGACACCGCTCAGGAACACGATATCTCGGCTTAATTCAGACAATGCGAGTTCGAGTGCTATCCGTTTGAGACACCCGTCTGTGAACTTTTTTGTAAAATTTTTGAGCAAAAAAGTTATTTTGACTGTTCATTGGACAGTTGTTTGAATTCAACATTAAATGATGAATTATCGTTTTTTAAGCTATTATCGGTTGTTTCAGAGAGTTATGGAGATATTTTCTTGTATTTTGAAAATTAGTTTTGATGTAACACAGAACAGTTTGTGCTTTTACTGCTCTGATTAGATAGAGAGGGCGAGTCAGACTTTTACTGACTTAAACCCACCTGTATTCTTATAATAGCTCGTTGCGTTTCAGGGTTCCAGTAACTCTTTCGAACATTCCCGCATTTGAAATTTACATAACATGGGTAGCGGCCATAATAGGCAGCTAATATTGCCATTAAAAAAAAACCAAACGGCTTTTTGGCTCCACTCTTGCGTAAAAACAATAAGAAAGCATCAAAATTACAACAAATATCAAAAACCGTTCTTGTCTTAGATACTTGTCGTTTGCCTGGGAATCATATAATTAGGTATGTTAATATTTTCTATGGAAGCCTTCATAAGAGAGTACGACTCGCACTTGACTGGTATGTTTTCTACATTTCTGTGACAAATATATAAACAGCACAATATTAAGTACTTAATGGATGTTGAGTCAATAGTCAGCGAATTTATCCAATTGATTTGACAGACAGACAAGTGAATTTTGCCATTTTAACTTGTACTGTTAATGAAAAAATGACAGTGTTGAGTCAATAGTCAGTGAATTTATCCAATTTGATTTGACTGACAGACAATGTGAATTTTGCCATTTTAACTTGTACTGTTAATGAAAAATGACAGTGTTGATTTTAATATGCATACAATTCATGCTAGCTGTTCCCCTCTATATAAGCGTAACAATCCATTACTACTCATTTACAATTGCACATTATTACATAAAATAAAATAACTAACATTGTGTGTCTTGCTCCTGCACCAAATAGGTCCAATTCAGCAAAAACTTGTGTGTTGGTGTTGTTGGTTTGGATCTGATCAAACGTTGCTCTACAAGTCTAGTTACCATATAAAGAGTATGGAGACCGATGCGCCCAGATCGTCGTACTTGGCCCACGTGTGTTCAATGGAGTTCTTTACCTTTACTCTGAATGTTTTTATTGATGGTTCGTTCATAATGAAACACGTCCGTAATAACACCACCGTTTACGAGTATATCTCAAAAGTTTGAAAAGTGGAAAACAAAACAAAATGAATCTTGTTTGATAGACGTTTATGTAAACTAGCTACAGAATGTACAATGCGTTTCACTTAAGAAGTTCCTTTGACGTAATGTTGGCAATACGGAAAAACAGTGTTGCAATATCTTTAGTAACTAAATTACTTAATATAAGGGAGATTAACTCTTGCTTCTTTTATTTTTTAAACTATATTTAAATAAAGTAAAGATGCTGGGCTCCATCCCGATTGTCCTGCAATTCTTTCAAATACCGAAAACGTCACGCCACAATATCGCAACCCTCTATTAACAACTTCCTTTTAGACCTGCTTTTTTGAAATAAAACCCCATTCTACTCATAATTCTCCAAAAAGCGTTGCAACTACCGTTAAAATCAATTTCGATTTGCATTTCAGGGAAAAAATTTGGTAGAGTAGGCAACTTTTTCCCTTATTTTTTGTGTAGACAGACAGGGGAGCCAACATTACGCTAAAGGAACTTCTTAAGTGAAACGCACTGTACTTATACCATGGGTTTTTTTCACATCTGTCACTGTCCCAAGGGGACTTGCAAGTGATTGAATAAAATTTAAAAAAATATACTTTGAAAACAGTAACCAACGATGATGGCACGTAGCGGGTGACATAATAAGGAAAGGATAAAGAAAACATTAAGACGAGCAAGAAAGTTCCATTATTATTGTTTTTCGCTGACCGTCCGATTATAATTTATGTGCCTTCAAGGCTAGAGTAAATAGGCTCTTAATAATCTAGTGCGCCTGACTATCAGGGGTAGTATATGGTAGTTTCTTATAACCCCCAGTGATAACCGAGTCCGAGTCGACAGCGCATAGTCTTTAAGCCCATCTTAAAGAAATACCTAAGCGCACCTTAAAGTTTCAGCAAAATCGTAAGGGGTCCATTGGGTCCAGTTTCTGTTAGGGCAGCGGAAACGTTTTAAAGAGTTACCATGACACTGGAACGCGAAGGGCACTCGAAAGACACAGGGTACACGATAACTCGGAGCGCCTCGGCCCGCTCGTCAAACAGTTCCGGTTCGAACGCTCATTAGTGTGCGTCCACCGAGCGTAGGTATATAAAGTGAAGTACATACATGAGATTGTCTTCTGTACCTAAAAATCGGACACCCTAAGTGTTCGGCCAGAGCGGACGCGGCGGGCGCGGGAATTTTAAACATAAAAACTTAATTTGAGTTTGAGAGGGCACGCGGGCGTGGGAATTGGCACGGGATGTTCAACGTGGGACGCGCACGGGCTACTCATGCCATAGGCGTTCATACAAGAAGCCACCGTGAGAGCGCGGGTGATGAGCGGAAATCCTGTCCCTACAGCCCCACCGCTCCCTGCACCGAGCTGCCAGTCTGGCCAAGCAAGTCCCCGCACCAGAGTGGCCGAGCACTAATGAGCGCGTTTCCCTAGAGCGGGAGAAATCACTTGATGATTTCTCGAACCTTAAGAAAACATTCCTTGTAGCTGGGGCATTAAGGAAGAATTTTTGTGAAATTTATCCTTCAAAGAAGAATTTTAGTCAATGGAAAATCCCATTGGTCACAGACAGATGATCTTATATTAAAGTTTTATCCTTTTATTATCGCATCGGGTTCTTCTTCCGAATGAATTACTTCACTTGGCTGCTGTTTCACTTTTAAACTTTTTATGTCAATTATGGTAATAAATTAATTGAAAAAATATTTAAAAAAAGGAATGAAGTGTCTTAAAGTCTGTCTTTTGTTATGGATTTTTATAAATTTTTGTGTTTTTTGAAACCTTTCATTATTTTCAATGATTGTTTTTTTTTTAATGATTTTTTATGGTAGCTTAATTCTCTAATTTATTGTTTTATGCATGTGGTGTTTACCTTTAAGTGATTGTTGCGCTGAAGTTTAATTTTATATATGTGTAATGTTGCTGTATTCAGTGTATATAATCGTTGGTGAACCTAATTTAATAAATAAATAAATAAATAAAGGCCCAGTGGTTAAGGCACCTGCCCCTTATGCATGAGGTTCCGCGTTCGTAACCGGACTTACCAATATAAAATTTTCAATTCATATGAGTATTTTGCTAAGTGTGCCCAGGACATTACTGACGCCCCGTTCCTCTGAAAGCATGCAAAGCCATTGGTCTCGGTTGTTATTCGTAGATCTGACAGTCGCGAGTCGTTACAGATGAGTCAGATGCCTGAAAGTCTGACCATACGTCTATACAAGGAGTATCGTGTTGCCCAGTAACTGGGTTGTGGACACTTGTGGAGGTCTGATGAGCGGTCCGTTCGGATCAACGGCACATACCTATAATTTCCCAGACTCACTTTTCTCCTTTATGACCCACCACAGAATCTCATGAGGTACCCGATCGTATTCCTTTTCAATGTCAACGAACAAGTCAATTCAAATCAAAAGCATTTATGTTAGGTAGACCATTTACAGGCACTTTTGAATAATCAAATGTCGGTCAGTACAAAAAAAAGTGAAGCTAAAAGAAGAACGTGCAAGAAAGTCCATGGACGCTTTTTTAAATCATATTATGACTAACATACGCTGACCTTTACTATTTTATCTTATCTTGGTTACATATTTCTTATTACTACAACCATAATTCTAACACCATGTGTAAGTTATTATGCGTACCTCTGTACTTCTCGCACTGCTGGCGTATGTAGAAAGTGGCATCCGTTGTACCCAAACCAAACAAAAACCGAATTAGTTCTGTTAGATTTCACTGTTTTCTCTCAGCCGCTTTGATGCCCTTAGACTTTGAAGTACAAGAGTCAACACATCCTCACATATTCTATAAGTACGTAGTCAATAATGCTAAAAACTTTACAGATTAAAAGTATTTAGACTGCCTAGCCCGTGTAATTAGTACTCAAAAGCACCACAAAAAAGATTCATAAATCAGGCGACACGAAGTAACTATGATCATACACGTTAGCAACAAAGATAGGATTATGTATGGCTATATACGTAGAGATTGCGACAGATTGCAAGCCGTTCATAGGCATCGCAAAAACACGTTAACATCGATATTATAGTGCGCATGATATAGGGATGTCGACAGTGATGAACATATCGATGTATCGATATTTATAAAAATATCAATATCGGCCTCATTATAATAACGAGGAAAAAATATCGATATATCGATCAAACTTTCCGATATTTTCGGTTTATAATAATGATTTATTTAGTTCAGTTTAGGTCAAATAATTGGTAATAGGATATTTTTTTTTTAGATAATCTTAATAAAATTAAATATAAATATTCAAATATTTCGAAGAAATTATTTTTTCTGGCAATTTGTACGGTAACAAAAGTAAAAACCATATTATTTATTGCATATATTCTGTTGTAAAGACATACAAGCCATAGATAATACAGTTATTTTTTTCCTTTCGGTTCTATCTTCTATATGACTTAAAATTCCGATAAATATTCTGCAAGAAAATTAATTTTGAAAAAAAAAAAAATTGTTTGATACGCTTTTCGATTTCGATATATCGGATCAAAATATATCGGCTGAAAATATCGATATTTTTTCATCAAGCCTAGCATGATATAACCAGGTGTTGTAGGTATTCTGCGCGTTTCTACTTGACTCCTATGGGAAATTAGCATTAAAAATCATGCTTTAAGTTGAAGAGTCTGTCGTACCATTGCCAAACAGTTTAAGATCAGCCCTCAACGTCGACATATCAGCCTGTAATGTCAGAAAACACTCAGACCCCGAACAACCATCTGTGGGCCATATTAATATTAACGCCCTTCAATATTTATTTGTTCCGTATGATCGAACCCGTGACACAACGCAACAAGCAATCGCTCAACCACTGCGCCAACCATCACGCCAACTGTTCATCAGAACACTAAATGTTTTACTAATTATACATAAAAATTGTACTTAAAATTCTGTCCAGCCAGTGAGTGGGTAGTGGGTACTGAAACCCCATCAATATGAAACTAGCTGGTAATATGTCGACCTCGACGGAGCAGATCACGGTCAATGCATCGGCCCACAAACCAGTCTGGCATATTCTTTTATTAATAACCAACTACGTAGTTAAGCCATTTAGCACCGCTGTACTCAACCACGGTAATAGTATCATACAGTATTGTAACTCGGCGTGCCCTTTCAAATCAGGTGGAAAGGGAAATTGTCAAGTATCAGAATAAGGATGCAGACACTGAAATGTGACGTCATCGCTAATAAGTTGGTAGGAGAAGTAGGAAAGTGTCGAGGAAAAGTATCAAAGAGCTACTCTACTCGTGGTCCTAGAAAGGAGAGCAACTGAAGGAACATAGCTGTAATTTTAGTCAGTAAAAGTCTGACTTGCTTTTTCGCTCCACCATAGAGTGGGAGAAATCATTAGGTAATTTCCCACCTTTAAAAAAATCTGTCTTTAGGGTATGTGCATACAAAAGAAATAGCAAGATATTGTTACTCTATCTTGTACCACCAGTAAATATTTGAAATGCTAATTGCTTCACTTGATAATATAATCTATTTTGATACTGGTTTAAAAAAAAAAGATTGCATCAAGCACTGGTTTATATCAATAAAAGAAAATCCTTTTAGTTTATTTGTTGTTTACTATAAAATATTGTACAAAAACAGTTAGGCAAATACCCAATTAATTTCTTTCAGGAAGTATTAGCCCAAGAGACTTTGTACTCTCTGAAATTGGCCCCTTTTCTTAATAGAACTGCGAAAGAGACGTCGAAGAATCAATCATCAGTAGGCGTGGGCAAAGTGTGCCATCTTTGCGATTGGGACGGGACAATTGCATCTGAAACATTTCAGTGAATGTTTCGGAACAGTGAAATGTATCATTTGGAACATCGGCTCAAATGAATTGTGACCTGTTATGTGGCGTCATAGTCACAGATGACTGAGACAAAGAAAAGATAAATCTATCTATCTATATATATAAAAATCAATGCCACTTTTCGTTGTTATTTTATAACTTAAGAACGGGCTCACCTATCCAAACCAAATTTTTAAGCTTTGTTCGGACTATTTAGTAGATGGTTTATGTGAAGTTTGGTAGGGTAGAGTAGGGTAGAGCAGAGTAGGATAGAGTAGGGAAGAATAGGGAAGAGCGGGAGCGAAGCCGTGCGGGCAAAAGCTAGTAATGTGTATAATTTGGAACAACGGCTCGAAAGATACAAAAACTAACACTGACTGTCATGAATCGTGTTCAGTTACGCTGCGTCATATACACTAACATTTTTATTTAATTGAATTTTGATTTATGAATAATTTTAAGCCGATGAATTGTAGGGATTAGGCGCACAATGCCATATTCGCAAAATGACATAGTGAGTGATGCAAAATGACATTTCCAAAATGCATTAGCAAAATGACACATTCTAAAAAAATCATATTTATCGCATAAAGTGCGATTTGCGTAAATAAAAATAAATAAATGTTAAAATTACTTATTCATCTTGCAGTGGGCTTTTTATTTATAAATAAAAAATAATACGAATTTATTTTTCCAGTAATTAATCACATTTATACAATTTAATTTATTTTAACATACAATAAAATCCTCCTCCTTAGTCGTTCACTCTTGAGAGAGTGGTCGTGGTTGACGATGTTGCATTTTCGTTGGCGAGTGACAATAAAATAGAAATGTAAACTAAAGTAATTATCCAAATTTTGACCAGGTGGCGATATAAATGCTGTCATTACACTGATTTTTTATTTATCCTGTGAATAAACTTACTAATTTTGTATTCAAAGTACTTACTTTCGCTCATTTTAATAAGTTTTGTAACTAACTAAAGTATTCAGTGATATACAGTACAATCAATGCATCTTGCATGCTATACTTGTAATCAAGCAGTTATTAAGCTTTATCCAGACGGCTTTTCTTATAGACATACTAACGTCCAAATAAAAAAAAATACTGAGTTTGAAGTGACATTTTGGCATTTTGCGAAAGTGGCATTTTGCGAAAAGTCATTTTGCAAAAATGGCATTTTGCGAAGATAGAATTTGGTAATGTGACGTTTTGCGATATGGTGTTTTGAGAATATGACACTTTGATAATATGTCATTTTTGCGAATGTGGCATTTTGCGCCTAATCTTTTTGTAAATCTGGTCATTAATTATATTTATACACTATTTGCGTTTTAATTTGAATTTAAAAATACTAAAGGTCGAGGTATCGAGCGCCAGAGGGTCATTGACCCGAGAAATTGCCGTGTATACGTAAATCACCAAAATAAATAAAAAGGCTTTTTCTGATTTTTTTTAGGAAAAAAAATATATTATATACTTTATTTATAAATAACAATTATAATTATTATATAAATTATACCTTTGAGCCTTATATTTAAAACATACAATAATTGGATGCCAAATAATGTAATATATATAGAAACTAAAACTTTCGGCCAAATAAATTTCGTACAAACATGTACAAAACGAAAATTAAGCGTTTTTCAAAGTTTCCAAGATGTACAGACGAATGTAGAATCGGGTATGTGTTTCAGTCTTTCAATTGTTCCAAATGATACATTTGAAACATTACTGCTGTTCCAATTTTTCGGAACACCGAAATGTTTTGGAACAGTGAGTCGGTTCAGTAAAGAGCTACACACGCCCAATCATCAACAACCCGCGATCACATTACCAACGTACTCGTATAACGTCCAATTTTCGATCGCACTACAAACTTGACCTGCGCCTACGCACTTGCTCAATTGGCAAACGCACGAATATGTGTGCACGCATACGATGATACTTGAGTAGTTAGCTATGTAAAAGGAAACTTGTCTCGGTGACCCTTATAACAAGTGGCTCGATATATTTATATCTTATTTTTTTATTTATATACAACATTATTTTTAGTTAATGCGAAATCTGAAGTTTGTTCAGAATCAGTAACTGAATAGTTTTTACATCATGAAATATTAAAAAAAAAATATTTTGAAAAGTTATCCAAGTTGGACACCCACCACCGACACTAAGTAAAATACCAGGCCATGGCAGGTCATAACGGGCATTAGGAGCCAACAAACAGCTGGATTGCCCGGTAACTGTATTTTTGCTTATTTATAACTTTGTGATTTTGCATGACACACATGAACACTAGATAGGTGTTGCAGGTTTCGCATATACTAAAACTAAGGCAGTAGAACTGGGTTTAGCGCCCAGGCATAGGGGTTAGACTTAGTTGTTCTGATTTATGCACTGATGCCTCCAACGTAACCCTCGCTTTTGACCACTGTCTCACCTGATGGTAAACGATGATGTGGCCGACGATGGAGCACGCTTGCCTAGAAGTTTTCCTATTCGCTATTGTCTTTTCTTGTGCACAAAAGCAAGTGGCTGATTGCATTCAGCACGACTATCGATCTCAGATCAACAAAAAATACTTCTCAAGCTGCACTGTTGTACGTGACTTGGTGACATGTTTATATTTCCACGTGGTGAGTGAAATGATAGAACTACAGTATGAAAAGTCTTCTAAAATCAACATGCATACCTTGGTTACTAATCTCTTTCGACAATATTTTCCATGGTCTCGCTATATTACATTTTGGAGTTAAATAACTCCAAAGTCAAGAAAAAACATCGTATCATTCCAAATGGAAGATACGATGTTTTTTCAATTTGGCGGGTGAGATGACAGAACTACAGCTAGTTTCAAGTCTTCTAAAATCAACATAGGTACATATTTTGATTACTAATCCCTGTTGATAAGTTCCATTGCATTGTCCATGGTCTCGCCATGTTCAACTTCAGAGTTACATAATTTATTTGGCTGGTCGCTTTTCCATTTCAAAGAAAGCTACCATGAGAACAAAGGCTTATCTTTATGATTTTAGATTACTTTTCAGTAACAAAACATAATGCATGAGATAACATTGCGTTCGCGGCAATATCGTAGCGGTACGCGGTAATATGCAACTTGACTCCCAAAGTTAATTCTTATGCTTGCTGCAAAATGTTATTATATTCGCTGTTCTTTCAAGGCTTGTGTCTGTTCCAAGACCACCTCGAACGTAGATATTTTTAGTCCAGACGCTAATAAATGTGGACCTCATATCAAAAGGCATTAGCAATGTCGTAGAAGTCAGTCCTCGTTAATCTTTACAATATGATTGACAGAAGTAATTTAAAGTGACACCACTTGCCCATCTCCCTTGTAGGTACTTATCATCTGTGATATCAATGAAGAAGTGACAGTATTCGGATGATCTCACGTTAACAATACGTCTTGAGACGTTGATCGCCAATAAAGCGTGTAAGGCTTAATTTATATTATTCTGTGAATAAAGAAGCAAGTGGATAATAATAAATAAGTGGATCAACAACAATGTGATCACGGTATTAGCTTGTTGTTTCTTCCAGCGCAATAGTTGCTAAAGCAACGCGAAAAAATGAGGAGAACGCCTATACGAGCGGTTCTATGGAAATATAGAATCCTTGTGTAGTCGAATTTAATTCATGAATCCCCAAGCGACCACCGGTGGCCGCGCATCTATTGTCTTACTATTGTGTCTCTAATTGACGGTATCTGAAGGGTTAAATGTTAACCCCGTTTACGATTCAATGCGCTAATAATTTTCAACGATTTGCACACTTATTAAACTAACTAATATTGACATTTAAAGTACCTTGTATGTTGCGTCATCATCATGATTAGTCTAGGGACCACTAGAGACGCTCCAGGGGTACAGGATTGTTAGAAACAGCTACCACGACCCTGGTACCGGTACGCAAAAGGCGACTGAAGGAAAAGGTACGGTGGGTTTTTAATCAATCCCTTTCACACCTTTTTTTAGGTAGGAAATCATCCAATGTCTTCTCCCGCTTTTGAGCGAAGCGAGAAGCGTGTCAGACTTTTACCAATGTTCCTTCTTTGTCTTAGTTCAAGGGCCCTGAGGTCACTTTCTCACAACCCATGGAATGTTATGACTCTGCGTTGGCAGTTACTTCCTTGCATGTGGTATCATCATCATTCTATCGTCGCACTTCTGATCAATAAATACACTTGTGTAAACATGATATTTCTTTATGACACATTATAGTCGTAAGAAGCTGTAATTCACTACAAAGCATGTTTCCTATTTAGTAAACAAATATGTCGTCACGGTAAACAAACAGGTAGACATATAAACAATAGATGGTCATGTGACGAATGAGATAACACTTACCTAGTTTAGATAAGTATTTGTCAACTAATGATGCTATAAGTTTTGTAACTACCTGTGGTTCTTCTTTGTTTGGTTTGCTTATTTTATATTATAGGAATAAATACAGTAATATCGGCATTTAGTCGACAGGAGTAACATAAATATATACACTACTTACGACGTTACCAATAGATAATTCAAAGCTTTTACGTGAATGTATAAAAGTTTGACACATTGTCGATGTTAGTACAATGCGTTCCAAATAAGAATAGGATCGATTGCCATGTTGTGATGTCACGTCCTACTGTCAAATCCAAAAAAACGGGTAGGGTTAGAAAAACAAGATATTTTTTAAATTTAATTTATTTACGAATAGTGAACGTTTTTCGTTTACTTTAATCAGAATCCAGTTCTGCAATTTTGCTCATCTCTGTGTCACTGTTTGAAGTGTCTGAGTAGTGGCAAATGGAAGAAGCAGACGAATTGTTTCTAACAATGAAAATAAGAAAGACAATAGTTTTTTTTTTTTTAAACTAGTTATGACTTAAAACAATATATTTAGTTAATTTATATTAAATAATAACGTTTTTACTTCACCTAAATTAATCTAAGATTTAGTAGGTAATACAAAGAAAAAACAACCCTTTATTGATACGCAAATAAAGGAGGATTTTGCAGAATTGTATAGAGCTCGTAAAGCCGCTTTCAAAAATATATGACAGTACTATATAATGAGTATATTTAAGGTCCAAAACACTAGGGTTAGGTTAGGTCAAAATATAATGTTTTATAAAACCTAAACCCCATACTTATAGATGTGTCGCCATAATAAAAAATACTCTATTTAACTAGACGCTTCGAATGACACCTGTCTCAAGTCTGTTTGTGGATGGGGACACTTTCATGCAATGCCCTTTTCTTTGCAAACCGTACTTTTCAATCAGTATTTGACTCATCGAGGTTATTGACTTTCCTATATTTTATTCTATGTTTTGAATTAAAAGATATTCAAATACATGACATAATCTGAAAAAAATAATTGGCAAGTTTATGTCGATAAAATGTGACAACTAGGGAATGCAAATCTCGCGAGATTGGGGCTCGTGCGAGATCTCGCGAGATTATGAATAACAATACCGCGAGATCTCGCCAATTTCGAGATCTCGCGAGATTGGTAGTTTTGTGTGTTTTTTTTTGCAAATATTTACAATATTTGAATAAATAAGGAAAAAGTAATAAAAGTTTTAAGTATTATAAGATTACCATAGGCGCGAGCTTGCGGACGGCGAGTAATGGGTAGTTTGTTGTCGAATCGTTCGGTAACTGTCCGGACCGAGCCCAAGTCGTCGACGGCGCGCACTGGGTCGAAACCTACTGGGGCCAAGGTTAGTTTCGAAACGTAGCTCAGCCCCGGTATGAAAGGCACGAAGGCAGTAATAGTTTGACACTATCTCCCGCTCCGTCCAAGGGCGGGAGATGTCATTTGGATGATTTTTACCCACCAAAAAAAAAAGTATTATTAGATAAACATTTATTTTCATGAATTTTTTCAATACATTTTTTACATCAAACATTGTTTGACGTATCTGTCTATAATTTTTTAACGTCCGTTTCAATTTAGTGTTCAAAACTGCCGTACTTAAACATGGCAATATAAGTATACTAGCTTTTACCCGCGGCTTCGCCCGCGTTTATTAATATATGTACTTTAATTTAATAATAATATTTGTACTTGACTTTCCCCTTTCTCCCGTTTTTATCACTTAAAAAAAAATAGCGTATGTCCGTCTCCAGGGTCCCAACTATCTCTGTCTCTATCTATTCTGTGTACCAAAATTCATCAAAATCGGTTTTGCCATTTAGGCGTGACAAACAAACAAACAAACTCACTTTCGCTTTTATAATATTAGTAAGGATTTTTAGCGCAAAAACTAAATTACGATATGAATTGGCTAGCAAATATTAAAATTTTATCCATGTAGGTATTGCATGAATATAAAGAATACAGGTTACACGTAACTTTAATTGGTTTGACTTATCATATCGCGTGCACAAGTATAAATTCAATTATTCTTAATTCCAAGAAACCTTTTGTTCTGTTACTGAGTAGCCCTAATCTTAACAAGAACGGTAATTGATTCTGAAGGTTACTGATGTGTGGAGCTGAGATTAAGCTAGATTAACCTGGCCGGCGTGTGTGCACACGTGTGCCACATACATCTTAAATTTAAATGGAAATTAGACCTGTAGAGCTAGCTACAGTAGATCCACGCCACGCGACGTCGTTCTACGTACAAATCAGGCGTGTTACACACGTGCGACGGTCTAATGTAGTTCTAATCGGATCAATACTTTCAGAGATTGAATGAATACAAACAAAAAAACAAACTTTACCCCTTTATTATATTAGTGTAGATTGATATTGACAGCTAATCATTCCTATCGCGCAAACTTACCTATGTAATGTAATGTTTAGGGAATTCGTCTTTATGAAGGATCGCCTATTTGGTCTACTTTTGGTCGTGAACATGCATTGGGGTATTTAGTTTTGATCACGATCGATAAACTCAACTAGAAGTTTGCCGTTGCCAGCAATATTGCCGGAAAGTGGGAATATTACCGGCAATATTGCCCGAAGTATGAATAATGGTGGCAATATTGCCGGCAACGGCACATTTCTAAAGTCAATTCAACGAAATTAGCCAAGTACACAGGTTTTCGTGTGTTTTTTTCGTTAATTATTGATAGGCTAGCGCTTGACCACTATCTCACCTAATGGAAAGTGACGATGGAGCGCGCTTGCCTAGAAGTAACCTATTCACCACTCTTGACTTAAAGATACCCAGGTTGTAGTTATTAGAGAATACAGCCTCTGACAGCTGGAGGATGTCCCAGACTTTGAAGCTTCGACTTGACGAGTGCATCATTGCCAATGATCCTCTTAGCTCGTTTCTCAATAGAGAAATGCATCAAGCTGTTATCTGGCAGATCTCAGTCCCAACACTGTGTGAAGCCTCAGGTGCACTCTTTACTCCTTTACTCTTGTTTGTATACTATAATCATTGTTATCTCAATGCGTGTACCTGTGTGCCAAATAAACGTGTTTTTTTTTCTTCCTTACTCTCATAGTCCAATGGGTCGGCAATCTGACACGACCGCAAAGAGATTAATCAGTTTCCCCAAATGGCCAGATGCATCAGACGTGCATTCGAATTCCGGGTCTCTGAACCGAGGATAAATTAGTTTATTTACTTTACTGTAGCCATTATCGTTTTCTTTCCTGATTTTTTGCAAAAACACGTTAATGGTGTAGCGACATCTATGGTGCCACATATAAACTAAACTACGAAATCCTGCATCGTGTGATTTTAACATTATTAGTGTATAGCTCGAAATTATCTATCGGGCAGTTGCTCACACCAGACATAACACCTATCTGGTCGGAGAACCTTCCTTTTTCAACGGAGATTTGTTAAACTTTACACTCTGTTCCGCTTACTTGACTATACTATGATTCTCTCTTTGCCTAGTCTTATCCCATTTTACTTGGAGTCAGCTCTCCTCTTCATTTTTCGTCAGACCTTTCGGTTCTTGGTCGTTGAGTCATTTACTTGGGCTTTCCTTAGATCATTACTAATTACAGACATCCGAATTAGAAGGGGTCTACCACGCTTTTTTGGACCAGTGTTCATTTGTAGGATTTGTCTACTCATAATAATCTAAATATATTAAATGAGAAACTGACTGACTGACATATTAACGCACAGGCGAAACTACTGGCCTAAGAACATGAAATGCACGAAGCTTCCTTTTATGATGTAGGCGAGCACTAAGAGAGGATTTTCCAAAATTCATCCCCTCGTCGACCTCGTCGACGTCGGACGTCAGCCTGTACGAGATTAGGATGGCTCTGAAGCAGCTGAAAAACAACAAGGCGTCGGGTGAGGACGGAATTACGGCCGAACTCCTGAAGGCGGGTGGAAAACCGGTCCTTAAGGCCCTTCAGAAGCTATTCAATTCCGTCATCCTCGAGGGAAAAACGCCACAGGCATGGAGCAGAGGTGTGGTGGTACTCTTCTTTAAGAAGGGCGACAATGCCCTGCTTAAGAATTACAGACCCATCTCACTTCTGAGCCATGTCTATAAGCTGTTTTCCAGAGTCATCACGAACCGTCTTTCGCGCAGGTTCGACGACTTCCAACCTCCCGAACAAGCCGGATTCCGAAAAGGCTTTAGTACCGTAGACCACATACATACGCTGCGGCAGATTATACAGAAGACTGAGGAGTATAATCAGCCTCTCTGCTTAGCGTTTGTGGACTACGAGAAAGCCTTTGATTCGATCGAGACCTGGGCTGTACTGCAGTCTCTCCAACGGTGCCAGATTGACTATCGGTACATCGAAGTGCTGAAGTGTTTATACAAAAACGCCACCATGTCAGTCCGACTCCAAGACCAAACTTCGAAACCTATCCTTTTGCAGCGAGGTGTGAGGCAGGGAGACGTTATTTCTCCTAAACTCTTCACGGCTGCAATGGAAGATGTCTTCAAGGTTCTGGAATGGAGAGGACTAGGCATTAATGTCAATGGCGAGTACATCACTCACCTTCGGTTTGCCGACGACATAGTAGTCATGGCTGAGACTACGGAAGAACTCAGTACAATGCTCGGTGACCTCAGTAGAGCTTCCGAAAGAGTGGGTCTTAAAATGAACATGGACAAAACCAAAGTTATGGTTAACATCCATGTAGCACCCACTCCTATTAAGATCGGAGACTCTACACTCGAAGTTGTGGACGATTATGTTTACCTGGGACAGACGGTCCAGTTGGGTAGGTCTAACTTCGAGAAAGAGGTTAATCGTCGAATCCGACTCGGCTGGGCAGCGTTTGGGAAGTTGCACGGTGTCTTCTCGTCTAATATACCACAGTGTCTCAAGACGAAAGTCTATGACCAGTGCGTGTTGCCAGTGATGACTTATGGCTCCGAAACGTGGTCGCTTACAATGGGCCTTATAAAAAGACTCAAAGTCACCCAAAGGGCGATGGAAAGGGCTATGCTCGGAGTTTCCCTGCGTGATCGCATCAGAAATGAAGATATCCGCAGGAGAACCAAGGTTGCCGACGTAGCTCGAAGAGTCGCCAAACTTAAGTGGCAATGGGCAGGGCACATTGCACGCAGAACAGATGGTCGATGGGGACGAAAGGTTCTGGAGTGGCGACCACGTACCGGAAGACGCAGCGTTGGAAGGCCTCCAACAAGGTGGACCGACGACCTGGTCAAGGTCGCGGGAATCCGATGGATGCGTGACGCACAGGACCGGTCGTTGTGGCGACGCTTGGGGGAGGCCTATGTCCAGCAGTGGACGTCTTTCGGCTGATATGATGATATGATGATCCCCTATGGGGATGAAACGGGGGTCTAAAGTTTGTAAGGAGAAACCTACTTTCACGTGGGCGAAACCGTTGGTAGAAGCTAGTATGTCATATGTGCTCACCTCCAAAATTATGGTGTTTAATACAACATAAATTATAAAGTTAGTTAAACTCGGTTATCGTGTCATACCTCGCCATGCTAAATTTCTAAGTAAACGTTTATCAGGCAGAAAGGTCAACAATGCCTTGAGTGACGTAAAAAGGAAATATTGTAAACAATGCGGGCAATTCATTTTCAATTGCAACAATATCCCCTATTGTGCACGTGAAGTGTAACTCGATAGATTCATTGGTGTAGGAATTGTCTATAAATAAAGTTAACTACGTGTATTCGTCACGCCAGTTTTATACAAGGGGACTTAGTGCTAGCGGTACTGCAACGATGTAACTTGTGCTTAAATAGTGACTTGTAGTTTCGGCTTTCAATATGCTTATTCATTTTAATTATGTATACGAGTACTAACCTTGAGTATACATGTAGATGGATGGAGAAGGAGAGGAAAGCCGAAGAAAAGATGGATGGATTGTCGGAGAACTTGAGAAGTGACATGAAAGAAAAAGGAGTTAATGATAGTTTGGCGGGTGCCAGGACAGAATAGAAGAAATAATAATAGTTTAAAAAACTAAAAAACACGCTTTAATGATGAAAGAAACTAAAAAGTGGAAAAGGACAGCAAACCCTTTCATTTAATACCCATATCATAGGGGTGCATTTCAAATAGCCTGTCCGCCATTTTAGACGTCCGCCATGTTGGATTCAAGTCACGTGACTATTTTTTTCGTATTCCTGACAGCAAACTCTTCCATTTGATATCCATATCATGGAGGTGCATTTCAAATAGCCTGTCCGCCATCTTGGACGCCCGCCATATTGGATTTGAGTCACGTGACCATTTTTTTTCGTATTCCTGACAGCAAACCCTTTCATTTGATACCCATATCATGGAAGTGCATTTCAAACAGCCAGTTCGCCATCTTGGGGAGGCCGCCATATTGGATTTGTAATGACGTTTCTTAGCTAGTCATGTATTGTCATCAGAACTCAGAGCGTGTGCAAAATTTCATCCTGATCAAAGACCAGGAAGTGGGTCAAGTTAAGATTCCAAGATTTTCTTACATAGTTACAAGTGAAGCTAATAAAAGCGTGTTAAAAAAGTATTGCGCCGACTCCAAGTAATATTCAGATACCGTCCATTAGAGATACAATAATAAGACAATGACAGCGCGAACGCCAGCGTTCACTTGAGGTTTAATGAATAAATTTCAGATAACGTCCATTAGAGACACAACAGTAAGACAATGACAGCGGGGACGCTGGCGTTCGCTTGGGGTAAAACGGGGAGAAAAAAGAAGATACTAACCACATATCACACTCATGCCTAGTTATACTAAGACACCCTTTTACACCCATTCATTCTCCTATCAAAAAACACAAAGAGAAGAACAGAGGTATAAGAGTACATCATATATTAAATGTACTTCGAAAGAGTTGGCGCTGTAATTCGAAATACAGGTTCGACACCAGCTGCTAGGGAGCCATGGGTAGCTCGCTGTCCGATCGTCCGGTAACTGTCCGGACCGAGCCAAGGCGTCGACGGCGCGCACTGTTCCCGCGCGCCTCAAGGAGTTGTCAGCAACAGGAGGGGCCCATCGGGGTCGAAGCCTACCGGGGTCGGGGTTATCCGAAAGGAAACTAGAGCCCCGGTTTGAAGGCTAGAAGGAACGGCGCGGGGTTTTTAGTCAGTAAGACTCTGACACTGTCTCCCGGTCCACCCAAGAGCGGGTTTCGTCAATGATGATTTTCCCCGTCGACAGAAAAAAAAAAAAAAAAAAAAAACACCAGCTGCTAAAACTTTTATGTACATATTACTGTTTATAGAATTGATTTGTAATGAAGCTGATCCGATGAACTTCGTATCGCCTAGCAGTCAATAAATGTATACCTTTCGATATAGTCAACCGATTGCTATGAAACTAAGTCTAAGTAATATATCAAAATACACATAATTTTAATGTATAAAAGTTATCTGCATCGAATTCGAACATTTTCGTGATGCGCGCATAACTAAAAACTTCTACAGATTTATTATATACATAACTAGCGACCCGTCCCGGCTTCGCTCGCGTGCAATATTATGCATATAAACCTTCCTCTTGAATCACTCTATCTATTAAAAAACCGAATCAAAATCCGTTGTGTAGTTTAAAAAATTTAAGCGTACATAGGGATATAGGGACAGAAAAAGCGACTTTGTTTTATACTATGTAGTGAAGATTTGTGGTTTTCACACTAACTACGCGTTATTGTTACAATAATATAGCCTGTCTTCCCATCTCTAGAAACACCTCTGTGTAACATTGATAATTTAGTACCAACTTGCTGCTTCTTATCAGGTACAAATTCCAACTCCCTAGCTTAGGAAATTAATAAATTTAATCAAGAATGTGATTGAGAAGAAAGGATTTGTCATTGTACACCATTTAGAATACATATCGTAGCCGTTATGAGATACTGCCATGGGAGAAAGACCTTTGTTCCTTTCTCATTTTTGTTTAGGTATTGTCGGCGCAAAGCAATAACTATACGTTAGTCTTAGTACATAACAATAAATTCCTTTTTTTACGTGGGAAATGATCAAATAACAACCTCTGTGTTCCTTACGTTGCCAATGCTCATTGACCACTCTGGGTAGAGCGAGAGGGACCGACTTTTACTGAGTAAAATACACTTATGTTTCTTCAGTTGCCCGTTCCAATGATTTGTACGTAGCACGACGTCGCGCGGCGTGGATCTAGTGTAGCTGTACAAGTTTAGTAACCATATAAAGTTTATGGTGACCGACGCGCCCAGATCGGCGTAAGTAGCACACCTGTGCACTGTGTAGTTCTACCTTAAGTCTTTCAAATATTCCCGTAGCCCTAACAGGCATCGGCTATGACTGACCCCGTCATTCTTCCTGACAACTTACTTCTTGAGGCGCGCATGGAACAAAACGCACTGTTGATTAGGGCTTGGACCTTTTCGGACAGCGAGCTACCCATTACTCGCCGTCCACAACACCACGTCTGAGGCATAGATTGCTTGATATTTACCAACACTGTAAGCTTGAAGATTCAGTTAGCTAGAAAGTATCCATTTTTAAGCACAACTTTAGCTGACCAAGAAATAGAAGTGCAGAGGTGATCTACACGTACACCATGTAAAACTATATGTATTCAACCGCATCCCGTTAGTCTGGAAGCCATCCCAAGCTAGTTGGGAAAAAGCTAGGACAATGATAATGAGAGGTGACCTACACCAGTCCAGTTCCGTTAAGCCATATCATATCGTTTGCAATGAAGCGCGGCGTCGCCATTATAATTATCTCCTGTTAAGGAAGGAACCTGTTGATAAGCAACCTGTAGTGAAAGCTAGGCAGGCGTGACGACATGAATATTTAAATTACAAGTGCTTGAATGTTACTGGACAATTTTGCATAGTGCCTATTTTCTTTCTGGAGCTAGTAGAAGCTTGCAAACGTGGAAATCCTGAGAACAAAAAAGATGAAAGAGGTTAGAATGGCCTTGTTGCTTGCTCATAATTGACACAACCATTAGCAAACTTGCGATCTAAGTGAGTGCGTGTTGTAGCGTTAAAGGGCAGGAGTGGACAAGTGGGGACACTCCTTGTAGTTCAAATCGGAATGTATTTCCTTTCTAACCTCTCTGCTTTTCTGTGTCCTTAGGCCTACTATCCCCGGACGCATAGCTTCATAAACGCCTGTTAATTCCGTCGACGAAGCGGCAACGACACAATGGCACGTACTAGAAGTATCGCATACTCTAGAAGTCTAGAATCTTTCGGCCCCATCGACCATACGTTTTACGAGCAATGTGCCAACTGCCACTTAAGCTTGGCGATCTTTAGGCTATGTCGACACTATTGCTAACATTTATTCAAATCTCTCCTTTCGCAGGTCTGCTGAAAGTTATTAAATAAGCCGTACTTTTATACAACATTTTAATAATGGTTCGTCTTCTGTCATATCTGTCCAATCAACTTATGTGTCCAGCACTGATAGCGTTAGTTTGAAGATTTTCCAAGATTTCAAAGAATGCAACGAGTTACTTCTTAGTGCTTGAAGTAACTCGCCACTATCCTCAATCCTGCAGCTACTGCAGTCAGCACCTGCAGGATTGAGGATAGTGGCGAGTTGAGGCGATTTGTGGGTCAACACTTCATTGTTTTCTGTCACATTGGTCTTCAAGTCGCGAGTGTGACTGCTGACCGTGCGATCTTGGGGCTCCATCCCCAGCTCGGGAATAGAAAGGTATTAGGTTTTTCCATTGGAAAATTCACAGCAGCCCATAGTTTCCATTTTGTCAGATAGCGTTATTTATATAATAATTTCCTTTACTGATAATGAAAAATGAAGGTTAAAGTTCACAGAATAGATTTCATTGTGAGATTGTGAATAATGTGAAGTTATTACACGTTACAGTATCAGGTTTTTTTTATGGAAATAACCTAAATTAATGTATTATTTAAGTTGTAAATAGCAGAGACTTCGACAACTCGATGACTTTTTAAACGACTACATTGTTCTTGTTAATTTGATATTTTTGTTATATAATTTGGTAAGAGTCGCGGGCGTCCGATGGATGCGAGACACAAAGTCAGGATCGGTTTCTGTGGCGACACTTGGGGGGTCTATGACCAACAGTAGACGTATTTCGGCTGAAATGATTATGATTATGACACCAATTTTGCCAAAAAGTTAATGTATTACCCAGTTACTGGACTGTGAAGGTCAATTTGGTAGTCGCTCCATGTAAAACGTTATCAGAGATCTGCGGCCTTACCATAACGTGTCAAAATGTCAGGCGAGCGAGCGAGTTCAAATTCAATTCAAATTTAAGTTCATTTCATTTCAGAAGCATTCTTTCTCGTGCACTACACGAGAAAGAGGGATGTAGCTAAACACCCAATATAGCTCCATCTCTTTAACTGTTCAATTTAGGTCGTCAAATGAATTGCGCTGAGAGCTCGCGGTAGGGCCTCAGAAGGTATTACTGATTCAGAGCTCGGTTGATGATTTTGTTTTGATAGAAGATGAAGTGATCGATATGAAATAAACAGAATTAAGTCCAAGGCCGAAGGGTTGCTAACGGCTACAGAGATACCTATGAGTAATACAGTAACTCATATTATGATTTAAAACAGTTTCCATAGAGTTTCTTACATACGTTCTTCTCTAGTGATCTGCGTTTTGGAACGTGCTATTTAGCTTCACTTTTTTTTGGACTGACCGACATTTGACTATTCAAAAGTGCCTGTACATGATCTATTTGAAATAAATGTTTTTTATATAAACTAATATAATAAATCTGTAGAATTTTTTAGCTGTGCGCGTATCACGTAAAAGGTACTAAGTCGATATATTAGATAACTTTTATACATTAAAATTGTCTGTAACTTGATAAATTACTTAGGCTTTGTTTCATCGCAATCGGTTGACTATATCGAAAGATATACTTAATACTACATTCATTGACTGTTAGGCGTTATGAAGCAAAGATTTTATAGGATATAAAATCTTTGGTATGAAGTTCGCCGGGGTCAGCTACTAATATTATAAATGCGAAAGTTTGTATGGATGGATGTATGAGTGTTTGTTACTCTTTCACGCAAAAACTACTGAACGTATCTCGATGTAACTTGGTACACGAGTAGACCATATCCCAGAATAACACATAGGATACTTTTTATCCTGGGATTATGTACGCGGGTAAAGCCGCGGGCAAAAGCTATTATAAACTAATTTTGAAAACAACGCCATCTACCGACAACGAGGCCACGCTCATGCCTGCAGCTTTCACATTAACCAGTCAGATTGTATTTAGGGACACCTCTGCCAACCTAACAGATAACTCAAACGTGACGGCTTTGTTTACAACCGACAGAATGAGTTTCGATTGTGTTGTGTCAATGGGATAGGTAACTTTCATTTTTTAGAGTACCGTACTCATAGGGTCCCATTACTAACGGAGTACTTTTGTATGGGACCGCGCAGGCGTCCGCTTAACTTAGTTTAGGCTTTAAGGAGGTTATCACACTGCCACGCACCAGGCAGCGTAACGCGTGTAAACGCATCCACGCACGTACTTGCGGTAGTGCAGATCTGCATCATCGTGCGGGTTTTTTTACGCACTCATGCGCGTGGTGCGTTTTGTAAATTCACGCAGGCACGCACTCATTTCTTACAAAATCACTCACGGTACTACGAGACTCAGTGTGCCATACCTTGCGTGTCGCCCCGCACCCACGCGCGTGGATGCAGTTTCGGTGTGTTGGACTGTGCGTGTTTTCTACACAAACGGAGATATTTACAAGCAACGTTAAGACACGCATTCACACACTACACTGCGTGGTAGTGTATTAACCGCATAAGACTCCGCTGTCCGTTCGTTTGTCTTACCGGCTGTCACCAGGCTATGACAGCCGGGAGTAGACATGATAGTTAGGTGTTAGACAGTTGAAACTTTTACAGATGATGTACATATTTCTGTTACGGCTATAACAACGAATACTATAAACAAAATAAAATAAATATTTAAGGGCATACAGCAATTGTGATGTTTTTTTGCTGGACAGTGCAGAACCCTTCGTCCGCGAGTCCCACTCGCACTTGACTGCTTTTGAGTTTTTATTCACAATTATAATGATAATAGCAGTATGTTGTTGAATACCCCACTGTATGACTATCTAATTTATATTGACTTTAAATTTGATCATTAACAGGAAGTGTGCTCTGTAATACGGATTGTTATCTTAATGTAAATGTAATTGATTATTCATAAGATAGCTGTGTATCCAAAATATCCAAAGAAATATGTGTAATAACATCATAATCACGTAAGAGCGGTTGTATGAAAATGTGACCTCGAAAAGGACGCAACAACATACCACATGCCTGCACACATGCCTTAGAAAGCAACCTCACAATATCACCTTTTAGTGTAAGTTTACATTGTACAACGCCTAGGACACCCTCCGTAATGTTGTACAAGTTCTTGTAAATATATAAATAATAATAAAAATAAGTGATCTGGCATATTAAGACAAACAAACCTTCAAAGCGCCTTTTAGATCTGTAGAATACAATATAACCCAAATCGTCATTTTGATATAATAAGGGAGTAAATAAGCTCACTAGCTTCTACCTACGGCTTCGCCCGCGTGAAAGTAGAAAATCCCAGAGAGATTTGGCACACGGGTATGACCATCCCCGACATCATGGTTATACCTGTATGCAAAATCTATACATATAATAAATCTGTAGAAGCTTTAAGTTCGTCGACAGCATCGTCGCTTTCCATCAGGTGAGATGGCGGTCAAGCGCAAACCTATCAACAATAAAAAAAAATATGTGCGCGCATCACATAAATTTTACAAAATCGATGTAGATAAAAATTGTTTTATACATTAAAATTGTGTGTAACTTGATATATTACTTAGGCTTTGTTTTATCGCAATCGGTTGACTATATCAAAATATATACTACATTCAATGACTGTTAGGCGATACGAAGTTCGCCGGGTCAGCTAGTTTCATCTAAATCCGCTCAACCATTTGAGCGAGAGTAACATACATACAAACTGTCGCCTTTATAATATTAGTTCGACTTATCAACATTGCCGGTACGCACTTCACTGGTATTTCCCGTAATTTAGATGTGCATACAAACTTAACAACTGTGGGAAAACAAAAATGCTAGTCTGGTATAAATCATTTATGACATCAGGGTCACCTCTTGCATCACTGTGTCAGCATTTCTAAGAACTGTCGCAATGAAAAGGAAAACATTCAATGTAAATATTGTATACCGGTTGTTTGTGGCATTCATGACTACTTATTAATTTCACTTTGTTTTATTTAAGTTATTTGTTTTCGGTTTAATATGATGACGTACGTCATTCAAGAGGTATCGTGTATTCTATCCTGTGACAAATACATTGTTTTATATGTACTCTATATGGTTAGAAATACAGGGCCTCAAGTCTGCTATTACAATAGTGTCAGAATGGTTTATCAATGATTTCATAACTGTTGATTTTGACAAGTTTGATAAGCGTCATTATGACTTTCCAATGGTCAACCACTGACACTCCATTGAAAGAAAAGGCAAAAGATCACGGCGAAGTCCCGAACAAAATTTTGCCGGCATATTTTTTTTAGCGTTTATGTGATGAAAAATATACAAAAGTATATAGATTAAATTTCCAAACAATTTTGTTTTAAACATTACTAGCGTTAACGATTCTAGATTATCAACTTGGCTAAGCTCTCAGGTAACAGACTCAGACAGGGAATTCCCTTATGTAACTGCGCGCATAATGAATGTGTTCCCAAAACCTTTTGACTGGCTTGTTGGTCTAGTGGTTAGTGCCCTGACTGCTATGCCAGACAGAAGTCGTGGATTCGATTTCCACCCAGGACAAATGTTTATATTATGTTATATTATGAGCATGATCCTTTTTCTGTGTCTGGGTGTAATTTATTTATAATATGTATGTATTTAGAAATATATAAGTATGTTTATCAGTTGTCTAATACTCATAACACAAGCTCTTCTTAGCTTGGGACTAGACGGCATTGTGTGATAGTTGTGGAATATTATTATATAACATACCGATGACGCAACTCTGTACGAATCTATCTATATAAATGCTATGCGAAACATGACATGAGGTGCCGAGTACCATCATTAAATCGTCCTAGATACACTTGTATCTAGACAACATTTGTCGACCTGTCAATTACTTGGACAAGCTGTAATTGTACTCAATGCATAATGGTGGAAAATACCTGTTTGGAAATGGAAATACAGCGGTTCGACTATTTATTTTTATTTTTTAAGTGATAAAGATTTTGTTTGTATGCTCAGAAATTAACAAAGAACCTTGCTTCCGTGCATTTGCTGTTAATTGATTTGTAATTACAAGATTACATTAGCACATGCGACTCGGATACTTGGCGAAAATACAAGTATTTTTTCTTTAATTGTATTTAAAATTGTATTACTTATATGTATTTGCGAAAAAAAATATTCATAACTCAGTATCTGCTGTTGCATTTGTAATATGTGTATCTTACTTATGTAAACCAAACTTTGCAAATGCCAGACAGTAACTTTTATATGCTCAGACAACTGTATCAATTGAGTACTCCTCATCATCAGCTTCCTGCCCTTGTCCCGTGTTATTTGGGTTCGGCTCAACATGTTTTTTTCTTCCATTCTGTCCTGTCCCCCGTCATGACATCACTAACTCACTTAGCTTTTATATCACTCCTCACACGATCCATTCATCTTTACTTTGGACTCCTTCTACATCTCCGTCCATCCACATACCTACGTGTATGTGTCTCGGAACTCATTTAAGTAACATGCTTTTCATCCTCCCTCTTCACATGACCATACCAAGATAAACGATGCCCTTTCAACTTTTCAGTCACTGGCAACCCGTTTATGACGCAGTCCTTATTAAAATTAAGCATTTAATTAAATGCTCTCTTGCATGAATACGTCATTTTTATTTTTAAACATTTTCTATCTCTATTTTCCATAGATGCAGCACCACCATCAACGCTATCGGTTACGCAGATTCCGTTGCTGGGTGTGAACGGTTCTGGGATCCTCCATGTGAACCTCACGGGAAGTCTACCTGGCAACTTAACGGATAATATGCCGAAGGTCAGCGACCCCATCGTGCCTGATGACAGTACGTACCTATTTATATACCTACACTTATTTAAATTAATATCTTTTCAAGGATTTCTAGCTCCAAGTACTAATCGACGAGCGTGTCTATCTATCCAGAATATGCCTGCTGATTTTTTTTGAAAGATGATGGATTAGATAGGTAGGGAGGGAAATGATGCCTTGCGGGCTTATTTATTATTTTTCAATGTACTTATCTAACTGACCTAACTCACTATGATATATGATTGACAATTATCATAGTAACTATAATTACAGGAATACTAAAAAATAATAATAAAAACCCTAAACTAATTAAAACTAACTAAATATGGTATCCAAAATCGCCCCCAAATCGCTGTCGACTGGTAATGTGCCTAAAAGACTGGCGGCATTGCCACGTTGTATGGTAAAGCTTCTGTCCAAGGTAAAAGTCAGCCCACAGATATTTAACAGAAACAAAAGAAACTCACTTTCAGTTAAGAACACCTTTATGTAATAGTAAGGGTTGGGCTATTCAATGTTTTTGTATTATTCGGTTATAACAATGACTATCATTATCATTTTCATGTCAAAATGTCTCCGGTGATCAAGCTGACGCAGTCAAGGAATACACACTTGCAGCTGCGGTCTGAAACCCATTCATTTTGCGATTCAACAATTGCCTTGTGTTGTCATGGATTGAACAGTCATGATGCAATGAGCATTGTTGCAAACTGTGTGAACATGGGCTGAATGGCGTGCTGTTCCATTGGGTACTGCTTCTCCTTGGGAATACTTCAACACTCGCTGTTGCGAGTTAACTTTCCCCTTCATAATATAAGTGTGATAGTAAAAAATGAGAGTCCCTACAAACTTTACCATCTCTAAACTATTTGATTTATAAAAATGGTCTGTAGTTTGAGTGAAACGAAACGGTGAGCCAGACTTTTACTAACGGAAATCCACCTGTGTTCCTTGAAGAGCGATTGAATGGTAGACATTCCACCCATACGCACAAAGCGTTTTGGGAACACATTTATTGTGCGTACAGCCAAGGAGTGGAATTCCCTGCCGGAGTCTGTGTTTCCTGATGGCTACAACTTGGGGGTCTATAAGTCAAGAGTGAATAGTTTACTTCTAGGCAAGCGTGTTCCACCGTTGACCACATTGTCGCTTACCATCAGGGGAGATGGTGGTCAAACGCAAGCCTATCAATAATAAAAAAAAGAGCTCTTTGCGTTCCTGGGCCTCAGAAACTCTTTCGAATAATTTTGCAGCCCTGTCAGATATGAGCCATACCTAGTGGATCCCGACCATTTTGATGACATCTCTTTAAGGCACGTAGTGGATCCCGACCATTTTGATGACATCTCTTTAAGACACGTGAATTAGACCCGTGTTTAGTCCATATCGGTCGGCGAGCTACATCGCTTTACCATTACCATCAAGAAAGTTTACTGACGTCATCTATACAGGCGCTAGACATTAAAAACCCATTTAGTTTGCTTTGAAACGTAATATCGTAGCGAATAATGAATAGTTAATCTATGACTGACTGTGAAAATTGATTAATTAATGTTTCATAACATTTTTATTGCTAACTAAATAACATGAAATTATGCTAGACTTTACTGTGGAAATATCTAGAGTTTTAAACACACCCTAAGAACTGAAGACATTTGGATAGGTACAGGTTTTCTGCTATAAAGCGGGAACTTTGTGTATTAGATCCACAGAAAAGATGAAAGAGGTTAGAATGGCCTTGTGGGTGGGGCAGGCGTGCCTCAAAATATGATCATGCACATAATTGACACTACCAATAGCAAACTAAAAATATAGTAATAAAGAATTGAATTGAATTGAACTTGTGCAGTTTGCAGGTTTGTTAGTTGCGTAATGCGCGGTCGTATTAGTTGATTGCCTGTTGTGGAGTTAAAGGGTGGGAGACAAGCGGCGACACTCGTTGTAGTTCAAATCTGAAAGTATTTCCTTTCTAACCTCTTTTATATTTTCTGTAATTAGACCCACGCACACGTGGGCTACGTCGGCTTAGTACGTAGAGTCACGTCGCGTGGCGTGGATCTTATGTAGTTCTACAAGTCTAGTTGCCATATGAAATGTATGAAGATGGAGACCGACGCGCCCACATCGGCGTACGTGGCTTACGTGCGCCGTGTTCTCGTGGATACAATCGTTTGTAGCGATCTCCTGTCCTGGTTCTAGTTATGGTCCGGAGCGAGATGAAAGGGCAGTATTGCTAGCGAAGGAGATGGCCGCAACCGTGATGGAACTGGAATCCTCACACCCCAGGTATCGTCACAAGAGACGCCCCGGGTGCTGAGTGTCGCAAGTTTATTCTCGGTCACCATATGCGTAGGCTTGCGAATGACAAGCTATAGGTAGCACGCCGTCCGGTGAGCCCGCGTTGACGACTGCGCATTCCAGTAGAGCCGATACCAGCTAGGGTCGCGGGATCTTTTGAAAGACATGTCGTGTTCTTAGAAAGGAAAAGACAATTGAAGGACACAGATAACATTTAATAAGCTTTCGAGAAGAGTCATTGGATGAGTAACCAACTAAAAAAAAAACGGGTCCCAGAAGAAATGAAATGCACTGGTAGCCGGAGAACCAGAGAGAACTCACGGAAACTGACATTACTTTAAAATTCAAACGGACAGGCAAAAGCATTCGAACGGACAGGCAAAGCATAATGTACAACTAAAATAATTATTTTTTCAATCCAATCCTTTATTCCTTCAGTTCAAGGTTAATCAAAGAATCGATTAAAAGTGAAATCCAGCTTGAATTTCGCGACGTGACGTGGACAATTTACGAATTCGCGACGGTAGACTGTAATCAGGCGTGTAAGACAGGTTAGAATAGAATTACCTTCGGTACAACTTGTTGTTTTATTTTCTTAACATGGTACGGTTCACCTTGTCGCAAAAAAAAACCAGAAAATACAATTTTTAAGTATAACAATTTACTATTTTTTTATGTATCTTGCATCCGTCGATTCCCGCGACCTTTACTAGGTCATCGGTCCACTTTGTAGGAGGCCTTTTAATGCTGCATCTTCCGGTACGTGGTCACCACTCCAGAACCTTTCATCCCGATCAACCACCTGTTCTGCGAACAATGTGCTCTTACCGGTCGTTATGGCGACACTTGAAGAGGGCCTGTCCTACGTGGACGGCTTAACTCAAAACAATACTTTTTTTTACTATCAACGTCTTATCTATCAAATTAATACCCCTATGCTATATTTCTACCTTGAAAAATAGTGGTCTTGCCAGTCTGCAAGTTAATAATAGAAAACAATATTATAATGTTATTGCTATTATTAACTTGCAGACTGGCAAGATTTTGACATTTATTGGCATGACAAATGGCGGCTACAGTAAATAGTTGGTATTGTGACCACTTTTTGCTTTTAATGCCATCCTTAGGCCTACGAAATAGAAGTTAAAGTCGGTTCAACAGACAGTAAAAAGGTTTATTTCAATTTCTATTCTTTACGCGGATAGGGTATAATGTATTTAGAGGGAGTCTAACGGCTAGGACTACGAACTGGGCTGGTGGGGTTTATTTTATCTCGCTCCACCCAGAAAAAACGATGTATATTGGTATTTGATTGATAAGTCTAATCCAGTGATTATTATGTATAATAATGAGTAGTAAAGAGCGCACATAATTGTGTTATACGGGCATAAGACACGCTTAACTCGAGGCTGTAAAACACAGTCTGTTGTACCTACATAGACAACATAATTTTTAGTTAAGTGTAACCTGAATACAGTTTTTTTAGAATCAGTAACTGAATGGATTCCAATAATTTTTACGCGATGTTATATTTTTCCCCAAAAATATTTAAAAAGGTCTTCACCGACACCAAGTACAACACTGGTCACGGTAGGTCACTCACTGCGGGCCTTAGGTACCAGCAAACAGCTGGGTGCAAGTGCAAAACAACCCCTCGATCCTCTAGATGACCCGGTGATTATGTATTTTTGCTGACATAACAAGCTTATAATTTTGTGATTATTCGTTGAATTTTGTTCATAGATGTTTTGCATATGCTAAAACTAATGATGTGTATTACGAAATATGAGTTCGTTTTTTCTTAGAAAAATTAATAAAAAAAGAATATTGCGTTTTTGGGCTCTTTAAAATCGGAAACAAATTAAAATTAAACGAAATAAAAAAGTACACATTATTATAGGTATTATGTACCAAAAGGGACAGTTTTTTGATATACCTACATAAATATCTGCGAAATTACAGAAAATACAATACACAAAGAAGAAATGAGTAACTAATTTGGAAAAAGGAATATTTAATATTCCTTTCACAGAGTATACATAGAGTTAACTGGCCTGTTGGTCTAGTGGTTAGCTACCCTGACTATGCTATGCCAGAGGTCGTGGGTTCTATTCCCACCCAGGACAAATATTTGTGTGATGAGCAGAATCATTTGTTCTGTGTCTGGGTGTAATTTATCTATAATATGTATGTATTTAGAAATATATAAGTATGTTTATCAGTTGTCTAGTACCCATAACACAAGCTCTGCTTAGCTTGGGACTAGACAGCGTTATATTAGTTATACAGGCGCGACTGCGGTACAATAGAGCTGAGAATTTTATTATAATAGGTACTGGGAACATCAGCGATGTTTGCCGAGAAGGCTGACTTTGATACATTTGCTACAAAATACTGAAAAAACATTACAATTTGTTGCACCCGCATTCTAACAGAACCCTATGTAACTAAAATAAGTAATAGTAATATTAATAATTTTATTTGGAACGCAACGAATAAAGTCTTAAGCTTTGGTTTCCTAGGAAAGCGGTGCCGTCATATAGCGGCCGTTTTAACGCATCTCCAGTCATTTTTTCAAAACACGTCACAAACGTCATACGAAAAGCATCCAAGATACAAAATGGACGACCTTGATTTAGCTTTAGTAATTTACTTGGAGGATGAACTATCATCAGAAGAGGAAAATAGTCGTTGTTCTAGAAAACAGCCGCTATATGACAGCACCGCTATCCTAGGAAACCAAAGCTTTAGTAACTGGAACAGTCAGCTAGTGCTAATGCAGCGGTCGTTGTGGCGACGCTTGAGCCTATGTCCAACAATGGACGTCTTTCGGCTGATATGATGATGATGATGAACTAGAACAGGGGCAGTTAATTTAACAAAACATACCTGCTGTCTCCCAAACCAGACAAAAACCTGTATCTTTGGGGGGCAGAATATTTACGAATTATTCGTTCTTTGGTTCATCATAGCCCATGTAAGACGACGTGAACTTATCTTTCGAATTCCGTAATTAGAGACACAATAGAAAGCCAATGAGAGAGCGAACGCCGGCGTTTGTTTGGGGTTTAATTAAATTAATGAAAAAATTAGTTAAAATAATGAAATATAATAAGAAAAAGTTTACCTTTTGAATACCGTAATTAGAGACAATAGAAAGACAATAACAGAGCGAGCGTTCGCAGGGCTTAATGAATAAAAAACAAACTGATTTTTTTTTTTGTTTTTGACAACAAATGACTGTATAAACTAAATCTGTCTACACTTGACACTAGCTAAATGCACAAACCAAGCCGAACAAAAAATGATAATTTTTTCTTAAAATACATATACACACACCATAAACAACAGCTTTTGTTCTATGACTTTTTACGAAACATACATTTATCAAAAACAAACCTTCAATATTTCCTTGTTCAATTCGGCGGGGGTGCTTGACGTGGCACTAGCGCATCAAGCACCCCCGCCGACCATCCTCCCTCCCCTCCGCTATTGTACTATGGCTTACTTCGCATAGACTTTGTAATATTTAGGACATTAATTAAATTATATATTTTTGTATGAAAATCTGATGAACAAAAATATGATACATTTTTAAAAGTCATAGAACAAAAGTTATTGTTTATGATGTTAGTAACATAGTCCTGAGAGGTTGCCAGTGTTGTCAGTTTTACAAATAATCCTGTATAATTCCAAGACAAATCGTATATTTATCTCAGTTTAAGTGACCCGTTTCATAAAACAGTAATTTTACAGATAAAGACGGCGAAGTCACAGTACGGGAAAATCCTAAAAATCAAAAACGTAAGGTTTTTCCTGCATGCTTATGTATGTAAACACACATCTCACATGTACAAATCTATACATATAATAAGCGAGTAGATATACTCACTAGCTTCTGCCTGCGGCTTCGCCCACGTGGAAGTAGAAAATTGGGCCAGAGAGATTTGGTACACGGGTATGACCATCCCTGACATCGTGGAAGCCAAATCTATACATAAATATAATAAATCTGTAGAAGCTTTAAGTTGTGCGCGCATCACGTAAATTTTACAAAATCGATGTAGATAACTTTATACATTAAAATTATGTGTAACTTGATATATTACTTAGGCTTTGTTTTATCGCAATCGGTTTAGTATTCATTGACTGTTAGGCGTTACGAAGTTCGCCGGGTCAACTAGTGTATAAATATTTCCCTCGATAGTTATAAGAGACGAAAAACTCTAATCACCAAAACGCGTGTTTTTATTCAGAACACTCGTAAACGCGCTCCTAACTACGCTCCTTCTGCTTTTACGCACGTGATTTACTGTTTTTCACACTAGTGCGGAAAATCTAGCACGCTCCCGCCAAAATCTATCGTATTTATTGTAGAAGCTACCCCGACGAGTCGCGCGTCAAAGATGGTTTCTTTATTTATTTCTTTGTAAAGCTAAGCGTCTACTGCGTCAGGATCGGAGCGTACGGAGCGGACAGAGGATTTGTATTTTGTTTTTTTTGTTGCTTTGTATCGATTTGTATGGTAAAATCTGAATGCAATCGACAGTTGCTGGTTTGTCGGTTTTCTATCGTTTACATTTCGGGGAGTGTGCTCTGGAATTGCACAATCTAATTCCGCCAAGTCAGTTCCATCATCGGACCACAAGACGTACGGCATTGCGTCACCGGTACATGGTTGACATCCCACCCATACGCACAAAGCGTTTCGGGAACACATTTATTGTGCGTACAGCCAAGGAGTGGAATTCCCTGCCGGAGACTGTGTTTCCTGATAGCTACAACTTGGGGGTCTTTAAGTCAAGAGTGAATAGGTTACTTCTAGGCAAGCGTGCTCCATCGTCGACCACATCATCGCTTACCATCAGGTGAGATGGTGGTCAAACGCGAGCCTATCAATAATAAAAAAAAAAACATTTTATAAATACCCACGACTCGTACACTGCGTACGCTCCGATTCTAAGCTTTAATGTCTTGAAAAACGTCGTTCTCTTCTCGTTTCTCTTCGTTTCTCATGACAAACATTCTCCACTTTTATCAAAATGTACTAGTATTATATCTCCGTAAACTTCATGTTATTTAGAAACACAAGAAAACACTAATCTCGAAATATTGTTGAAATAGGAACTAATAATATGTATCGTAAACAAAAGTGCACCTGGCAGCCGGCCAGTTCTCAGAAATGAGAAGAAATGTATCGATGTGTTAAAATAAGTTGTTTATCAAATATCCCATTGGGATGTAACATTATAGTGGAAAATTGTCTGGATATAATTATAATTAACTGTCTCCGCACATGGGCCTAAAAAAAAACGCCGCCATAAATAAACGCTAGAAGCGGCCACAAAAAAGAGCTAGAAGCCGCCGTAAAAAACAGCTGAAGCGCGACTGCGGAGAAGATTAAAGCGGCTTCAAACGTTTTTTTGTGGTGGCACCGCACACGAGCTACAAAAAAAGGTAACCTCAAAATGAAGCTTGAAGCTCGTGTGCGGGGACAGTAAGGTCTTCAAGGCTAGAGTGAATAGGATCTAATCAGACTTGTGTGCCGCACCATCAACGATTGCTTCATTGCTTACCATCAGGTGGGATCGCAGTCACGCACTGGTTTATATCATAATAAAAAGAAATCCTAGATCTGCAAAACATCACATAGATATTCAAATGACTACTAAATCAGAGAGGAACCCTAACATTATAATTTGTAGCAAGCACGTCTACATTAATGTAATAAAGAGGTATAGTTGGTTTTGAGGGTTCAGTACCTAAAGGGTAAAAACGGAACCCTATTACTAAGACTTCGCTGTTTGTCTGTCACCAGGCTGTAACTCAAGAACCGCGACAGCTAGATAGTTGAAATTTTCACAAATTATGTATTTCTGTTGCCGCTATAACAACAAACACTAAAAACATAATAAAATAAATATTTAAGGGGGGCTCCCATAAACAAGACCTGTCATTGTGGTGACACTTGGGAGAGGCTTACGTCTAGAAGTGGACGTGTTTCGGCTGAAGTGATGAATTGTATCGGAAGACGCAGCGTTGGAAGGCCTCCAACAAGGTGGACCGACGACCTGGTCAGGGTCGCGGGAATCCGATGGATGCGTGACGCACAAGACCGGTCGTTGTGGCGACGCTTGTGGGAGGCCTATGTCCAGCAGTGGACGTCTTTCGGCTGATATGATGATGATGATGATGATTTTAATGTATGGAATTGTGCAGAATTCCTTGTAAGGTGACTCTTGAAATATATGAAGATAAACGAAACAAAAAGAATGTAGGGACCGTAACAGAAGTGGTCTTCCCTAGTGATGATATAATTTGGCAAATGGGTTTTAAAAATCACTATTAAACGTCAATTTTTTTCTTCAGTTTAAACTAGATTAACCCTTCAGATACCGTCAATTAGAAACACAATAGTAAGACAATAGATCATGCGCGGCCACAGGTGGTCGCTTGGGGATTCATGAATTAAGCCGGTGTTTCCTAGCTGACTACCCTGAGAAGAAACACCAAAAGAAACTCAGGTGTTAAAGTCTTTTTAAAGCCCATACAGCAAACATGGCATGATCAAATCATATGAGAACCAGGCAGATCACTGTCTTAGAGTTGGTGCGTAGGCTATAATAATATCACTGAATGAATTACTTTTTTTGTTTGCAGATTTCACTGATGTATTCAAAGAAACACCCGAAAGGATCAAGTCGGAGCAGAACCTCACTAATTTAACCTACGTAAGTTAATCGCTATTTTAAAACTATACTAATGTAGTGTGTAGTGATGTAACGAATATTCGTGTTCGCATGCGCGCGAATATTCGCACATTTTTGACATTCGCATTCGAATTCACAAGAAACATGCGAATATTTGGCAATTTGTCTTAACAAACAAAAAAGTATTTAAGTATTGATTGAACGGATATATAATGATATAATATAATTGATGTGAAGAGTGTTAAATTTCAACGTATATACGCGAATATTATTCGTCAATCCTGCATCGCTCAATTTAAATTGACCTCGCGATTTGAACATATAGAACAGCCCGAAATAATCTATCAGGCAGTTGCCCACCAGACACATAACACCCGTCTGGTCGGAGGATACTCTCTTTCAACGGAGGTTTGTGGGACTACTCTCTGTTCTACATGCCTCCTAACTAACGTTATAAAGTTGAAGAGTTTGTTTAAGGCGTTAGTCCACGACGCGTAGTTTCATAGAGTTGGATCGTCATGAGTATGTGTTAAGAGGGTCCTTTTCCACTCGCCTATCGTAAACATCGAAAATGGTTTAAAAGCTTGTTACTTCATTTAATGCAATCCAACGCGATGTTTGACGAAAAGGCAACGCAAAAAAAGAGACTTTTTCAGAGGTAATTCCGAGATTTACTTTGAGATTTACAAATTTAGAAATTGATTTCTATAGAATCCTAGATAATATCCACAAGACACTGTGTTTCCAAAATATCTAATGAGAAATGTGTAATAACGTCTTACAAACTTTCGCATTTATAATATAGTAGCATCCATACTTACAAACTTTCGCATTTATAGGATTTAAATGTAAAACTATTTTGAGGAATAATGGAAGCTTTACGTATTTGATACTTGGGGAAGGCCTATGTTTAACAGTGGTCGTCTTTCGGCTGAAATGACGACAAGTTGTGATATGATAAATTTTATTATTTTTCAATAAACTTACTTGAAAGCCGCTCTTGTCCAACCGCTTCAAGGCACGCACTAGTGCAGAAAAGTGCGCGTGCTCTTCCCCGTCACAATGTTTTTACATGTATCATATCAAATCCCTTTTATTAATACGAATTTACGAAGCAGTAAGTGTTTTGAAAAATGACTTTTCACTGCAGCCCTTTGCTCCGTGACACATTCACCTACAGCTCTTGGCAATTCCGCCCCGGTCGCAATGACAAACTTTGTGCACTTGTATAGAAATGTACTATTCTATTGTAAATATTTGTTGCCGCCGATGTTGCAGGACAACCACAACTTCTACAACAGCACGTTCATCGGCAACCCGGACTTCTTCAGGGACTACTGGGCGAACATCAGCATCCACAAGGCAGAGGTGCACCAGGTGCTGAGCAACTCGCACCGGAGAGCCACTGTAAGTACTGCAACCATAGATTGAATTGAGGTTGATGGATCACATCATTGATTGCATCACTGCTTCCCATCAGGTGGGATCGTAGTCAAGCACTAGTTTATATCAATAAAAAAAAGGTAGCCGCCAGATAAACTTTGAAAATATCATTATTATTTTGAACAATCCCGGAGTCCAATGGATTAGTTTCCACTCAATGCTTAACTCTGACCATCCAACTAGCTTCTTTTCATAAATGCCCATACCAGGGAGAGATATTTTAATACTAGCTTTTGCCCGCGGCATCGCTCCCGTCAAATGACTACTCTGTGGTACTCTACCCCTCTCTATCCTATTCTACTCTACCTACCCACTCTGTATGCTGGTGAACAAAACCAAAAAAGGATTATTAAAATTGGTCAAGCCGTTTTTAAGTCATAGCGTGACCAGGAGAAATAGGGGTTCATTTTTTATATAGTCTACCTGGCCCAGCGCGCTGCGTACCGCCTAACAGTCATTGTATGTAGTTTATATTTCGATGTAGTCAACCGATTGCGATGAAACACAGCCTAAGTAATATATTAAACTGGCTGCTTCCAGCGGCTTCGCCCGCGTGATAGCAGAAAATTATCCCAATGGAAGACACATTGTCTACATCTCTTTTTTTCTCCAATTTTCCTTTCGCAGGAAGAGATTTCTTTAGAAATAAGCATCACCTTTGTACTATTCTTCTGTTTCCTTTATCTGTTCTCTTTTTATTTGTGTGTACATAAACTGTTAAATAAATAAATATAACAATAAATACTTACGAGATAAAAAGTATCCTATGTCCTATTCCAGGACATGGTCTATCCATGTACCAAGTTTCATCAAAATCGGTTTTGCCATTTAGGCGTGAAGACGTTATAAACAAACAAACTCACTTTCGATTTTTATAATATTAGTAAGGATTACATACAATTTGCACATCCCACCTACTCGCACACAACGTTTTGGGCACTTTTGGGAACACATTCTTTGTGCGTTGGAGTGGAATTTCTAGCCGGAGTCTGTACTTCCACTTTTTTTCCCTTTTTTACCTCCCAATTCCACTCCCGATTACACACACAGGTACAACACACCCCAAACTCACAACCCGATGTCTACAACCCGGGAATATTTTTAGAAAAAGTAAATTAATGTATAAAAGTTATCTATATCGATTTCATATATTTTTACGTGATGCGCGCACAACTAAAAACTTCAATGTATAGATTTCACCTTCTAACAGTACTTTGACACTTGCAGTCAATCCAGCTAAGCTTCGACTTCCCGTTCTACGGCCACAACATCCGCAACGTGACGGTGGCGACGGGCGGGTTCATCTACACGGGCGAGCATGTGCACAACTGGCTCGCGGCCACGCAGTACATCGCACCGCTCATGGGCAACTTCGACACCACGCTCACCAACGATAGCAAGATCAAGCTCTACGATGACGGTGAGTTTTTCTATACAAACTTCTTAATTTCCTGTCTCTTAGATGGGACAGTGTGTCCAGTGCGCCGCCTTCCCGTCGTGTCTTTGCCGCTTCGTTAACCGAGTTTCATAGTTTTCTATGTAAGCTTCTCGCAGGCGTACACCGAGCGTATAATGTTGAATACGCGCCTATGAAGCTATGCATCCGTGAGCAGTAGACCTAAGGGTTTATAGTTTTTAATTAATAAGTGTATCAACCAATCAATATTTAGGTCTTTGTTCATCATCATAATTTCAGCCGAAGGACGTCTTCTGTTGGACATAGGCCTCCCCCAAATGACGCCACTACGAACGGCCCTGTTCTTCTCGCATCCATCGCATTTCCGCGACTGTTAACTAGGTCATCCAGTCCACCTTGTGGGAGGTCTTCCAACACTGCGTCTTCCGGTGCGCAAATCTTTCTTATCCTATAGTTATTGCTGATTTTTCCAGGCGAGAAGTTCACAGCGTTTTGGGAGAACGTGACCCTTCAAGAGAACACGACGAAGAAGTTCACGTTCGCAGTCACCCTGTATAAGAACGGAGACATCATCTTCGCGTACAAGGACATCCCTATCGACGTGCAGGAGATCAACGACACGGAGCACCCTGTGAAAGTCGGCATCAGCGACGCCTACCTCACTGACAAAATTGTCTTCTGTAAGTTGAAATTTATATCTCATTTTTTTAAACGTAGTTGTAGCCGCACTAGGAATTAATCCTGTATCGTGGCCTCGTGGGTGCGTTCACAAACATGGAAACTCACATATACACGACGCGACTACCTGTGTATGTGAGTTTACACACAAGAGTTGTGAGCAACCGTACCGTAGGAGCCCAGCTGGCTCGAAGGCTATAGGGGCCAGGATGTGTAAATAATACAACACATTTATTTCATGCTATTACGAGACATATTCGGTAGGAATCGACCTAGTCCAACTTAGTCACCCAGCAAGGTCGAAGCCTACTGGGGCCATAGGTTGTGCGATTGTTGATAAGCGCTCGGCCGAGCACTCGGCGCTTTGTTTATACGTACCGAGTATTCGACCGAGAGCACTGTCTCGCCTGTTTACTCGGTACGTGTGATCAAGGCTTTACAGGGTCCGTGAAAACAAAGTTGAGCCAGTACTGACCGGTCGGTTGCTGTCGGTCTGCTACTTCAAAATTTTTGATTTCTACTTATCAATCTTCACTCCCGTAAGGACAAGTTTAGTTTTAATTTGACATGATTTATTGGAATGTGTTTTTGTCAAATCTGTTTGTTTTTTTTTTTTGTGAATTTCAAATTTTGTCTAATCTGTTTGGTATTTTTGGTGAATTTAATTTTTTTCTATATTTCACCTAGTTATATGTGCATACTAGGTCTCCTGTAACTGAAGGAGCACACGTTAAAGGACCCCATGCCTAATGATTTATATTGGGTCTGTGTAACATGTTTGTCCATATTTCTTTTCTTTTTTCTCTTCTGGCTTTTGAAAATTTCTGTTAAATGCTCACCAACGTATATTTTTTTGCGCTGATCAGCCATTTTCCTGGCCAGAAAAACCAGGCCAAAACTAGTAACACAGGAGCTGTGTATTGCTGTCTCTTAAGCAGACCCAGTAGTGGGAACACGTCGAAAATGTGACAGTACTGTAGACACAGCAGAATGTACAGTTTCTGATTTCTGGGTACGGGTAGTCAGAAACTGGGCCTGTGAAAATCAGACTTAACCCTTTTATATAATTTGCTGACATGCAAAATGATTGTGTACTTTTCTTTGAGAGGCTGCCATATTGAATTTAGAATGTTATCCCTGTGCATTATTATCTAAACCAATTGCAGACGTTCGGCGCAAGACGATCTACGAGTACCACCGCGTGTCGTTCAAGGACCATCTGATCAGCAACAACACGGTGCTGAAGATGACGGCGCTGCCCACCTGCCTGCAGTACGACACGTGCGACTCCTGCCTCAACCACGACACCGGCTTCAACGTGAGTACTACACTACGTTCATCAGGAAATCCCAACCATACGTACAAAACGTTTTGGGAACACATTCATTATGCCTACAGCTAAGGAGTGGAATTCCTTGCCGGAGTCTGTGTTTCTTGAAAGCTAAAACCAACCTAAGGGTCTTTAAGTCAAGAGTGGATAGATTGCTTCTAGGCAACGGTGTTCCATCGTCGGTCACATCATCGCTTGCCATCAGGTGAGATAGTGATGTAATGCGAGCCTATTCATAATAAAAAAGTCTCTTCCTTGTCGGTATCACACTTGACAGAGTGGTCGTGGTCATCACTTCACGTTTTGGTGGCAAGTTTCACAACACGCCGCCACTCCTTTCTGATGGCTGCCTTCCTCGTGCAGCGGTAATAAGCCATTTACTGCCGCTTCTCGCGATCTTCCTTGTGACCTGGTACCCCTCAAGTGACGGAATGAAGCTGGAATTGTCCAGGAAAGGCCCTGGACAATTCCAGCTTCATTCCTTACACATCTTACCTGACAAACATCCCTCGTCTTTCTCTCTCTTATTTAGCTAGCCGGTACAGCTCTTTTTGGCCTGCAGGACTGTCCAGTGTGTTGTATAGTTTGTCCTGGGCTTTTAGCTTTTCAATCCATGGGTGAAAAAAGAGCTGACGAGATGGTATATTTGGTCGTGGATATGCGACCCTGGCGAAAGAAACGCTAGAGTCTCAGACTATTAAAAAATTACTAACCAGTTTATCAATAAATATAGCATAAGCTATAGCTGGCAATAGCTACAACCTAGGGGTCTTCAAGCCAAGAGTGAATAGGTTACTTCTAGGCAAGCGTACTCCATCGTTGACCACATCGTTGCTTTCCATTAGGTGTGATAGTTGGCAAGCGGCATATCAACAGTAAAAAAAAAAACTTATTATTCCCTTTCTAGATGCCTAATTCTCGTTTGCAGAATGCGTTGCCCTTAGAGGTGAGGCTCAATCGGGTATATAAAAAGATGGACCAGCGCTGGGTGTCTCACGCCCAGCAATTGTTCAGATGGTAACCTTTTCGGTTTGGGCACGCTCAGTAATTGTTTTGTATCATGTACTCTGCTTTTTTAATGTTTTTTATTGTTACCATCGTTTTATGAAAAATATATTTTTTGTTCTATTCTATATCTTGCACTCTTTTATCAATTACATATTTGATATTTCTTTAATTTTTTAGTGTATAGAAGATTTTAACATTTAACATCGATCTCTTTCTCATCAAAAGAACGTTGCCCCCACGCTTAGAATTAATCTTTTATCAGTGCGTTTGTACATGTAAACTCAGACACAGAAGACACACACAGCCGACGTATATTGCCGCAAATTCTCTATACATTTATTGTTATTGCACATTAAAACTATTACTTTTTAAAAGTTTATTTTTTTCTTGTCAAATTCTTCAAAATTTTATCTTATGTTTATTTTAGCGTTTAGTTTATTAAGTGATTTGTTGTGTTTTTCAGTGCACGTGGTGTCCTCAGATCCAGAAGTGTTCCAGTGGTACCGACAGGAACAAGCAAGATTGGTTACTAAGAAGTAAGTTGCTACTGGGTGTGTAGGCAGAATGATAGAAACGGTTGTATAATATACCACAATTTTCAGACATTGCTATCTAGTCCCAAACTAAACAGAGCTTGTGCTATGGGTTTTAGATAACTGATAAACATACTCATATATTTCTGAATACATACATAATTAGTCTTTTTAATATTTCCATTGCTGGGCCACAGGCTTCTTCTCTAGGAGAGGGAAAGGGCCGTAAGTTAGTTTGAAGATTGGTCTTGAGTCTATTCAATCGTATCAAAAGCATTTGTTTCAAATAGACCATTTATAGATATTTTTGAATGGTCAAGTGTCGATCAGTTCAAAAAAAAGTGAAGCAAATAGACAAAACTAAAACTCTTACATATTTTTTGTTATCAAGACATATTATAAAACAAAGTTCCCTGCCGCGTTTGTTTGTCTGTCTGTTCGTGGTAAACTCAAAAAATACTGCATCTATTTTCAAGCGGTTTTCACTATTTGGTAATGTGATTCTCGAGGAAGGCTTTAGGATATACTTTGTTAAGTTTTTGCATTTATTTCAAGAAAAGAACCCGTGTAAAGCCAGGGTGGGTAGCTAGTGTTAGTATAAAATATATTTAAAAATAAAATTCTAAAATGTAATAGATATAGAGTTTAGTATAAGTGTTTCAATAGATCGTTTCAAATGAAAGCATTATATTGTATGGTTACCTGGTATGTTATACGTATGTATGTTTATATGTATGTATGTTTAACTGTTAATTCTATTAGTAGGATTAAAAAGATTTTCGTTCTAGAAAAATCAAGTTTTGTTTAGTGGGGTTTGGCTGGGGAAAAAAGGGGAGAGCGCGGGCTTTCCCCCAGTGGTGTGGCGCCCGGCGCCGCCCGGCTCCGTGCCGGCCGCAGGGACGACTCATGTGTGTGTGAGCGGCATTGTATTGTGTGACATCGCTCAGTGCACGTGCACCGGATAGTAAGCTTACGCTGCCTATTCGGTGCGTGAGTCTAGCGCGTGTGTAGAGGCGCACGTGTCACAACAAGCCACATCACCCATATTACGAAACCCTAACTAAAAAGTTGATTGATTGTTATTCGATGAATCATCACCACACCAACACAAAAATACCACAAATTAGTGGTAACTTGTACCTTTTCACTTTTTTTTTTGTTATAAATAAACTATAATAATCTAGGTAAATCCTTGTCAACCTCTCCTATCACAAAGCATATAATATTAAACATTCAATCATTAAAATAACACTAAGCACACAAAATATTATAATAAAATTTACTCAAAAATAAACCAACTTCTTACAATAATGTGTTCACAACTTCACACCTTCACTTAACTGTTTAAATCCCTTAAAACAAACTTATTACTAAACTGAACAAAAAATCTAAGTCCGAACATTTTATTTCTCATACACATATTTTAATTCCAGCACAAAGTATGACAATAATATACCTCATTACTCATAACTGTACCAAATAAATCTTCCTGATTTTGTCCCATGTTACTTGAAGAAGGCATTTTTCTTCCATTCTGTCCTATCATCCATCACACTCTCACTAACTCCTCCTTATTCCATATCACTCCTCACACAATACATCTTTCTCTTGCCTTTCTCCATTCATCCACATGTTTATTTATTTATTAAAGCTGTAAGCACAAAAACTGTACAAAGGCGGACTTAATGCCTTAGGCATTATCTGCCATTCGACCTGCTGGTGGTGCAGAAACATAACATAGCAGGTGCAACTTAACAAATAGACAAACCAAAGAGAAACAAATACAATAGTAAATACATACATAGATACATATTTATAAATAAACAAAGCTGTAGTGAGAAAAAACAAATCCCACAAATCAGTGCGATGATGATTCTACCAACATCTTGTGAATATGCTTACGTGCCTTCACCTTAAAGGAAAAACGGCTAGTCGCCATCCTGATATTCAGAGGGAGCGCATTCCAAACATATATCGCCTGGACGAAAAAGGAGGAGTGGATGTGTATATTCATAATACGAATCTTTAATGTTACATGTACTTGCAGGGTGTAAGGGACAGCCCTCCACAAAGTTTAGGCTTGCTTAGTACATAAAACTGAACCATAAGACTTTTTTTCAAAAAAACGAATAAAAAAAATCAGCTTTACCATACAAAAATAAAACTTGATTGATCAGTTTGTATGGAGTTTGTTGTAGTGTGTTTATTTTTCGTTTCCTGAAAAAAACCTTGTTGCAGGTTGTTCAGTTTTGTCTACAGAGCCAGTCTTTAATATTTGTGGAGGGCTGTCCCTTACACCCTGTATATGTTTCTGTGCTACACCTGAAGGCATTTCGCAATACACAATTCTTTTTTTTGCCAGAATGCGAGAAGTCAACAATAGTGAATGCTACGGGTTGCGCGGCGAGCCGTGTGGACGCGCCCACGGACACGAGCGGCGTGCCGGCGACCGGCAACACTGCCTACACCACCGACCAGCAGACCACGCGACATGACACCGTCATCAAAACACGTAAGTACACTCATAACCACAGAAAAGATGAAAGAGGATACAAAGGAAATACTGTCCGATTGAACGAATGTCGCCGCTTGTCTTCTCACACCCTTTCACTCCACTACAGGCAATAAACCAATACGAACGCGCATTACGCCACCAACAGACCACGCACACTTAGATTCCAAGTTTGCTATTGGTAGTGCAACTATGAGCATTGCCCTACTTTGTGGCACGCCTGCCCCGCCCACAAGGCCTTTCTAACCTCTTTCGTTTGTTCTGTGCTCATAACCATACTGTCAACTTCTAAAAATAGTACACTTACATAAAAAATAAATAATAATAGTTTAACATTCTATTAAAAATGTCTAAACGGTCTCTCTAGACCTAAACTCACCTCTTGGTTTCGGCTCCTCGGTTTCTGAAATAAATTCTACAACTATCACACAACACCGTCTAGTCCGAAGCAAGGCAGCGCTTGTGTTATGAGTACTAGACAATTGATAAACGTACTTATATATTTCCAAATATAGAAAAAATAAACCCAGACACCGAACAAATGATCGTGCTCATTACACAAACATTTATTTGTCCTGGGTGAGAAATGACGCCAAGACCTCTGGCATAGTAGTCAGGGCCAAAAACCACTAAACCATCAGGCCAGTTAAATGGCTTAGTTTTCTTAATAACTTATATAAATTATAACGGCTATATTATGACGGCATCAGCGGACGGCATTGCCGTGGTCGATTTCTGGGCTGGGCAGGGAATTTGACTGGTTTTGCCATCGATACGCTAAGAAGAAGAATTATAACAACAATAAAAAAATAGTTTGCGGTACTAAATGACCGATTACTTTAGTCAATGTGAAGAATTATGGAGCATTTTTATTTTTATTAGGTTACAACTTGTTTGACAGAAACTAGCGAGAGTTTGTCATGCTCACTCAAATGTTTCTCTGATGGTGGCACGAGTTATTGGGTCTCATACTACCGTTGCGACCTAGCTCCGTTAGGCCTGAGGTCCAAGGAGGTGTTTTCGAAGAAAACAAACTATATGCGCCGCAATAATAACGTATATTTCTTTCAGCTAAAAAAAAAAACACATTTCAATCAAGTCTCTTCTCTATTAAAAATAACCGACAATTCTTTTTTCCTATATGCAAAATCCTTAAAAATATAATTATCTAACCAGTCTGCTAGCTAACTCATGCGATCTCCTTCGATATCACACGCGCGCTCACGTCCTCGACAGAATGTAGTATTCCACGAGCTCCTCAAAGAGACTTCAGCAAGCCGTAAGGTCAATGCCCGTTTCGGCCGCGAGGATTTTCTGAAAAGCCGTGGTCTTAGAATTCAAAGGAAGCCACCAATTATCTGGGCCCGCGTGGTGGATTGCTGCCCATTTTCTCTCCTAGAGAGGAACCTTGAGTCGCGCTCACGCCCGAGCCGCCGCCGGCTTGCAAACGGCGAGCAATAGGTAGCTCGCTGTCCGACCGTCCGGTAACCGTCTGTACCGAGCCCAAGCCTCAAGGAGTTCTCAGCAACCGTAGGGGCCCAGCAGGGTCGAAGCCTACTGGGGCCAAGGGTCTAGTTCCGAAAGGGAGGCTCGGCCACGGTATGAAAGGCAACTTAGGAACGGGGTGGGTTTTATTCAGTAAGAGTCTGATACTATCTCCCGCTCCGCCCAAGGGCGGGGGATGTCATATGGATGAATTTTACCCACCGACCAAAAAAAAAAAACAATCGAGTTATTAACACAAACGACCTATGACCCGACAGAACCGGACGCTCCGACACCGAGCGGGGATCAAATGGGCCAGACCGCCTCGGCCCCGGCCCCGCACGAGGCGCACTCCCCGCTCGGGGGCGTAGTCGCCGCCTTCATAGCTATCACGCTGGTCTGCGCCGCCGCTTCCTGGATCTTCTACGCGTTCAAGAACCCTCACACACGTAGCGGACAACTACTTATCAAGGTAAAGAAATTATATTTTTTTTCTAGCTATTGTTGTTCTACTGCTGAGCAAGTGATATCAATGAAAAGGGAGTTGGTGATAGCGTGACGAGCGACAGGACAAAATGGAAGAAAAAGACGTGTTGCGCCGACCCCAAATAAAACGGGATAAGGGCAGGAAGATGATGTGGCTGAGCAAATGCTTCCATCAATTCCTTCCAGACATCCTTCTGTGTGGTCTGAAACCAGTCTTCATATTACGTGTCCAGATCATTTCACCACCTCTTTCTAGGCTGGCCTCGACGGTGCTTTCCCCCTACAGGAACCCACTGCGTGGCGGCACTTGTCAGCGCAGCGTGTTATTCTGTACTAGGTCTGTTCGTTTTACGCCTAGAATGCTGCGGTCCATAGCTCTCTGGTAAATCCCAAGGCGCGTTTTTTAACCACCATAGGACCATGATAACAGAAACACATGTTGATGAGTTCACGCTTCAGGGATATCTGTAGATCACCCTTCGTTAGCGTCTTCATAGACCAGTAGCTTTTCCGGGCGATCTGAATAAGTCGCTACATCTCCTTATTACTGCCTGTTTTCGAAAGATACCTTATGAATACTGTAATAAAAAAAGACAATAGAAAGACAGTGTCAGAACGCAAAAGCTTGGGGTTTAATGAATTAATTGGTCAAAGAAATGATACAAAATAATAAACTGCGAATCACATTTCACACATCATCTCTTAATTCAAGTTTGGTTTTGGTCAAACAAGAGCCTACTTGTATATAAGCCTCGCCTATTGACTACCCCAGTCCCAAATACCCTAACCCCAAACACCCCAAATCCTTGAATATCTTTAAATCAAATAATTAGGCATTTAAAAAAACTTTTCTTCTGTCTGGTCCACCGATTTTAACTGGCAGTAGCTTATTTTTATTTTTTTTATTTACCTCTTTTTTTTTCATTATTTGTGACAAGAGATATGTAATCAAGATTTATATAACTCGTGATATAATGTAAAAGAGTGTTCCTACAGTTTTTTGCTCGATCTTCACCATAGAGATTACGTTTTGGAACATGCAATTTAGCTTCACTTTTTTTGACTAATCAACATTTTGAGAATTCAAAAGTGCTTGTAAATGGGATTCGGCAATCGTTCTCCAAAGATAGATTCGTCATTGGACTGTTCGTTGACAGGACGATTAATTTATTTCCGTTTCGCCGACAGGAGCTTTCATCTCCGACACTTTCGCCGACGGGCCTTTTCAGCTACCGAATGTTTGACCGACATGACGATAAGCCTATAACTTCCTCTTTTTACTACAGACTTTTTCATCTACAGAGAATTCGCTTTCAGTACAAAAATACACATTTGTACAGATTACTTGTCCTTTTTTTTCATATTCATTTCATAATCGAGATCATATTTAATTTTTCCAGTACCGACCGTCGCAGTGGAACTGGCGCCGCGGCGAGGCCCGCTACACGGCCGCCACCATCCACATGTAAATGGCCGCGCCCCCTCGCGCCGCCCCTAGCCCTGCGGCCGCGCACTGCGCAACGTGCTAACTAACACCTCAGAGGTTCGTTGTTCACACTCGTACAATTGTCACTGGTGGGCAAAGTATGGTCTGCAAACCTAAATTGGCTAATTATGTTTATGTTGCTAGAAAAACCAATAATGTGTATTGTTTGCACTACAATTGTTACACGATGCTCCGGGTGACAGCTATCGGATTGATACGAGGCAGCTACCTACCCTTTGCTCTCATTTTAAATTGATATGTTTTCGTCCGGCTGTCATCCTACCAATGCTGTGCAAAAAATACCTTAGTCCAGTTTTACAAAGTGAAACACTCTCTTTGTTTAACATACTGAGATTTGAACATAGTACTTTACCAGTTATCACTCATATTTATAAATCAACGTTAATTTAAGTGTAGTAAGAGGCACATTAGACGAATGGAACTAAGCACAGAGTGTGTACTTCACTTTTACGAAGTTTATAATAAAAACACAAGAATTCATTAGAAAGTGCTTAACAAAGTTAAAAATAAGGAAAACAATGTATAAGATATTAGGTTAAAGTGTTGATGACAACTTTTGGTACTACTGCAACTTAAACCATACTTACAATCTAGGATCTGTGCCACGTTTGTCCATTATTGGCAATTGTCGAGTGAGTCTAACTCACCTGTCACGCTGCTTAGAACAACATTGATACAATTTTAACATAAATATTTTTCTTTCTGAACACGTTTTCGCTATATGTAGCTACACAGGGTCGTTTTACATTGTCATTTTGGGTAGTGTTAACTTGTAATACCTATTTTTTTTTTCGAATATTAATCCATAGTTATATTAAGACATTTAAAATTTTTGCTGGTTTTTGGAACAGGGCAATTAATTTGTTTTCTATAACGTGTCACATGAGATTATATGTGGTTTAAATAAAAAATATGAATTTTGTATCCTCTTCAAAATTGTAAATGTATGCCATGATAATTTAATATCACGGCATACATATGACACGTTGCATAAAAACATTAATAAATAATTGGTATTTTGTTATAAGATAAAGAGAATTATTGATTGTAATGGTAACGTTGATCTAATAAACGGTAATCACGATGATCACAAACCTAAAACACCCTACTTTCTCGTGACACGGTAGGAAGTAAATCGTCGCCAATACAGGTCCAATTTGAATATCTAACGACAATAAGAATATTAAATATAATATTTAACGTAATCCGTCGTACTCTCATACTCTATATTTACGAGTCTACCGCTGGTGTAAAACTTCTCAAAGTACCCACTTTTCATGTCACGTCATTCTCTATGAAATGTAATGGCAGTTGAAAAATATGCAGCATGCAAGCAAACTACTGGACTACAAAGAAAAATGGCAAAACCAGTAAACGCACCAATAGCATGTATGTGATTTCGAATGAAGTTTATTTTCAAATGTTTTGACGATTTAGTTAGCACGTTATGCAGTAAAAACAATTCATTCAAAAGTAACTTATAGAACAAACAATCGTTTATATTATCAATCAAAATGTTTGCTGTCACAGTTTGGGGTACATTTAAATTGAATTTTCTACAAAATTTTACTGAATAAATTTTTAGTATAGAGTACCTAAAAAAATAACTATTATTTTCTGTACAAGATTAGAGAATTAATTATAAAAAACATTCATATTGAATTTTCTACAGAAATTTGAAAGAATCAATTTTTATCATAGAATACCTAGCAAAATTTTGCTATGGTTTTTTATACAAATCATTTGTATATCCAGTTATTTTCTGGACAAAATTAGAGTATAAATCATAAAAAAACATAATTGTTACACGAATACTATAACAAACTATATATTATGGTAAAAATCATCTTTGGTGTTTATATAATAACTGTATATTTGTTAATTATGAGCCTATTTTTGTTCTATAAGTTAATTTGTGCCACATCACATATAACAATTTGTTTATATGAGTCCATTTATGTGACTTTTAAAGAGTTCCGTAAGTATCGAAGGATCCGTCCTGGGTTTAAATAGTTTTTTTTTTTTTTGTGATATAAAGATACTTGGTAACACCGCAAATGACAGAAATATGAAAGTGTTGACAAGTGCTCGGCCGTAAAGATGGCATATCTGGTTGTACCGCTGAATTAGGCGCGTTTGTCGTTACATTTCTGTTTATCCAAAAATTGTAACTGAAAGCCGCTTGCCTCACTTTATACTTTATTAAAAATAAGGTTTCCTAGATTGTGTGAAATACTCCTAAATCTCCATCCTGTAAAAAATTTTAACAAAATCCTAAATCTGACTCAAGAAAAGAAGGTAGCTTTAATGGTGTAATGAGTTCCCAATTTTTTATTTATGTCAAATCTACTTAGAATTAATGGAGCCCTACTTACTACGATGCATTTATTGTGTCTTATACTGCCGGCTACTATTTTAGTTGGCTTATTCGACATGATTTTAAGCAACGCCGTTTTTCTATGATTCGAGGGATTATTGCAATTAAATGTCAATTCCATAAAAGCTACTTTTTTTTGGGATTTTCCACTCGTATTTTAAGTCGCACTTACTACGGCCATAAGCTTGTGTTCGCAGCTGAGATTATAAGTTGAAGGTGTTTGTTTTTTAATTGAAGTTGTAAACAAAAAAAAAACATAATTATGATGCTTTACGTAGTCTGTTTTCTTAAAAATCTTTCGATTATTTCGAATATATATAGAGATAAAATATGCCAACGGTTTTTGTGTCTGTTTTAAAGGCGTTTTCGAGCACCTTTCACTTAGAAATGTAAACATATCAAGTAGATTTACTTTAGGCTCTGAAGACGTGTAGGCGACTCCCAATAAATGTACAAAACTTAAGAATCTCTGACTCACTTATCAGTATATACTTAAAAGTTTTTGCCGAGGATAATATTTGTACTTTTTCGCCTCTTTTTATGAGGATCGTGTTACGTAGATTAGTGTTAAACAATATATACTATGTGAAAATCATGTTCAACTGGGCCTATTGCCCTGAAGACAGACTCGATTATACAAAATTTGAAATAAATTCGAGATGATTTGAAACAATCGCCACCAATTTATGTGTATTTTAAGTTGATTTTTAAGTAGTTCTCTTAAATGAAAAAGACATGAAAAACTGTGGCTTGCAATGTATTAATTTGTCATGTAAGGCAGTGTGTTTTATTTTAAAATTTGAATATTATCTCGAATTAAAAATTAAAAAGTATACATTTTCTCTTTGGTCAGATGTCTTATTAAATTTCTTCATAAGTGGTGGGAATAAAGTACTAAACAATCTCATTATTTTGTATTGTTCGCATGTCTCGAAATAATAAATCGAAACGTTTATTTTAGTTAGTTATTTTCTTTCCTCTTTACTACGTTATATATTCTTGTCTTTGAAACACAGAACAAGGGAACACATTTTGTAAACACGTAATTGGCGATTTACTTAATTTTAATTTTGGTTAATTTGGCTTTTAGTTGATTTTTATCAAATTCTTAATATTGGTTAGTGAACAATTATTTGATATTAAATTGATGTGTTCTTGAAATTGTGAGATTTCGGAATCTTGTACAAAGTATTAAAATATATATTGTATAACCATTTTAATTTCGGGTGAAGGGTAAAAGTATAAATATCATTTTTTAAATAAAATAAAAACGGACACCACGCGTAAGGTTAAATTTTGTAGTTTTACACATTTATATTATTATAAAAATTCTAACATTTATTGCCATTAAATGGCCTTAGTGTAAGGCAATGTGGTCATTTGATTATGTATAAAATATCCCTTACGGAACTCGTCGTGTACGAAGTGCACAGCGAACTAACTTTGAAGCCGTACGTCGTTTGGTGTTATTAGTGTTATGAAATAGTGATATTATTATGTAAAATATATTAACCTATGTTACTCTACTTTGGGATTTTTTTTTTTTTAATTTTTTTACTCATAACAATCAGTTTTTTCGTAAAATGTGTACACCAAAGAACTTGAATCGCGTCCGATAAGAGTCCAAGTGTCGCTCAATCAACTTTCGGGTAGAAGTGTAATGTTAACATGGAATTATTGTAAATTATAATTTTAAGGTAACCATTCTGACGTTTTCTTTTGCATTAAGGGACCATTATAAAAGTCTACAATAAATCCTACCGTTGGAAGAATTTGCTTTTTTATTTATTTATACACACTACCTGTATGAGTAAGTCGTAAATGAGTTCAACAAATTGCTTTTGTTCCAACACTAGCTAATGTCAAAGTTGGACAAATGTTTTTTTTTTAAGTAGGAAGTAATATAATGAGTTCTCTCCCTCTAGGGCGAAGCGGGAGGTCGTCTTAGACTTTTACGGACTAAAATGGGTTTTAGTGTGGGCACCTACGTTCCTTCCCGACCCTTATTTCCATCCAGCGTAGGCGTGATCTTGCGGACGGCGAGAAATAAGTAGCTCGACGTCCGGTAACTGTCCGGACCGAGCCCGAGTCGTCGACAGCGAGTAGTCGCCCACGCCCGCGCGCCTCAAGGACCTGTCAGCAAAACCGTAACCTCGGCAGGACCGAAGCATACTGGTGCCATGGGTTCGCTTCTGACAGAAAAACTCGGGGCCCTGGACCGCAAGACAAAGAAGGAACATAGGATTGGGTATTAGTCAATAAAAGTGTGCACGCCCTACATCGGGATAATTCTATGATTTACCATCTTAAAAAATAGCACCTACGTTCTTTACGTTGACTTTGCGTCCTAGCACTTCTAAAAAACTCTTTAAACTTTTCAGAAGTCGACCTCTGGCTCTAGTAATTAGACAACGGTGAACATTTCAATCTTGTATCACAACGAACAACTTTTTAGAGCCAAAACTACGTTAACCGGACGGCCGCGACGGACAGTCGTCGCGTGACATCGCGCATGTAGAATGCTCGGGTCCCCGTCACGCTCACCGGATTATTACCTGCCCAATGTCGCTAGTTCAACTTTAACGGTGTGCATGTAGTTGTGTCGATGGAGAATTTACTATTTACATAATATTAACATATATACACTTAAATACAGTAATATTATAAGGAGAGTGGTAAAGAGGCAGTTTTTTGTTTGTTTGATCCGATTGGTGAAATAATTAGCTGCTTTATTCCTGATTGACAGGTTATATGTTATGTACGCGGGCGAAGCCGTGGGCAAAAGCTAGTTATGTATAAAGAGAAATGCATTAGACTTAGGTGACTACTTATCCGCAAAATATTTCATCCGCGGATGAAACGTTACCCTTTTAAAATTGTAAGGCGACAAATCATCTGCAAGTTTGGATGAGCTCGTGGAGCAATCACTACGACCCCCTAGGGGGACGCGGCGAGTTCGGGGCTTCGCTACTTCTCAAGACCAAACCCCGTTAGGCGGGACCCCAGTTGCCTAGGGGAAGTCTAGCGAGAGAAGACCTGTGACTAGAGTGCCGACTTAGATGGCGCTCCCTACTGTATGACCCCTGGTCACGTATTGAGTGTGTGACACCGCCCATGTTAGCAACCAGACTGCGCGCCTGCGCCGGTGTTCGTACTAATGTAGAGTCGTGCATGTCTGAGTTCGGTGAACGCTATGCCTATGTCGCAGCCATCTGGTTAAATTAGCCATCCAATTGGACGCCTAGGGCGTTCGTTAAACGCCAGCATCCAATTGGATGCCTAGGCCGATAGTTGTTTGAACTAAAATCACTCAACTTTTAACAGTTTGGCGCATTGAAAGTTAGCCCTTTCGAAATGACTGATCAAGACTCAGCCAAGTGATTCAAATTTAGTATCGCTATTTATTGATTTAATAATATTTCACTATTACTTGGTGGACACTATTACTAAACAGTAGTTTTATATATATTATAAACTCATGGTCACCCACCTAAACTAAATGACTACACAACGTTCAGCCATCTGGTTAAACGTTGTGGTCCACGACATGGCTAGTTGTTCTTCAGCCATTTCATTGGATGCCGGCGTTTAACGAACGCCCTAGGCGTCCAATTGGATGGCTAATTTAACCAGATGACTGCGACACCTATATTAACTTAGCACACAACGTACACTGAGCGTATTGTTATAAACGGACTTTGTAACGCATCAAATGCTGACTATGATAAAAACCCCGCCGCTTCCATATTGTTACCAACATTTTAAAAGGGCATTGCCATGTGCTCAGATAGACAGTCATAGCCATTTCGCAGTACATATCGTACATTCCGTGTCGAGGGTTCAGTTGTTGTGTAACCAGTGTGTCCTAGTGTGTAACCTCTGTTTATTAAATATTCTTTTAGGAGCAACAAGTTTTTTTTTTTAAAAGGACCCACGGGTCGCCATCCTAACAGTATGTAGTGTTGTAGAGTCGCGTGTAGGTGTGACAGACAGAACAAATGATCATGCTCTTCACGCAAACGTTTGTCCATAGTATATTGGCCATAGTATAATAGGTACTATTGGAATAGTAGTCAGAGCCACTAACCACTAGACCAACAGGCCAGTCAAGCACATTATTAACTCCATGCAACACAAACGTACAAAGGCGGACTTAATACCTTACGCATTCTCCACCAGTCAACCCAGGGTAGTGGTGAATTGAAAATTGATGGTCGGGGCCAGATCGCTGGCCGCTGGCAGGGCCGAAGTTAGCTGGGCTAGCCGGAGAATTTTTCCACACTAGAGCTAAATATATTTTATTACGGACCTCAAAGCGGTAAGGTAGGAGCCAGTTTTCAGATATGTGGGTTGAAATTTAATATTTTTGTTTTTAGAATAAAACTTTTTTAAATAATTTTTGATCTAAGGATCAATGTAATTCAGGTAGAGTCTATTTTGCATGCTGTTTGGGCTGAATGCTTTTTGTTGATTCGAGGGTATGGCGCTGTATACCGAGATACAGGACTCGTTCTAGTTCGGTTATAGATGTTCCTTTGTTTTGTAGTCTTAAGTATAGAACCTAATAGTTTTTGAGAAATAAATATTTATTATTATTATTATTTCTTTATTTATTTATCACAGGACCCTGAGGTCCTGGGCATATGGGAGGCATACAAGGGGCCGAAGCCAACTCGCAGAGGCCCTTTAGGTTATTCTAATGAATCTTGATACCAACCGACGATTATCCCTGTACGCGCTATACTAGTGCACCCAAGGACAATCCCCGGTTTGAAAAACTATTGCGATTTAATATGGAAAACTAAATAATAGGTTTTTGGAGTCTTAAGTGGACTGATAACATGGAACTATGTTAAGACTATGGCCCCTGCCTGAACAATGTCATTAATATCCATCGAAAAAAGGCAGGGGGTGACTTGCACACTCAATAAATGGGCCCCCAAAGACGGTCGCTAGCACGAAGTGACGTAGCAACAAGAGGGCAACATATCCTGAGGCGCTTGAGGAGTGGAGAGCCATACCACGGCTATCAGGACAATCCCGGAAGTACGGTCAAGATCCCTACCAGCACCTTACTGGAATATGCATCCTTCTCCCGAGCATGTTTGCTCTTGCGAATCTCCACTCAAGCCAGCCAATAAAGGCAAGAGAGAGGTGGGAGCTCTGTTCCTCGTCAGTGTTCACTACGGCCGGCCAATAAAGGCAAGCCGGAGATGAAGAACAAGAATTCTCCCGGGAGATCGGGTCCGTGGGGTCGCTAATACCCAACAGTTCGCCACAAAACTGCCCTGCGGATTGTATCTCTCTTAGTCTGGCCCCTTACCCTAGGCATGTTGCGGCAAAGTAAATTCTACCTATACAGACCTAGGGCATATTGGAGCACGCAAGCCCCACCACGATGTCAACGTAGAGATACGGCAATGGGGTTATTATTATTATAAATGGAACTTTTTGATACAAGTAGATGTCATAACGACCGAGGTAGAATTCACCCGAGCCACAAGCGAGGGTGTTTTGGAGCCGATTGCTGCAGTGATTTTCCATGTATACTAAACGACGTTGGTTTTATATCAATATATGTAACAAAGACATAAGTAAACGTAACGTAAAGTAAAGCAGGCTACCTGGCGAATCACGGGTGCTGTTTGGTGACCAGCATTGGCAGACATTGAGGGGGCGAGTTGGCACACTTTTCCGTACTAGTCTGACAGCAGTAAAGTGCGTGCCTAAAAGTTAGGGGTAGTGGCGGGTTTCGAATTTTATTTATAAATTCTAGTATTCGTAGACGTAGACATTCCGGACCAGGAACCATCTCGGGCGTCTTTAGAACACTCTACTAAACAAATTCATCACGTACTCATACTTTACACATCATCACTGATCTTAGGGTTTTCAAACATACAAACATTGCTTTTTATTTTCGGTAAATAAACCAGGCATGTTACCTACGTGGCCCAGTAGGTGACGTGCTTCCCTTGCAAAACTAAGATACGCTTTTAAAATTACATAAACTATAAAATTATAGTTTACATAGCCGTCATATTAATTAATCACATCGGCTCAAATAAATGCATATCTCAGGTTTGCAAGTGGGGCACGTTACCGACTGGGGCCTGTATGCCTGGTTTACCTTATATAAGTATAACTAGCAGGAAAATACTACATAAAAATACGTCAAAACTATATAGTGTTTCAATGAATTAGGTATTCGTTCCAATCGTAACTACATAATGTAAACAAAATGTATCGCCATACAGGTAGGTATTTAGGTATTCTATTTTTTTCCTTTTCAGACATAATACAGGTCGTATGCTCATGAATACAAACAAAAGAATCAACCACAGCGCCGCAGTCGGCTACTGTTCGCAACACGCTTATCAGCCCATTGTTCTAATTCTCATCTGCACCTGCAGATGTCATAAAATCAGTGCTTTCGGCTCAATCTCGCAAATGTAACGCTCTTCAATGGACCTGTTGATAATCCTGCTCACAGTCGCCACCGCAGATGCAAGAATGTTCTGTGAAAAAACAAAGGCGCCTTTGGAAATAGGTGAATGGAAGTACGACCTCAAACATCTGGACTCCGCCGTGGTAGATAACCCAGCAAATTCTATAAACGAAGGACAAGTGTACGTGTACGAGAATTATTTTCCAAACTACACGATTAAGTACATTCACGTGGACAACTTGGCTATAAAGACGTGCGGGGCGAGTGCTTCCGTTAGATTGGGCGGGTTAGGCTCCTCATCCGTGCTGATAGTCCTCACTTCGCGCATCAACCAGGAAATAAGATCTGTTATCGACATCTGGGGCATGAAGAATACTACGAACAATTCGACAGATTCGATATTTCGCCGGAGCTCCGACGGCTCTGAGAAAACTAAATCGCTATATATGTTTAAACATATGCGCGCTGTGAGTCACAATAGACCAAATAAATATGATTATTAATTTATAATAATATAATTACAGTAGCTAATATCATAATCTGTATCAAAGTATTTTGTATATCAAAGTTCCTTTTTCAATTAAATATTACTTAAAATTGTTTAATGTATGTGTTTTTCTCAAGTGTACATACCTACGTGAACTCGACAAATGGATGTGCGATTAAAGGTGGAACTACGTTAGTCACGCCTGGGGGTCTACTCGCTTTCTCCGAAACGAAACTTTCATAAACGAACGATATTCATTTGACGTTAAAATTGCAAACAATCCTGTCATAATATTTTTTTTCATCAAACATATCTAATTAGAGTAGGTTCAGAGATTCGATACGTCAAACAATTTTCGTTCGTGCGAAATTTCGGGAACAACAGGAACCGTGGTAGGAAACACGCGAAATTTTAATCGAAACTTCGTTTACGAGTATATAATCCGGTAACTGTCCGGACCGAGCCCAAGTTGTCGACGGCGCGCACCGTTCCGGCGCGCCTCAAGGAGTTGTCAGCAACAGCAGGAGCCCAGCCGGGTCGAAGCCTACTGGGGCCAGGGATAGTACTCTGTGGGCCAGGGTTACCCGAAAGGGGGCTCGAGCCCCGGTATAAAGGCTAGAAGGAACTAGTCTGACACTATCTCCCACTCTGCCCAGGAGCGGAGGTTGTCATTGGATGATTTTCCCCACCATAAAAAAGTTTAGCTCTACAAGCCTGGTTTCCATATAAAATGTAAGTAGACCGACGCGCCATCGGCTTGTGTGGAGGGTTGTAACGGAAGCTATCTTAGCGGAGGTGGAAGTGACGGGCTTCGCCTCCGCGGATGCGGATTGAAATAAGGATGAAACCATAAGAGGGAACAGGTACCGACCTGTCACATCTCAATCTAATTCTTTGATTTCAGGTAAAGTATGTAATAGATTTATCTATTATATTATGCAGTGAACTAAGAGTTTCATGTACTTAACCCAAAGTATTGTGCCTACTTACCAATATACGCGGCACCAGATGCTTTGACGCGATCAAACTTGTGATATATATATCTACAGTGCAAGTGAAATGGTTTATGAATTATGGTACCAATGGGCGCAGGTGATGTACGAGATGCATTAACGCGACCCACTGACTCGGTGTGTTTACGAGATAAACACACGATGATCTTCACCTTTTGATTAAATCAAAGGCGGCTTTCCATGCGATAACGAGATCAATAGTTTTATATTTTAGACCTTGTAATTATGATGATCATAAAGAAATGGACATTAAACTAGATAACTGTTGTACCACCATCTGCTCCAACAGGCACAACCCCAACTATCTCAGACTTGACTATAACATTTCCTGAACTAGCACCCGAGCTAGTCGCTGAACCAGTTACTATATTTCCAGAAGTGCTCAGAACACAAGGACTACTTAAGGATTATGAACAAAAACGACAAAAATATACATACCATAGAAGTGGAAGACCTGTTATAAAATCAGCCACTTCTTCACTGTAACCCGTCAGGGAAACGTAATTGGTACAACCAACAAAGAATAATACCTAAGCCTGGACAACAGTAACTGCAGTCCTCATACTAAACAAAACAAACAATTCTCGCAACACATCCAGTGCCTGCTAGAACACAAACAGCTCCACCACAAACTCGTGGTTGAAATAAAAGGTTAGTCATGCTTGCAGATTAACCCATTCATCCATTTAATTTTTTGGTTGGTAGTGGATTTGTGATCGCAATTTGAAGCGCATCCGTGATAATTCAGTAAGTACAATTTTTCATCCACAACTTATCAATAAAACTGCAACAGTTCAAAACAAAATAATTTTTACAAGTAATCAATCGGGATCTTCAAGATCTGGCACCAAGATGTATGATGATGTTTCCATTCATCGTGATATGCTCTCTATGCAAATTCTGGAATTCTGTTACAGGTTTCTGATATTATATCACTTGTTAATGAGAGCTGCAATCAGCTAGTGCTTATATAAGAATAACTAGCTTCTGCCCGCGACTTCGTCTGCGGAAAATTTCTTGTTTTAAAATAAGATTACACTCGATTAGACGATGCGCACGTTCAGCGCTAGATTCCTGAGCACGGGCCTGTGATGTTATGGCATTTTGCCTAGCGAGCCGCTGCGAGCGCTCAGCGCTAGTCTCCCTATCCCTTGTCTCAGAGACATGCTGCCTTAAATGAGATAGACGCTGCGCACGTTCAGCGCTAGATTCCCGAGCACGGGCCTGCGATGTTATGACATTTTGCCTACCAAGCCGCCGCGAGCGTTTAGCGCTAGTCTCCCTATCCCTTGTCTCAGAGACATGCTGCCTTAACTCAGATAGACGGTGCGCACGTTCAGCGCTAGTTCCTCGAGCACGGGCCCGCGATGTCCTCACATTTTGGCTAGCGAGGCGCTGTGAGCGCTCGGAGCTAGATTCTCTAGCGCGTGCTTGCGAAATATATTCTCTATTTCTCGAGAGGCGCTGCTCATTTTCAGGGGCAGATTCTTCCGTACGGCGTACTCGAGCGGCTCTTGTCTGTGATGTCTGCCGGGACAGTTGAGATTTCCTTTTAGACATGCTCTCAACAAACTACGCACAGACTTGAAAACAATTATGAACAAAAGGAGAGCGACTCGAACACCGTCCGCCTTTACAAAACCAAACAATCGTAATATCGAATAACTCGTATCGATTATTACGATAGAACGAAGTACGAAACTACGAACATACAAAAACGTACAACGAAATTACGATATTTTCGATTATGAGGTATCTATCAACAACAACAACCATACGAACGAAACAACCGAAACCAATAAGCAACTGACAGAAGAACTCCAACTAACGACAACGTGGGCATAATAATTCGAGAGGGTCATCAATCCACAGAAAGTCTTAACACCGCGATTCAGAAAAATTACGTAATTGCAGAAGGCCATCTATGGGCAAAAAGGTGAAACGTTGGGCACGCCACAATCATGGCGGTAAGTCCCCTCTTTGAGGCGTGGCTGGAAAGGCCTCACGGCGTCCTTACCTTCCGCATGACACAGGTCCTCACCGAACATTCGGGAGGTTCCTGCACCGAATTAAAGCGGAAGAGACGCCCGAGTGTCGCCACTGTGCGGAACGCCCGGAGGACACGGTGGAGCACACAGTCGAGGTGTGCCCTGCCTGGGCAGAGCATCGCCGTGCCCACGTGGGGGCAATCGGCGGCGGACACCTCTCGCGGCGGGCTCTAGTTGAGGCCATGGTCCTTAGCGAGGAGGAATGGCAGGCGGTCGCCTCCTTCTGCGAAGCAGTAATGCTAGCAAAGGCGGAGGCAGACCGCATCAGGCAACGGCGCCCCTGCCGCCGCCGCCGGGATTCCGATCCCGATTTCCGGCCACCGTAGACGCGGGCTCGCGGACGGCGAGCCATGGGTAGCTTGCTGTCCAATCGTCCGGTAATGGACCGAGCCCAAGACGTCAACGGCGCGCACTGTTCCCGCGCGCCTCAAGAAGTTGTCAGCAACAGCAGAGGCCCAGCTGGGTCGAAGCCTACCGGGTCCAGGGTTATCCGAAAGGGAACTCGTGCCCTGGTTTGAAGGCTAGAAGGAACAGGGTGGGTTTTTTGGTCAGTAAGAGTCTGACACTATCTCTCGCTCCACCCAAGGGCGGGGGTTGTCATAAGATGATTTTTGCCCACCATAAAAAAAAAATAGGTAAAACGTCTGCACAATGAAAGTTACGCTAGGGGCATTTTGCGTTTTAGTAATTTTATATTATCTTCGAAACTGTATGACCAATTGCTATGCTGTAAATGGCAAATCTTATCTGTATAATGTTCTTGTGATACTGAAATAATTTATTGTCATAAGAATTAATATTTTGTTGCTCAAATAATCAACCAAACGTAAGTATGCCGAAAAAAAAATATTTTTAATGCAACAAAAGAAGTATAAAAGATGACATATAAAAGATAGAGATATGGTACCGCGGACTTTTTTGTAGAAATAATTAAGACGAACCAGGTAGCCATACATTGTTTTTAATTTTAAGCAACTGTTTAGGCAGCGCACGCAAATAATTCTATTTTATGAGGTATTTTTTTCCGACTTGCTAGACAAAAGTTGTGATAGCTCGGTTAATATACATGCTATAGAAACAATTTATAGCCTATAGCACTCAGGAATAATGTAGCTTTCTGCCAGTAAAAAAAAATTTAGAATTGGATTATTAGTTCCAGAGATTACCCCCTACATACAAACTTACAAACTTACAAATTTTACCTCTTTATAATATTAGTATAGATAATAAATAATTTTTAGTTTGGTGGTGATCACTTGCTAAGCGATCGACTGCTTGGTGAGCTCCCAAATGTTTTCAATAGTTTTCATGTCTGGCGAATTACTTGGCTAGGGTAAAACATTAATGTATTTAGCCAGGTATACAGTAACACCCCTGGTTTTGTAGTACAATGCAGATTCGTGCATAAAAATGGTCTCTTTGTCAGTAGGGAACCATTCTTCGAGCTGCGGCAGCAGTTCAGTTTTTAGTTCACGCTTGTACTGGTCTTGCCTCACGGTCCCTTCCACGGTATGTAGGCGCCCTATATCCTAGGCTGAGATTAAAGACCACACCATAATTCTACATATCAGTAAAAATGTATGGCTTGGCTGTTTCGTTTCTTCAGAAACTAAATATTCGCATCACCACCACGACGGTAGCGAAACGGCGAAGCCTTACATTTTTACTGATATATAGAATTTATGAAGTCAGGGTCAGTAGAGGTAGGCCGTGTAGATTCAGAAGCTTGGCTCTATATGAGATCTGTTATGTTTTTCACAGGGCAAATCTTATGTGGTCGTCTTGGCAACATTTTACATAAAATGTTTTTGGTGGGATTGTGTATTTTTTGGATACAAACAAATAAATTATGTATCACTGGGAAATAATATAGAACATATTGACGTCACATGGCGCAGTATTTATCCACGATAATCTACATAAACTTTCAGTTGTATATTTCTTATTTTTATTAATCGGAAATGTAGAATATTTAGAATACATTATATATTAAAAAAATCCATGACTCACAATCATTTGCCCTGAAGTACAATTTACAAATATTTTAAAATACTAGTTTCCTAGGGGTGCAAAAGGTTGCAATAATAACTGGGTGTTTATGATGCTTTAAAAAGCTTATTATGAGTTTACCAATAGGCAAAATTTCCCCTGAGACGCAAATTAAAAATAATGATTTAGAGTTTCATACACCTCACACTTTTTTCGCGAAAAGTAATTATCCAACAAAGGTGTATCTACAGATATCTAAACTTACCACAACTAGTCTTATTATATATTATCTATCTATATATATAAAAATGACCCCCGTTTTCCGTTGTCACGACTTGGCATGAAAACGGCTTGACCGATTTGGCCGTTTTTTTTTTGTTGTGATTGTTATTGTGAGAAGGTTCTTATGGAAAAAAAAAATAGGGTAGTGTAGGGTAGAGTAGGGTATAGTAGGGTAGGGTAGGGTGTAGTAGGATAGAGTAGGGTAGAGTAGAGAATGGTAGAGTAGGGTAGAGTAGGGTATAGTAGGGTGGAGTAGGGAAGAGCGGGAGCGAAGCCGCGCGGGCAAAGCTAGTCTATATATATAAAAATGAAACCCGTTTTCCGTTGTCACGACATAGCATGAAAACGGCTTGACCGATTTGGCTGATTTTTTTTTTGTTGTGATTGTTATTGTGAGGAAAAGGTTCTTATGGAAAAAAAAAATTAGGGTAGTGTAGGGTAGAGTAGAGTAGGGTAAAGTAGGGCAGAGTAGGGTAGAGTACGGTAGAGTAGGGTAGAGTACGGTAGAGTAGTGTAGAGTAGGGTAGGGTAGAGTAGGGTAGAGTTGGGTGGAGTAGGGAAGAGCGGAAGCGAAGCCGCGCGGGCAAAAGCTAGTCTTCTATATAGCATGTCACGACATAGCATGAAAACGGCTTGACCGATTCGGCTGATTTTTTTTGTTGTGATTGTTATTGTGAGGATAAGGTTCTTATGAAAAAAAAAATAGGGTAGTGTAGGGTAGAGTACGGTAGAGTAGGGTAGAGTAGTGTAGAGTTGGGTATAGTAGGGTGGAGTAGTGTAGAGTAGGGTAGAGTTGGGTATAGTAGGGTGGAGTAGGGTAGAGTAGTGTAGAGTTGGGTATAGTAGGGTGGAGTAGGGAAGAGCGGGAGCGAAGCCGCGCGAGCAAAAGCTAGTTATTAATGAAATTTCAAAATTTGAGACTTTAATGTTAATACCTAAAAATAAACGATGTTTCGTACCTAACAGGAATGGTGCAAACTCAGAGATGACTTATAATCATGTCTTCTAATGATTCCACGAAAAATTACAACTACACGAATTCCGTTTAACCTTTTTGCTAATTCGACTAGACTAAGAGACCTACGCTTTGGAACGTGCAATTTAGCTTCACTTTTCTTGGACTGACCGACATTTGACTATTCAAACGTGCCTGCAAATGGGCTATTTGAAATAAATGATTTTTTTTTATTTGATTGACAAACGTGCTTCATCGTCCAGTTTCCATCAGAAGCGATGGTGGTCAAGCATGAACATATTAAATAAAAACAAATGTAACAAATGTTAAATTACTTTATTTTACGTTTACAATACAGACATACATTTGTCAACTTACACACTAACTTATATGAGAGTTACATAACAGACTATAATATATAATATACTATGTATATAATATATTATACATATCATATATACTTTGTATATATCTACTAACCAATTTGAATATGAATTCATTTTTGACTAGAGGTGGCAAAACAATTTAATATGGCTTTCGTACAAACATCAAAAAATAAACATTCTATAAAACAATAAAATACAGTTATTACAATTAATGTGAATATATACCATTTATAAATAATAATGTGTATGCTATAGTTAGTTTATGCCAATTAACTCAGTGATTACAATTATTGTAATGTGATGATAATGTAATTTATAATTAATACAATGTTTATCTTAATTATATATTATGCAGTGTATAACATTATCAGTAATAATATAATATGACATTTATGTCAACTATTTGTGACATTCGATGCTCTTTAATAATATGGTTATAATATGAATTATAAATATGTTTTATGCTATATCTACTAATATTATAATCTTACCGCCTAAATAAAGCTACATGTTATATGCAAATATACTTCCTAGAGACAAAACGTCATCATATATCGACATGTATAACAGGTGTATTAAAACCTACGAATAATTGCATTCTCGTATAATATGTGTATATTGAAGGGTACATGTATAATAATTATATTGATTAATTTTCTAAATTAGTTATATTGACATTATATTAAATTATATTCTAGTTTATCAATACAACAAGAGATTAAAGATTTTCTACATAAATGGATACAACATGGAGAAAGATCCTTAAACAGTGTGGACAGAAAAATATATTATTTTTGAGTAATTATTCTTTGTATTGGCAAAACTACAGTTGCATGTAACTTTGGCAGGTAATCAATTCCTGAAATCGACTTAGTTATTATTATGGCTTAGCTGTATGTTTCGATATATATACCTACATGTATAGGTACTTTAGCCCTTTCGCGAGCAATGTCTAAAAGTTAGTTCCATAGATATTGGTATTAATCAGTTAATAAACGTGAGAATAATGACCAAAGTCATTATTCTCACGGCATTAAGTCGATGGTTTCTGCCCAGACCTCAGCAACATAACAAATTGTTCGTATGCCTACTCTCTTACCAAATGACCTATGACTTGGCAGAAATACCCTGTGGACCTGTATTAGAGTCAGTCTGTTGATGGAACTGAACCACTGATGAAGTTATAGGGCAAGGCAATAAATAAGGACTACAGGTATTTCCAGCAAGTAGTTGAAATAAGATAACATAATGAGCCTAAATTCGATGACGTATAATTCACCACCCCGCTCACGCGTGGTGGATTACGGCATATTCCCTCTCCTATAGAGGAGGCCTGCGTCCCAGCAGTGGGAGCATTAGGAAGGTGATTTTGCTATGTTATGCTAATCAGACATGTCCACAGCTGGACTGAGACTGAGAGGAAGTGGGCGAAACTGCATTCGATACATGTGATTTTCAATTCCTCAAGTTCGCGAAAGGGCTAAGTATTGTAAGACTAAGCTTGCTAGCGTAAGCTGCCAGGGTGTTAGGCCGTTTCCGTCCACATCTTTGCCTAAACAAACTGTACTGTCCCACTTTTATAGTACAAATAATTTTTATAATTACATTCTTTAATACTTTTACATTCTTACATTTACTGAGCACACGGTTTTCTTTGGTCAAATCGGCTTTGCTCCAATTCAGTCAACATTTCTCAAAGCCATAATTTTCGTATATAATTTTGTATATCTTTGGTTTTATATTTGTTTATCCTAACAATCCTTTTCAATATTTATCTGTTATGAATTTAGTACACCCTGGCTTTGCCCACACACTACCAAGAATGCTAGTTCCAGTGCTATTCCTTTCTACAGTGCCCGGACTAGGGCACGAAGTTCTACATGGATGGTAACTCTCTCACCGCAACCTTGGCCTCTGCCTCACCTTTAAACTAGCTAAAATACATATCGATGTTACGTTATTGTTATATTTATAAATAATACTGCTGGCGTTTCTAATATAATTGTACATTTTTATATTGATTTATAAATAATGTTATACAAATTTAATTTTTGGGATACTCTTTACAGACTGTTGATACTTGAAGCTCTCAGCACAATGATTCATTATAGTACGTCTGACGGATCTGTGCGAGCCTGAACGTAGGCTCTGCGCAACTCTCTGTCTCTCACGTTGTTCGAGGCAAACGACGTGTGTGAGAGAGATGCGCAGAGCTTATGATCAGGCTCGCCATGTTAAGTTGACCGTATTGTTCGAAGATGTTGAACTTTGACTTGGTAAACATTGGCCACAAAATTATCACATACAGCGATGTCATAATGCACGTTTTATTTGTGCATTCCGAGGCCTTACCATGACGTGATAAAATGTCGGTCTTGCGAGCGAGACCATGACGTGATAAAATGTCGGTCTTGCGAGCGAGAAAGAGGGATGTGATGTGATGAAGCTAACGATGCATTTTATATATCTCCATCCCTTTAACAGTTCAGTCTAGGTCGTAAAATGAATAACCTAGAGTTCGTGGTAGGGCCATCAGATAGGGTGATCACTGAGGTTAGACAGCTGTATCTTGTTTGATGTTTACTTTAGTCACTGTTGCCATATCGATTACCTATAAACGGCGCAAGAGCCAAGAAATGGCTGAGAAAACTCAAGACCGAGCCAAGCAAAAGTCTTAAGAAAGATGACAATGGCACTACGCCAAGAAAACGCTACGAAGAAGAAAATTCGAACCTACTCGTACGTACTAGTTGATTTTTACTTAAATATGCTGCCGCAGTGCTCATCGTGAGACAAGGATATTTACATACTTATTGTAATATTAATCCTAAGGATAAACAAGATTATTATTACAGTAAAATAAAAGTCTAAAGTCATAAACGTATAGCATGCATATTGGTGTTCTTCGAATAAATGGACATCGTCTCATTTATTAAAAAAAATTGTGCCGAGTCTGAGCAATTCACCTGGTTAGGTGATTCGTCCACTCATTTGTGATGTTGTTAAGGAACTAAGGTCTTGTTCGTGACCAGCTAAATGATAGGCTGAAGTGATAATATCCAGCCGAAACTTATCTAAATTTGATTATAAACTTATCATCATATATTAAATAACTAAATGACCAAAATAGTTTTCACTGTGGCATATCGCACCTCCGCTCAAAGAGTGTCACAACTCAAAAAAGATTGTTTGTTGATAATTATGCTATTAACCCTTCAGATACCGTCAATTAGAGACACAATAGTAAGACAATAGATGCGCGGCCACCGGTGGTCGCTTGGGGATTCATGAATTAACTTATTTCCGAATTGATACTTCATATTACTTTGGAACATGCAATTTAGCTTAACTTTTTTTTTGGATTGACCGACATTTGATTATTAAAAAGTGCCTTCAAATGGTATATTTGAAATAAATGCTTTTTGATTATACCTACAGGTGATCTAATTTTATTTATTTATACATATGTATCGTCACATCCCTGAATTATTAGAATTTAAAAGCCTTTTTCTACATTATTTGATTTTTGAGATGTGACATGGTTGTGACACTATTTTAGCGTTCGTGCCACATGACAATGTGAAATAATTTCGGTATTAATTGTAACTTATCTATTTCTTCTTCTATCCAAAGCAATAAATATGAAAGGAGGAGGATCATACATTTCATGAAATCTGACCAGACAATTAGCAAAGTCAAAATCAGCATTTTCATACCCCTTTACTGTACTCTACGTGTTATTTTTATACCCCATACTCTAGGGTATGAATGAGACCATATCAAAGAATCAACTGAAAATTAACTATTTTTCAATTATCTTTTTTGTTTTCATTTTCCATACATATTATGTTAAATATGACAATGTAAATATGTAATGTCATTATTTACGCTGTCATATTTTTTGTAACTTTACTACACTACTATGAAGTTTGTTAAAGGGGTGACAATTGTTTTTTCAAAATTAATTATTGATTGACGGTATCTTCGAAACAAAGCTTTTTTAGACCACATATAATAGGACTTTTAGTATTATTTTTCCTTATAGAATGTAAAACTAAAGTTATGGGATATCAAAAACAACACGTTGTATAATAGATATGCGTTTACATGACTTATATAAAACTATTTACTAGATACGTATAATGTTGTGACATTGGATCTTTGTTAGCATCACAAACGTTATCATATGTTGGTACGTGATGACGTGAATAACTCAAGCTCAGTAGACGTAACCTATGCTACTGTGTACAGGCATGCGCACAGTCCACGCTACGCTATGGCTTTTTAAAGCGATTATTTTTTAATCGGTCATTTAAAAAAAGTTTATATTGTGGTATTTTTATTGCTTGTCTCCGATATTTTATCACGAAAGTTCTAGCTTTGCCTCTTGGCCATCATTAGACATTAACCGCTGGCGTCGGTTAGGTCTGACGAGGGTTTTCGTGTCCTATTCGCCAGGGTCGTGTGTTTGCGATTACTCCATCTCGTTAACTTAACAATCCCCATAGGTGACAGAAGAGCTGACGAGTGGAGTATTTGGTCGTGAATGTGCGGTGCTGGCGGAAAAAACCAAGAGTGCTTGTTGGATATACCTTCACAGGCTTTATTAGCAGGTTTTTATTCAATTTTTAAATGTGTTTAATCTCTTAGGCTTTTGCGACATCTAAGAGAAGATACGACGATAGATATATAGATATTCTCTTCCGAAAAATGTATGATAATAAGGTAACTATCGCTGTTAAAAGTTATGTTCAGTTACGTCAACGATAACAATATAGCTAATAAACTAATCTCTTTACATACAATCTACTGTAACATCCTTCTGCCCGCTACAAATGATCCATGAATTACTTAATGACTTATTTTACCTTCCGACCAACTTAGCTTTAAGAGGCTGCCTTTCCACTCGCCTATCGTCAACATCGAGCATTGTTTAAAAGCTTGTTTCTTCATCTAATGCACTCCAACGCGATGTTTGACGAAAAGGCAACGCGAAAAAAGCGAGATAATGCCTAAAAACTCTGTTAGCATTCGGTAATTCTATGATTTACCTACTTGAATATTTTACAAGACTTGTTCCAGAAAATACTTGCTTTATTTTTAACCAATAAGTTTTTGAAAAAAAATGTCGTCATTTAGAATCTGGATAAAATTTGCAAGGCTTCTATTGTTATACTTTATGTACTTTTTTTAATTTTTTGAGTCAAGACTGAATAGGTTACTTCTAGGCAAGTGTGCTCCATCGTCGACCACATCATCGCTTACCATCAGGTGAGATGGTGTTCAAACGCGAGCCTATAAAAAATAAAAACCAATAAAATAAAAAAGAGTAAATTATGAAGAGTTTCTTCATGTTCATGCAAAATAGCAGAGTTTCAGAAGTTTTTACCGGATTAGTTTTATACAAATTTAAAAATTGTTTTCAATAGAAGCCTAGTTAATATTCACAAGATACTGCGTTTCCAAAATATCTAATTAAAAAGGTGAATTAACGTCAATATCGCATTGTATGAAAAACAGTGAAATTGTATGTCGAGTTGCATTCTCTTAAGTACAAATCACGCTATTTTTTTTGCATGTTTTGGGTTTTTATAGGGTTTGGATCGGACTAAAATCAGAGTGAAATCCTATAGTACTTTCTCTTATCTACCCGGTTTTAATCCTTTCTAATGTAACACTATCGCGTTGAGTGGCTCATCGACCAGTGAGCTAAGTCTACAAAATCTATAAATATATCTAAATAATAATTTCAAAAATAAACACTATTACTACTACTATTTTATTTATTTTTAATTTTATATAATTTTTTAACAAACTGTAATGATTTGATCCAATCCAGCGGCATTTACAACCGGCAATGTTATACGTTAATATGTGGATAATGTAGTGGGCTGCAATATTCTAAACTCGTTTGTACTGGTTTTTGTTTTCTATATGTATATTGTAGCTGTTTAATGTCCCACAAATAAAAAAGTAAATTTTACTCAAACTGGTCGGTTGGTCATTCAAGCACTAGGACAACGCTATAGAGTCTATATCGCGAATCATAGTATAGCTTACCGTAGAACAGCAGCACATCTCTCATAAGATAGGGTGCTAAAATTAGCGTACGTCCGTAAACGTTATCATTACCGGCTTGGTCTACGGTCTTGTTACCGTGCACCGGAATGACGTCGACGCACTGTTATGTAGCTGACCTCTTATATCGATTCTATCTTACTTGAATGAGTTAACTACTTGCCTACTTACATTAATGAGGTACGCGGGATTACTCGTATCATACTTAAAACTACGGTTAATGATTTATCTAACTAACTATACTCTGTTCAAAATAACATTAGAAATTTAGGATTTTTTTTATTACTGTCCGTTCAACCGATTTTGACTTTTATTACGTTGGTGGTATGCCAAATGGCGGCTGCAGTAAATAGTTCGTATTGTAACAACTTTTTTGCTTTTAAGTCCATCCTTATGCTTACGAAATAGAAGTTAAAATCCATTGAACAGACAGTAAAAAAGGTTTCTTTAAATTTCTATTCTTAACGCGAATAGGGTATAATAATATAATAAGTGGTTTGGGGCCATTCAAGTATTCCATTAAGCACTACAGGGCGTTTTTGCTTTCCTTGTTTTTTTTTTATGTATTTTTTTCTTTTTATGTTGGAAATCAAAACCACACCTGTGTCCTTCAGTTGCTCTTTGCATTCGTGGACTACGGGTTTACTTTTCAGATAATGCCTACGGTTCTAGCAGCCTGGGCTCCTGTTTTTGATGACATAAGGGATGGGGGGCCTAGATGGTGATTACGTCAGCAGTATTTTTTAGTTTTATAAGAGAACAATATCAATGTTTCAAAATTACACATCGCTGTGTTCTGCACAGCGATGTGTACCTCCAAAAAATTAAAAAAAAATGCAAGTCTTCAATGACATGTCATTGGTGACATACATTTTTTTAAATGTTTTTATTATTTTTATTTTTTTTAATATTTTTTTTGTTTTTTTTTTTAATTATTTTTTGCATTAATGTATTCGTGTGCCATGGAACGTTAATATGAAATAATATAATTAAGTTCATTTTTTGCCTCTACTTCAAGCCTATGTAATTAAGTTCATTTTTTGCCTCTACTTCAAGCCTATGTAATTAAGTTCATTTTTAGCCTCTACTTCAAGCCTATGTAATTAAGTTCATTTTTTGCCTCTACTTCAAGCCTATGTAATTAAGTTCATTTTTTGCCTATACTTCAAGCCTATGTAATTAAGTTCATTTTTAGCCTCTACTTCAAGCCTATGTAATTAAGTTCATTTTTTGCCTCTACTTCAAGCCTATTCCTTATATCTAGACTTCTAACTACTGCTTTAATATTAATAAAATTCCTATGCTAGTGTGTTCGTAAGCATGGGGTTTTGCTGACGAGGGGAAGGGGGACAGTTATTATTAGCAAAAAATTTTTTTACGTAATACTTGAAAGGCCCATTTGTGAGGAAACAACTACGATGCTTTTGTTTCGAATGAAAAATGACTAATTGGAGATCATTGGTTTCGGCGAAAACTGATCAATTGAAGATATTACCTACTGAGATACGAGTATGTTTAGATTTAACCATAAGTGCTCAGCCAGACTGGCAGCGTGCGGAGAGCAGTGCGGTTGCCTGACCGCAGTCGAGTCATCATAACAACGCATGCGGTTAGCTCGAACTAGTTTGAGACGCCCGCGTAGTTACCGCTCGCCGCCCGTCTACCCACTGCGACTACTAGTATCCCACGTCTACTAGCCCGCACCACTGCGCGCGTTCACATGCCCTCTGTGGACACTCCAAAGATGTTCTTATATTTGAGTTTTTGGCACCGCACTCGCATCACGCCCTCGTTTGCAGTCTGGCTGAACACTAAGAACTAGATTACTTGCAGGATCTAGTAGACTAAAAGGGATTAAAATAAATACTATAAGGGGATTTTAAAGCTTGATTTCTAAACGCTAAATGGCAACTCTATACAACTAGCAAACGATCGTGAAGAAAAACGAGTACCTACCTTAGCCTACGAGGGAGATGTATAATGAAATTAGATACGAAGACTACTCTAAATGATCCTATACGTAATATAATATTATAACTTAATCACTACATCACTACTTTGTGACCACACTAACAAAACATATTCAAGGAATCGGTGAATTTTAAAGAGAGGAAAGTATGGCAAATACTATTGTGATTACGGCAAATATTATTGTTTTTTTTTAACTAAGCAATTTTAATTTTATTACAAATGATAAATCTGAAGTATGAAGGTTCGCGTACTAGTTACACGATCACAAGTTTATGGACTGAACGGATATAATATTGCCACGCTGCTCGACAACAGAAGTACCGAGTATTGAAATACTCGGTACTTCTATGAAGCAATGTTCTTTACATACGAGTGGTACCGAGAGCAACGGCTACTACAAATATACATTATTATAATTAAGTATCACATACTGCAAATTAATAAGATTATTTTCATGATAATATTTAAAGATAAATTTTCTATTTATATAAAAGCGAAATACTACTCACTGATTAATCACGAAATTCCAGAATCTGTAAAACCTACAAACTTAAAATTTGGCATGTATTTTCCATTAAGGGTGTAGACATCCGCTAAGAAGGATTTTCCGAAATTTACCCCTTGAGGGGATGAAATTTAGCCTACGAGGGAGATGTATAATGAAATTAGTGATATACGAAGACTACTCTAAATGATCCTATACGTAATATAATATTATAACTAATTAACTACTTTGTGACCACACTAACAAAATATATTCAAGGAATCGGTGAATTTTAAAGAGAGGAAAGTATGGCAAATACTATTGTGATTACGGCAAATATTATTGTTTATTTAACTAAGCAATTTTAATTTTATTACAAATGATAAATCTGAAGTATGAAGGTTCGCGTACTAGTTACACGATCACAAGTTTATGGACTGAACGGATATAATATTGCCACGCTGCTTGACAACAGAAGTACCGAGTATTGAAATACTCGGTACTTCTATGAAGCAATGTTCTTTACATACGAGTGGTACCGAGAGCAACGGCTACTACAAATATACATTATCATAATTAAGTATCACATACAGCAAATTAATAAGATTATTTTCATGATAATATTTAAAGATATGTTTTCTATTTATATAAAAGCAAAATACTACTCACTGATTAATCACGAAATTCCAGAAACTATAACACCTACAAACTTAAAATGCGGCAAGTAGGTTCCATAAAGGGTGTAGACATCCGCTAAGAAGGATTTTCCGAAATTCACCCCTTGAGGGGATAAAAATTTAGCCTACGAGGGAGATGTATAATGAAATTGGTGATATACGAAGACTACTCTAAGTGATCCTATACGTAATATAATATTATAACCTAATTACTACATCACTACTTTGTGACCACACTAACAAAACATATTCAAGGAATCGGTGAATTTTAAAGAGAGGAAAGTATGGCAAATACTATTGTGACTGCGGCAAATATTAGGGTTTTTTTTAACTAAGCAATTTTAATTTTATTACAAATGATAAATCTGAAGTATGAAGGTTCGCGTACTAGTTACACGATCACAAGTTTATGGACTGAACGGATATAATATTGCCACGCTGCTCGACAATAGAAGTACCGAGTATTGAAATACTCTGTACTTCTATGAAGCAATGTTCTTTACATACGAGTGGTACCGAGAGCAACGGCTACTACAAATATACATTATCATAATTAAGTATCACATACTGCAAATTAATAAGATTATTTTCATGATAATATTTAAAGATAAATTTTCTATTTATATAAAAGCGAAATACTACTCACTGATTAATCACGAAATTCCAGAATCTGTAAAACCTACAAACTTAAAATTTGGCATGTATTTTCCATTAAGGGTGCAGACATCCGCTAAGAAGGATTTTCCGAAATTTACCCCTTGAGGCGATGAAATTTAGCCTACGAGGGAGATGTATAATGAAATTTGTGATATACGAAGACTACTCTAAATGATCCTATACGTAATATAATATTATAACTAACTAACTACTTTGTGACCACACTAACAAAATATTTTCAAGGAATCGGTGAATTTTAAAGAGAGGAAAGTAAGGCAAATACTATTGTGATTACGGCAAATATTATTGTTTATTTAACTTAGCAATTTTAATTTTATTACAAATGATAAATCTGAAGTATGAAGGTTCGCGTACTAGTTACACGATCACAAGTTTATGGACTGAACGGATATAATATTGCCACGCTGCTCGACAATAGAAGTACCGAGTATTGAAATACTCTGTACTTCTATGAAGCAATGTTCTTTACATACGAGTGGTACCGAGAGCAACGGCTACTACAAATATACATTATTATAATTAAGTATCACAGACTGCAAATTAATAAGATTATTTTCATGGTAATATTTAAAGATAAATTTTCTATTTATATAAAAGCGAAATACTACTCACTGATTATCACGAAATTCCAGAAACTGTAAAACCTACAAACTTAAAATTTGGCATGTATTTTCCATTAAGGGTGTAGACATCCGCTAAGAAGGATTTTCCGAAATTTACCCCTTGAGGGGATGAAATTTAGCCTACGAGGGAGATGTATAATGAAATTTGTGATATACGAAGACTACTCTAAATGATCCTATACGTAATATAATATTATAACTAATTAACTACTTTGTGACCACACTAACAAAATATATTCAAGGAATCGGTGAATTTTAAAGAGAGGAAAGTATGGCAAATACTATTGTGATTACGGCAAATATTATTGTTTATTTAACTAAGCAATTTTAATTTTATTACAAATGATAAATCTGAAGTATGAAGGTTCGCGTACTAGTTACACGATCACAAGTTTATGGACTGAACGGATATAATATTGCCACGCTGCTCGACAACAGAAGTACCGAGTATTGAAATACTCGGTACTTCTATGAAGCAGTTCTTTACATACGAGTGGTACTGAGAGCAACGGCTACTACAAATATACATTATCATAATTAAGTATCACATACTGCAAATTAATAAGATTATTTTTATGATAATATTTAAAGATAAATCTTCTAGATAATCTATTTATATAAAAGCAAAATACTACTCACTGATTAATCACGAAATCTCAGAAACTATAACACCTACAAACTTAAAATTTGGCAGGTAGGTTCCATAAAGGGTGTAGACATACGCTAAGAAGGATTTTCCGAAATTCACCCCTTGAGGGGATGAAACGGGAGGCGACAGAAGCTGGTACAAAATAAAATTACAACTATCAAACAAATATTGAAAAAAAAAAAAAAAACATTGAATGCCACAATGTGCGTGCAAGATGCAAGCTTCTAATTGAATTTCAAGTTGATGCGTTATCTGCTGAATTTCAGATCAATTCGTATTCCCTAAAGCCAAGCCAAGTGAATTGGTAGCTGTAGTTATTTTTAGACTCGGAATTGACACAGAACTTTAACAGCCCTGTTTCAATCATGCTCATGGTCATATTGAGCTTTATCTGTGCGAAATTTTATAAAAATTAGATCAAATAAATAATCACTAGTCTTTTTTTTTTAATTGATATACAATTAAAAAAAAAAGATCCCACCTGCCTGATTGTAAGTGAAAGTAAGTGATGCAATCGTAGATGGTGAGGCGCACTAGTTTAGTGGTGAGCCTATTCACTCTAGCGGCTAGAGTGAATAGGCTCTTAACAACTAGTGTCTATATAGGTTCTTAATAAACTAGAGTCTAGCCTTGAATACATCTGAACTGTGTCGCTATTTGGCTAAACGATTTGGCTATTCATAAAATAAATTATGTGTGAAAAAAGAATCGGCTACCTATTGGTTTAAAGAAGTAGATTGGTCCTGATTACTGGTACTCATGCTGGTCATATAATATTTTTTAAACAAACTAGTTACGAGGAGAAACTATCAATTGTTTCAATGAATTTTGTTTCAACAATTGATCTTTTGATCTTGTCCATCAATTGGGTACTGGACTCATTTCTATAAATCATTATTATCCAAATGTAACTGTATCAATTCGCAAATATAGAATGATTTTTTTTTAAATCCATTCAAAATGAAGTAATTTAGAATGCTTTCAAATCTGGTGGAGGGAGAAACTGTCATGTAACAGAAAAAGGATGTACAACCTACAATGTGACATCACCGTCATTAGAGTACGCGGATAGAAAAGAGATAGCGAGAGATCCCCACTACTCACCTACTCTTCCTCATACAGATATAGAAATGACAACTGCTGCTTCATTTTGTAACCAATTTTGATGCGGTTTTCAGAAAAAGATTTATTTTTAGCGATATTTGTTGTTCACAAATTATTGTAGAAATATAATTACAGGCAAGTACCCAATTGTTACAAGAATTACGGTTAAAGATATTTATTTCTCAAAAGAATTTCACATTCACTTACAGAGAAAGAAAAAAACATATTATGTAGTAAACAATGTGACATACCAGCAGGCGTAGATAAAGAAACAAAAAAAAAAAAAAAAACAAATTTTTGTGCCTATCTTAAAATCAACATTTTAACACTTAATTTCAAAAATAACATAATTAAATCGTTTTATAACTAGTCAAACCAAAAGGCAAACCACACACAAAAAAAATTAGTAAATGAGGGTAGGTGCAATTTTATTATTGATGCGTGTTTACTAAGGCCTACGACACAGTGCAGAGCATAAGCGACTAAAGAGTTTCAATACGAATTAATATTAATAATTACAATATTGTTCCACAACTATCACACAACGCCGTCTAGACCCTAGCTAAGCAGAGCTTGTGTTATGAGTACTAGACAACTGATAAACGTATATATATATATTTCTATAGACATACATATAAAGATAAATTACACCCAGACACAAAACAAATGACCATGCACATCACACAAAAAATTGTCCTTGATCGAACCCACAACCTCCGGCATAGCAGTCAGGACCATATCTACTAGACCAACAGGTTAGTCAAATCAGTCAGGAAATTGAGTGAGTAGGATTTTGTTTTTTGTGTTTTTTTTTTGTTTTTTTTTTGTTGTTTTTTTTGTTTTTTTTTTGTTGTTTTTTTTGTTGTTTTTTTGTTGTTTTTTGTTTTTTTTTTAATTATACATAATGAAATAACGTTAAAATTAAAACCATGTATTAACCTCAAATTATTAATATACAAGCCTGCTTATCTAAGTTTTTCTAAACCTAAATGAATTAGTTTTATGAGTATCTATAAGATTTTATATATATATATTTTTATATTAAAATTTCAAGGCTACGGAGCTGTGCGAACCAAAATAAATACTTGAGAAATTTACCATCAATTATAATGTTATTATTGCTATATATTTTTTTCATTGAGTCTGGTCGTAGAACCGTATTTCCCACATGGGCTATTATTCTCAGTGGGTAAGTCCGAGTCGCACGCTCTAGGTATTTTTTTTAATTTGCAGTTGAGTTTTGAGTTAGATTTTTGGAATGAGAATCGATTCGAACTTTGGAGTCATTATAAAACAAAATGTGAACTTACCTAACATACCTACACACACTAACCAATATCAATTAAGTCAATTAAGTAGAATGTTAAAAGAATCAATCAAAGTTACTAAACTACACTAAAACATGGAAGAAGAAAAAAACTTAATTATAATACCCGAAAAGAAATATAAGTATTCTAAAATGATAACTCTACGTAAGTAAAAGGACCAATTAATTAAAAATGTCTAAAATAAAATGAATGATTCAAATGGGGTAAGTAAGTGCCAGAACAAATACTTTTTTAACAAACTAAATAAAGCTTCTGCTATTTACCTATAAATGCATACATATTTATAGGTAAATTACACCCAGACACAGAACTAATGATCGTGCTCATCACACAAACACTGGTCCTGAGCGGCAATCGACGGCACGACCTCCGGCATAGCAGTCAAGACCACTAACCACTAGACCGACAGGCCAGTCAAATTGTAAAGTGTGTGTGAGTAACAAATTTATTTTCCGGATAAAAAGCGAAAGTAAAGCAAAAAAAAATCTATTCAAATACATTCTATTCTTAAAACTAGCGAATTTTTTTTTTTGTGAAGTCTAAATATACCTACAGACACTAATTGATTATATACATAATATTATAAATGTGAATGCAACTCTGTTACGTTTTCACTGTTAAACTACTAAAGCTATATTGACGAAATTTGTTACGGAGGAAGCTTGAACTTGAAGGATGAACATGGGCTACTTTTTATCCATCTTCGACTTTGACTTCGCAACCGCAATAACTGCCATTCACGTGGACCAAGCCGGTGGCAGAAACTAGTATAGTCATAAATACATAAGAATAACATATTTTATAGGCTAAGGTTAGGTTAGAGGGTAAAAAGGGTAGTAAAAAGCAATTATGAGCAATGCCGCGGGCAGAAGCTACGTTTTTAATGATATTCATTAATGTTTTTAGTTTGAACAGCGATAATCACCAGAATAGTCGGAGTTTTGGAGATATTGAAAACGGATTTGAGATCCAACATTTACACTCGTGGTAATTAGATGACATATCGCACCTCCGCTCAAATAGTGTCACAACTCAAAATTCAAATTATGGAAAAATGGACTTATAAAATTGTAATAAATTTAGGCAAATAACACTTTTTGGGTTGTGATGTGACACTATTTGAGTGGAGGTGCGATATACATTAAAATAGGACAATAGGAGCGGGAAAACTACATTAGACAGACGGACGCACACGTGGGCCACAGCTGTTTTATACGTAGAGACGAGACGCGTCCGCGTCGCGTGGATCTAAAGTAGCTCTACAAGTCTAGTGGCCATATAAAATGTATAGAGATAACGCGTCTAAAACGGCGCACGTGGCCCACATGTGTCCAATGTAGTTCTACCTCAACTCTTCAAGATGTAGTTATTAGGGCATCGCTAACACAGTATTTCGGATCAGCCCTCGAGACAAAATGGAGCCTAGAAGCCGCATTGCTGTCATAACCGAGGCAAGCGTGCTCACTTCCATGTGAGCCCGAGAGAACAAGACTCGAAGTATCCGTAACATGATGCGCATTGAGGCGTGGGCCCTCCTCCCTAACCGCACTCTAGAGAACAGGGACCGCGGGATCTGCACTGTGATCTGTATCGAACTAGGTGCACTACGCCTCATCCGGACACGAGCCTTCATCACCAATTCATAAATCATAGATAAGTTTTTTTATTAATACTTAATTAAAGCTTTTTTAAAGCCTAGATTTTTCTGTCTCGAATCGGGCGCAGTGCACAATTTAGTCTTTGGCTAATCTGTGATCGACAAACGGTTTTTTGACGGCCGACCAACGCGTTGATAAGCCCTGCCATTGTCAATGTTCTTATATACTTTTGTCCAGGACTTCGCGAGTTTTCCGTAGTGGTGGAACTTTAGATAAAGTTCGACAGCCACCACATACATATCGTCATAGAAATACTATCGCAAATCAACATGGCACTCACTATCAAGTGTTTTTTCTTTTCTGTGTGTGATGGTCTCAAAGAGCACCACAATAGCTCAGCGGGAAAATTGGACTTGAACCTTCCGATCTTAGGAGTCAATTCATTAGTTATTGATAAAAATTTAGAGTAAGCTATTGCGTTATGGGTAGGTAAGTGTTGAAATGCCCATGGACAGTGGACACTTTACCTACTAAGATCTAAAAAGTTTACTCTCAATTTTCGATCATTTGCTCCGTGTTATTCGGTATTATAACAACGATATCCAAGACAGACATTACTTCCGCTGTGTTGAGAACCGGGATTTGATTTACAGAAATCAAGATCCAATAACTGATGCTGGGTGTTATTGCCGAACAGAATCTACAAATTAATGCCATCTGTCGGCATTCGCAATTCTAATTCAATTTATTGAAACGCTTCACGATATTCTTCCAAATTTTTGACAGAACGTGTTTGATAGACATTTTTGGTGAGGACATGAATGTTTTTAGTGATAGGTTCAGAGTGCTAGATCAGTAAGTATGTCGTAAAGAGTAACCGCTCAGCAGTGGAACAAAATCATCAGAACGCCGATGTAAACGCCAGCAGTGAATACAAGAGGCTTAAAAACGGTACGCTTTGCATATACGATTATAAGAAAAAACAGAATTCGCATCAAGCTAAGAACAAATCTTTTAGATAGCTTGCACTCTCCACGGGAGTCAGTTAATTCCGCGCCGAGACCCATGAAGAAATCCGAAGCTAAACAACAAAATCACGAAAGGTTTAACATTCGCGTTTAATGAGTCCAAAAATGGCTCATTAAATACGTTTTTTTTTTGTAACTTTGGTTATTGCTATAGAAGTAACTCGATAGTAATCAATTTAACATCAACTTATAATCTAATAAAAAATAATTTTCGTAGTCAGCGTCTATGGCGTCTATGGTGTCCAAATTCCTGGTCCCTTCGGGTGGTCTTATAGTTCGAAAGATGGTGAGATTTCGGCGATGCTGATCGTGTGAGCCTTTTACAGGATTCTTGAACGATAGCAGATTCTGCCAGATGTCCCGTTTCCCCTTCAGAAGAGCCCGAGGGTGATAGACCCTGAAGTGAAGGCGCTGTCTCCCAATGTTCACAGATCTAAACTATACGTGCTACGTACCGTCTAATCTAACAAATAATAAAATGTCACAGTGTGTCCGGTGGTGAGCTTAGTCGATGTTGTGGAACTTGAGAATGGCGCGCCCCTTGATCTCGGAGTTGCCCAGCTTCCTCACGACTTCTTGAGCTTCTTCTGCGGGGAACACGGAGTGTGGCGGCGGTTCGATCTGATGACAAATTACATTATTTCAGTAATACTTACATACAAATACTTACAATGTATTTTTTTTTGTGTTTAGGCTCGCGCTTCACCACAATTTTTTTAAAACTTTCTTTCACCTGATGGTAAGCGATGGTGTGGCTGACTTAAATACTCCGAGGTTGTAGTTATCACGAAAAACAGACTTCGGCAGGGATTGTCAATCCTTAGCGGTACGTACGATAAATAATAATACTAATGGTAAGCAATGATGTGGCCGACGATGGAGCAAACTTGCCTAGAACTCCTAGAAGTAACCTTATCATTCTTGACTTACATCATCAACATCATTTCAGTCGATAGACGTTCACTGTTAGACATAGCCCCCAAGTGTCGCCACAATAAACGGTCCCGAGCGTCTCGCATCCATAGGATACCCGCAACCATAACCAGCCAGTCCACCTTGTAGGAGGCCTTCCAACGGTGCGTCTTCCGATACGCGGTCGCCACTCCAGAACCCAACGGCCATCTATTCATTGCCACTTAAGTTTGGCAATTCTTTGTGGTCTGTCGACTTCCTTGGTTCTCCTGAGGATATCTTCATTCAATCACTCACGGAAACTCCATAACATAACTCTTGACTTATATATGTTGTTCCTATTAGGAAAGACAGGCAGACGGAGCAGAGAACTCTACTCGTCAACTGAACAGATATTTTGACCCACAAATTAACCCTAACTTTGAACTTGACCGAGCGAAGTGAGGACTGTAATTTTTTCAATTGCCCTCAACTAGGCCCGGCCAACTGGGCGTCACAAACGATTAAGAGATCATATCAGACGGTGTTGTACTCCAAATAATTGCACGCGATAATATTGAAATCTGTGTTTTCACAAAAATTTATAATTATTTGCCATAAAGTGTTTATTGGTCTTCAAAAAATTAGATAATATCTTCTAGTACCTTTTTATTATGTAAAGGCTCACGTTTGACTACTATCTCACCTGATGGTAAGCGATGATGTGGCTGACGATGGAGCACGCTTGCTTAAAGGTAACCTATTCACTCTTGACAGTTATAGTTATCAGGAAAGACAGGCACCGGCAGAGACCCTGAGTGAAGATTTACTAGCCAGCTAAATAACTTTTACATGAATATTTTGACCCACAAAATAACCCTAACTTTGAACTTGACCGAGCGACGCGCCAGTGAGGACTGTAATTTTTTCAATTGCCCTCAACAAGTCCCGGCCAACTGGGCGTCAGAGACGATTGAGAGATCGTATCAGACGCTTATTTAATAATAACCACCGGTTAGATGATAACAGGATACTGCAAAATTCTGTTTTCCTTTTACGTGTGATAGAAGAAGCTAGATACTCCCTCCATCACACGTATATCGACTTTATTGCATATAGCATAGTATAACCAACTTTATAATGTTCCCACTGCTGGGACTCAGGCCTCCTCTCTAGGAGAGGGAATGGGCAGTATTCTATCACGCGGGCTCAGTGCGGGTTGGTGGATGTCACTTCTTTTCGATTTTTTGGTTCTAGGACATGCCGGTTTCCTCACGATGTTTTCCTTCACCGTTTCGAGAGCAGTGGTGATGCAATAAATTACACAAAGTAATGCGCCAAGCTGGGTTAGAATCCGCGACCTACAACTTGTAAGTCGGGACCGTTACCGTGACTTCGAGATAACCAAAACGTGACTTTTTTGCTACCGCATGACAGCCAGTTCCATACTGTCTGATCTGAGGCTCTACCAAGAGCTCTTAACACGATCTATTTGACTAACTTTCAAACAAAAAAAAAAAACAACTTCAAAATCCGTTCATTTGTTTTGGAGATAGACAGACATGTCAAGCTTATAACACCCCTTTTTCCGTCGGGGTTTAAAAGGGGATACAAAATGATTGGACAACACATCAGTGTCCTTAAAGTTACTAAATAAAGCGAACAAATGATTGTTAAAGGATCCACAATAATCACGAAATTATGTCTCTTTTATCTCAACGCACACACTTGACTATTTCATTATTTTCGAGAGTCTGATAAACAGTTAATATCGCCTCTAATACACCTACCGGTAAAATTCTCATGAGCATCGAACGACCTTGCATAGATAACAAAACCTCGCGTGTTCTACTCCAAATAATTGCACGCGATAATATCGAAATCTGTGTTTTCACAAAACTGTATATTTGCCACAAAGTGTTTATTGTTCTTCGAAAAATTTCCTAATGTCTTCTAGTACATTTTATTATGTATAGGCTCACGCTTGACCACTACCTCGCCTGATGGGAAGCAATGATGTGGCCGACGATGGATCACGCTTGCCTAGAAGTAACCTATTCACTCTTGACTTCTTAGTAGAGTTATAGTTATCAGAAAACACAGACTCTTCGATTTCATCACATATCTACATGACCTAATTTATATGACCCGTGTCAATTGTACGGAGTAATCATGAAAGTGAGTTATTCAAGGACACCTTGAGTTTCTGTCTTCTGAGTCTTTAAATCAAAGTATACCAATTTGTTTAAACCACATACAGCTAGCATTCAATTAAATATGTAGTTAAACTCTGTTCAAAATAACATTAGAAATTTATTACTGTCCGTTCGACCGATTTTGACTTTTATTACGTTGGTGGAATGACAAATGGCGGCTGCAGTAAATAGTTGGTATTGGAACCACTTTTTTGCTTTTAATGCCATTATTATGCCAACGAAATAGAAGTTAAAATCGGTTGAACAGACAATAAAAAGGTTTCTTTATTTTATTATTTTTAACGCGAATAAGTTAGCAAATAGCTAGCTTATAAACCATCTGTGACTTGAATAAATTATTCTCCATAAAAAGTCGCAGGATAAAAATCAAAACGAAATACGCAGCGGAAATAAAATATAATCGCTAATATGATGAAAAGTAGTACTAATAAACTATCAGAGGTTGTACAACAAATTGGCGCCAAAAAAAATCTTTCAAACCAAAACAATATTGAAAAGGAAGGAAGCAACCAGTTGCAACCCATTTAGAAAACTCTAGAGAAACCAGACGAATCCGAAACCAGTGGACAAAATTACGTAAAACATAAACCACACAAAACCTGAAACGAGTTTCCAGTATGAGAACTGGCGGACACTTGTATCAAGACCAAAACAAATAAGTACACACCCAGAAAATTCAACAGAAATTCTTAGCAAAATTATTGTGTGATATTTATTTTGCTATTTGCAAAATAAATATCACTCACGGTTTTTTAATGAAAAAAAAATCAATTTTTTTTTCAGTTTAAACTAGAAAAAAACACAGAAACAAACTCAGATATAAATAATATAACAAGCAAATGCTGTTATATTTATAAATTCTTTTCTGGAAAAAGAACTGCTTCCTGAAATACAGGCTCGGCCTAGCTCAGACGCAGTTGCATGGATCCCGTAATCAGAGAATCGATAAAAAAACAGTCGAGATGGCGAATTCAATTCATTGCTAAAAGTAAAATTTTATGAAGACAATAAATTATTATTATTTAAAATGACTTACGCAAACGACTTCAACGAAGACCCGGGAGGAGCCACAGACAGGACCGTTATCTGCTGGAGACACCCGACCAAGTGCACTGGTAACATGCAACGCCAAGAATGAAATATGTACCGCGATTGGAAGTTAACACTGCAATTGAATAAATTGGTCTAAATTGGCCTTGCATAGAGGGAGCGAATTGCCCCCTTGTGAATCAATCAGTGCAGTGTATTATATCCCAGTATATATACCGTCTCAACAGTGGTAGGTCTATAGTCCAACGCCTGCGAACCCGCTATGTACCTGTTACTATCAGTTTGCTTTGACAAACTGTGGCATTAGCCCATTAGGGGCTCCCGATACACTCTTTGGGCTTCTTTAATGTCTTCATGAACATACCTTATCTTCTGGTTTGTTCCAGTAGGGTCAAGCCTACTAGGGCCATGGGTTATGTGAAAATAAACCCCGGGGCCCTGGAACGCAAGGCGGAGAAGGAACAAACGAGTGAATTTTAGTCAGTAAAAGTCTGATACGTCCAAGGGCGGGAAATGTCACCACATCACTTCTCTCGGTCTAAGTTTGGTTTGAACGAGAGGATCTGTTTTGACAGATCCTTTAAATATATATGGGCAGATTTTAGTCGGTAAGACTTTGGTCCTACTGACTAAAATCTATCCATATTTATTAATTTTCTCTTTGAGTTCTAGGGCCACGGTAACTCAAACGTTCCCACAGACAATGGCGAGTTAAGTTGCTACATCCATGATTTTCTATGATTATGGTGGAATTAAAGAGAGACGTGGAGCCTATCAGTTGCTCCTGATTCACCACAAGTTTTACGTTAACAGGTAGATGCGGGATTGCAGGCTATGGACTAATAAATACATATCTTTCCATGACCACGGTGACATGACCGTGTATTGAATTTAGAGTATTTTAACCAATATTTTCAAACCTATAGCCAATCTTAAGAGGCGTAGGGTAGGGTACATTGCTCATAGAATAGATGGTTGATAGGGCCGAAAGAATCTGGAGTCGCGACCATGCACCGAAAGACGCAGCGTTGCAATGTTGTCCTGTGGGCCTCCCACAAGGTCGACCGAGGACCTGGTGAGAGTCGCGGGGATCCTATGGATGCGAGACGTACAGGACCGTTCGTTGTGGCGACATTTCGGGGAGGCCTATGTCTAACAGTGGACGTCTATCGGCTGAAATGATGATGATGAAGATGTTGAACCACTATGTTCAGTACCGTGGTTCAGTACGTAATAAGATTTATATTTTACCACCTAACGAACGATTTGGACTTCCGAACTTTGACAAGTTTAGACTCAAGGATTCTTTGATATTTGACTGATACTATTAAGTAAAGTTTGATTTTTTTGTAAGAGGTAATCTCTGAAAGTACTGATCCAATTGCTAAATTCTTCAACATTAGAAGGCTATTTTATTCCTGAGTGACATAGGCTACATTTTATGTACGCGGGCGAAGCTGCGGGCAAAAGCTAGTGGAAAATAAAGCCTTCGAAACATGACTTCATGGTTACATCACACAAGACACATGAAGTTCTACAAAGCTGAACTCTTTAATGCTGGAAACGCCATCCGTTGTACGCCAATCACTTGTAATTAATATAGGTACTTATGTCGCACTGTGGAACTTAAAGCATTTAAAGAGTTCGATAAACACGTAGCAAAATTATATTAAAGCTGAAAATGATTTTGGTAAAGCTGGAACCCAAACAAAGACATGTGTCATCCAGCAGCCCGCACTGGACCTGCCTGGTGGATCCACCCCTCACGTGCCCAGCTCTATGGCACGCCACAATTATGGCGGTAAGTCCCCTCTTTGAGGCGTGGCTGGAAAGACCTCACGGCGTCCTTACCTTCCGCATGACGCAGGTCCTCACCGGACATGGCAAGTTCGGGAGGTTCCTGCATCGGATTCGAGCGGAAGAGACGCCCTGGTGCCGCCACTGTGCGGAACGCCCGGAGGACACGGTGGAGCACACAGTTGAGGTGTGCCCTGCTTGGGCGGAGCAACGCCGTGTCCTCGTGGGGGCGATCGGCGGCGGAGACCTCTCGCGCCGGGCCTTGGTTCAGGCCATGGTCCGGAGCGAGGAGGAGTGGCAGGCGGTCGCCTCCTTCTGCGATGCAGTAATGCTAGCAAAGGAGGAGGCAGACCGCATCAGGCAACGGCGCCCCCGCCGCCGCCGCCGGGACTCTGATCCCGATTTCCGGCCACCGTAGACGCGGGCTCGCGGACGGCGAGCCATGGGTAGCTCGCTGTCCGATCGTCCGGTAACTGTCCGGACCGAGCCAAGGCGTCGACGGCGCGCACTGTTCCCGCGCGCCTCAAGGAGTTGTCAGCAACAGGAGGGGCCCATCTGGATCGAAGCCTACCGGGGTCGGGGTTATCCGAAAGGAAACTAGAGCCCCGGTATGAAGGCTAGAAGGAACGGCGCGGGGTTTTTAGTCAGTAAGACTCTGACACTGTCTCCCGCTCCACCCAAGAGCGGGTTTCGTCAATGATGATTTTCCCCGTCAAGAGAGAAAAAAAAAACCCCTCACATAGAAGTCTTATGTCCCCAGCAGTGGGAATATTACCTACAGGCTGATTATTCTGCAGTAGTCACTTCCGTGTTTGTTTATGAAGAGGGGAGCGCCATACATCACAGCTATATTATGTATGGTAGTGCTCCTTCCTTTGACTCAGGAAATGAAGAGTGACGCGCCATACAGCACACCTGTATTTAGTATGGTGCTGCTTAGCTTAAATACTTACTTCACCATTAGCCACCAAAGTCACCAGTCTCTTGAGCAGTTCTATAGAGCCGTTGGGAACGATTTCTATGCTGACGTTCATGTCTTCAGCCTTCTTCGCGAACTTGGGCAGAAGGTGCTCCCCAACATCTTCTGTCACTAGCACCACGCCACCCTGAGAAATAGTAGATTCTTATTATTTTTGTACATATAAAAAAATACATTCATACGAACATAAAACGTCCTTCTTTTTGAAGCCGGGCAAAAACAAAAGACAAAAGAATAGCTAATTCCATAACAGACGACACAACATGTCTGTCATCAAGTAAGTATCTTTAAAATATTTCCCTGACGTACTAATCTCGTAAATACACGTTTGAAATCGTAAGATAGGGTCAGATTCGTGATATTTTTTTATCGAGCCAACTAATTTGTATAAGTATATTTTGATTTTTACCAAGCGGTTGGCTATACGGTCAATTATAATAAAATTAACATTTGTAGACTTCCAGAAGTGCAAAAAAAAATCAAAATTATTAAAGCCTTAATATATTTCTACTCACCGGAGCAAGGCATTGCAAAGAACGATGCAAGGATCTTGAAGTGGTGCCGAAGTTCATCACCACATCAACTGGTCCCCCACACGCGTCCGTCGTCCTCTCGATAAGCTGCTTTTCATAGAGGTCCTCGTTCCATTGGACTACATTCACTCTGCGACAAATAAAGGATAGTCAAAGCGCTTAGTTCCTTGGACTGTATGGCCGTTGGGATGAGGTATACCATAGAACAAGATGGAAGAGGTTAGAATAGCGTAGGCGGAGCAGGCGTGCCACAAAAAAGGGCAAAGCTCATAGTTCAACTACACATAGCAAACTTGCGATCTAAGTGTGTATGGTCTTTTAGTTGCATAATGCATAATTGGTTTATTGCCTGTAGTAGAGTTAAAGGCGACACTCGTTGTAGTACAAATCGGAAAATATGTCCTTTCTAACCTCTTTCATCTTTTTTGTGAATTTAGTGAAGGTGACAGTCTTGATCCATCCCACAGGACGACTAGACGTTGTCCCTGTCCTGTTGCTTACTGATAATATGGGTGTTTAATTCATAAACCCAAAACCCTAACTAGTGATTTAAGTGAACACCACGTTGCCCACTGTGGTTTTATAACCATTCAATATTTTATAAATTTATTTTCAGGCATTAGGGCCATGGGGTCCGAGCGCTCATCGATTTATTAGAGATATCAGCAAACAGTTGGTCGACTCTTCGCGTGACCAGAGGGCTGGGCTTTTCTTCTGTCAATGAATCAGCATTGCCATCCAGCGTGGCAATGCTGCCAGCGTTGTGGGCACATTTCTCATTGACATCGATGTGGACGAATTTTTTGACGGCCTATAAGTTAATCATCGCCGTGCTCTCGTGAGGGTGATGCGCAGCGGAGATCTCTCGCGCCGGGCCTTGGTACAGGCCATGGTCCAGAGCGAGGAGGAGTGGCAGGCGGTCACCTCGTGTGAGGCAGAAATGCTAGCTAAGGAAGAGGCCGACCGTATCAGACCGCCCCAGCCGCCGTCGGGATTTCGATCCCGATTTTCGGCCACCGTAGGCGCCGGCTTGCGGACGGCGAGCAATGGGTAACTCGCTGTCCGACCGTCCGGTAACTGACCGGACCGAGCTCAAGTCGTTGACGGCGCGCGCTGTTCCCGCGCGCCTAAAGGAGCTGTCAGCAACAGCAGGGGCCAGGGTTAGTTCGAAAGATAGCTCAGCCTCAAAAAGAAAGGCAACGAAGAAACAGGTATACAACAACAACAACAACAGGTAACAATATTTAATCATTAAGATGTATTGTAACACCGCTTAAAATTACTAATAAGATAATACCATTCTACCTAAAGACTCGGCATTAGGTACATAATATTTTTTTCTGTAAACTATAAATTTCGGGTATTCCATCGAAGTAGTGAAGAAACGCTCTAAGTTTAGAAATAAGGAGTATCAAAAAAATAATCATAAAAAGGAACAATTTAGGCCCCTTGGTACGTGAAGACGTCAGGTTTCATAGCGATAAGGAAAAGCTAGTGTTATCTCGATTTGGTTAAGTTCAGAAGTTTTTGAGGTTTGTAATTCTTTTTTCAGTTACCACCTGTCTAACAAGACAGTTGGTAACTGCCACTTCAGAATTTAGATCATGTACCGAGTCGAAGGTTGCCGACATGGAAGGATCGCCAAACTTAAGTGGCAATAGGCAGGGCACATTGCTCGCAGAACAGATGGCCGTTGAAAGGTTCTGGAGTGGCGACCGCGTACCGGGAGACGCAACGTTGGAAGGCCTTTTACAAGGCGGACCGATGACCTGGTAAAATTTGCAGGAATCCGATGGATACGGGACGCACATGATCGTTCATTGTGGCGACGCTTGGGGAGGCCTATGTCAAACAGTGTAGACGTCAATCTGAAATAATGACCGAGTCGAGTCCACAACTACGCCCAACCAGGACTGAATTGAATAATAACAGCTGGCCGAACCGAACCGCCTATTGTGCACTGATAATGCAATTTAAATTGTAAAGAGTCTTTCAATTCTTTACAAGTCTGCCGAGATGTTATTTATGATCTTTATAACCGTGCGAATATTTTTCGCGATCGTCGGGGCCGTACTGAACTGTCTCAAGCAGTAACATTCAACATCTGTAGGTATATATAGGGAATAACGGAAAGGTTTGCTTATTTTCGATATTTATAAACTACTTTATGAAGAACTTCTTATTTACGTTCTTGGATATAAAAAAAAACGCTGAATATTTTATAATTTAACCTTTCAGATAGCGTCAATTAGAAACACAATAGTAAGACAATAGATGCGCGGCCACCGGTGGTCGCTTGGGGATTCATGAATTAAGCGGTCGCCGCCGGCATTTGAAATCACGCTCTTGTGGTTCGCTTGGGGTTTGAGTAGCAATGGTGTCGCTTAGCCTGCATTGAAGTTTTATCAAAATCTAATGCAATCAAACAATACGTCGACCTCAACGACCTTGGGCAAAGATCAAAATAATATTTATTGGCAGATGTTATTTTATCTACATCTGTTAGAGACACGCGTACATAGATTGATAAGCTAAACAGAAAACATAAGATATAATGTACCAGTACAACGTTCGACACCAGTGTCCGACTGATCTTTCGGGTTCGGTTTCGGCATAGTTTAGACTTCAGCTACCATCCTGCTATAACTACGGCCAAAGATCGGTTAGTTTCGGCTATTACAATAGTAACACACAGAAAGCAAATATTAAAGTCGACTTACTCTTCGCATTCCTTCGCCAGAATGAATCCTTCGTCCTTGAGCGTCGCCACACAGATCCTGATGCGGTTGTTGTAGGAGGCGTTCTTGAAGTAGTGAGTAGCGATGCGCAGCGCCCACAGTGCCAGCCCCCCGGTGCCCACGATCAGAACCGTCGTGCTATCTTTCTTCGACGGGCCCTCCAAGACTTTCTTCAGGCATTCCCCGGCCGTGGCCACAGTATTCATCGCTAATAACGCACCAGTAGGCAGCATTGCTGCAACGCTCAGCGGCAGCTGATCCGGTACAGTTACCAAGCACTTAAAATCTGGCACGACAATATACTCCGCATACCCATTAGGCACACCATCGTAGGGATACAAGACAATCCTGGAACCCTCTTTGATTCCGTCTAACCGTTCCGCAGCCCTGCCGATCGCATCTACAACGCCAGCTACTTCATAGCCGGGGAACAAGGCACCATCTCTTAGACCTATATGTGCAGGAGAGGCGTGAGTGTGGATACCGAAGTTCTCCATCTCTCCGGAGAGGCTGCCAATGGAGGATATGGAAGATGTGCTGCAAACGGAGGCTGAGCGAGTCTTGTTGGCTCTGTAACAAGCTCCTGCGTACACCACTCGTATCCTGGCGCCGTACATGGGCACATCTGGCACGGGGACGTCGAAACTGAACACGCATTCCCTCAGGGTCGGTCCGGGGGACTCGATGGACACTTGTCTGCACAGCTTACTCATTTTGAAATCTGCGGACAAGGTTTTAATGTTTTTAATCTTTGAAGATTGCTTTTTAGACAGCGCTGAATGAGGAACAATAATAGAAATGGTATACATACGAATTGAATGTTAAGAAACAACCTAAATTAAAGTTTAAAAGATTCACTCCGCCTACCTTAAAGTATTTCTCTCGTATGAAATGTGATAGCGATACGCACAAAGTCTTTATAGCAATAGTCAAAACTTCGAGTTCACTTCATTAGGTATTTAAACAAGGCGTGCGTGCGTCCCGGGGCCGCTCTCAATTCTGAAGTGAGGAAAACTCACTATCTTTTAGTACACAAATCGATAAGGGAGATAACAAAAACATTAACAAAAGGATCGTTTAGCACGACAATGTAAAGTATATGATTGTTTGATCAACAATAGTGACAGCTTCCGAGGAATGAATAGACGGAGAAAAAAGTCTAACTACTAAATGAACAAGGTCAAATTAAATTAGCTAGCGAAACTTCGCACTCTTGATGGGTATCAATATTTTTATTATCCATAAAACAACAAATAAGTGTCATAGTTGAAAACAAACAACTTTTACGGCTGACCTAACCCCGGGGTCAATAGCTATTGATTATTATTATCTATACTAATATCATAAAGAGGTAAAGTTTGTAGAAGGTAATCTGTAAAATTACTGATCCGATTGCGAAAATGGTTTTACCGATAGAAAACTGCTTTATTCCTGAGTGACAGACTATATTTCATGTAGGTACGCGGGCGAAGCGGCGGACTAAAGCTAGTTGACAATAAAACAAAAAATAAGTGTCATAGTTAAAAACGAAATACCTACTTTTACGGCTGACCAAGGGGTCAACTGCCAATGATTTATATTATAATTCTTTATTACATGGATTTATTTTATTAATTTATTTAATACTTCATGCACTCAAAAGTACAGAGGCATTTTCTTCCAGCCAACCTTTGGGTGACGCAGAGAAAAATAGTGGTAGGTGCAATAAAAGAAAGATATTTAGGTAATTACAAGATACCACCAACCACAAAACCACACCATAAATATAATATAATTATATAACGATATTATCTATCCATATAAATCACATGATCTGCGGAGTTCCACTAGTCAATTTATTTTGGGGCTGTATTGGTATAGGTATAGGTACCAATTTACCAAAATGTATGTTATCAGTATATACCATGTTAGTTAATCTGCCGATCTCCTAGGTAGACTATAGTCAGGTCATGACCATCTATTTCAAGTCTTCTGAACACTTTTGAACCTATTTCGATCGTGATCCCGATATGTTTTATCTCAGACGTTTGGTTATGCAATCGTCTGGCTGTGGATATCGCAAACAGGAAAAACGGATACCTTTATTTATGTTCATACTAGCTTTATTCAGCGGTTTCGCCTGTTATATGTAAAACACGAACTTTTCATATGTTGGTTGTGGTGATGGTGGAAGTGTGTCTTATCGGTCCAGGACATGGGTCATAGAAAAGATGAAAGAGGTTAGAAAGGAAATACTTTCAGATTTGTGCTACAACGAGTGTCGCCGCTTATCTCACACCCTTTAACTCCACTACAGGCAATAAATCAATACGAACGCGCATTACGCATCTAACAGACCACGCACACTTAGATAGCAAGTTTTTTATTGGTAGTTGAACTATGAGCATTGCCCTACTTTGCGCACGCCTGCCCCGCCCAGAAGGCCATTCTAACCTTTTTCATCTGTTCTGTGGGTCTACCTATGTGCCAAACATTCAAATCTGTTCAATCGCTATAACCTAAGAGTCTTTAGGTCAAGAGTGAATAGGTTATTTTTAGGCAAGCATGTTCCATCGTCGCTTACCATCGTGAAATAGTGGTCAAACGCGAGTTTATCCATAATAAAAAAAACCGTTTCAACGTAAGGCAGTACCAGAAATACACTAAATGTCATTATAAATAATGACGTAGTGACAGATAATTTATTTATTTATTTATTTATTTTATTCTTCATGCACAAAAGAGTACAAAGGCGGACTTAATGCCTTAAGGCATTCTCTACCAGTCAACCTTCTAATATTATATATTTTTTTAATTATTCTTTACTAGCTTTTGCTCGCGACTTCACTCGCGTGATTGTCGTATAAGTAGCTGATACGGAACTGATATGGAAAAGTTGCTTCTGACGAGAAAAATTGATACGAAAAGACCCAGGGGCAGGACTCCATTACGTTGGTCAGACCAAATCCGTGCGACACTGGAGACCACAGTCTGCGACGCCATCCACATCGCCGAAGCCAGGACAACATGGCGAAATATAGTCCATAAGATTATTCGTCGAGGTCGGGACCCTCAGCATTGAGGATAAACGACGCAAGGAGGGAGCTGATACGAAGTCGAAAAGCCTTTTACTTCTTGGCGTTCAGTGTTTAACTGTGACAACATAACAAACAGACATAATTACTTTAACATTTATAATATTAGTATGAAATACAGTATATTTTTAGTATAATGGATTCAATACAGGCTAAGTTGGGGCGCAAGGAAGTGACACGTAAGTAAGTAGCTCGCTTGTATACTTCCATGTCAGAATTTTGGGGTTTTCGCTAAAACACAAGCTTATCCGAAACTTTAAGAATTTAGAACTTATTTACAACACAGTTTATGGTGTGTTAATGTGTTATAAAATTGTAAGTATAATCTATGGACGGAAACGTCTGAAATAAACGTTTATTATTATTATTATTATTTTCATCTGTTTATTAATCTCAGGACCCCTGAGGGTCCTGGGCCTTTGAGAGGCGTACAAGGGGCCGAAGCCAACTCGCAGAGGCCCTTTTGGTTACTATACTGGAACGTGATACCAACCGACGATTATCCCTGTGCGCGCTATACTAGTGCACCCAAGGACAACCCCCGGTTTGAAAAACTATTGCGACATAATATGAAAAACAAAATAATAGGGCTATGATTTTTGGACTCTTAAGTGGACTGGTAATATGGAGCTATGTTAAGACTATGGCCCCTGCCTGAATAATGTCATTAATATCCATCGATAAAAGGCAGGGGGTGACTTGTACTCTCAATAAATGGGCCCCCTAAAACGGCCGCTAGCACGAAGTGACGTAGCAACAAGAAGGCAACATATCCTGAGGCGCTTGAGGAGTGGAGAGGCATACCACGGCTATCAGGACAATCCCGGAAGTACGGTCAATATCCCTACCAGCACCTTACTGGATTATGCATCCATCTCCCGAGCATGTTTGCTCTTGCGACTCTCCACTCAAGCCAGCCAATAAAGGCAAGAGAGAGGTGGGAGCTCTGTTCCTCGTCAGTGTTCACTACGACCGGCCAATAATATTATTATTATTATTATTATCTCTTTATTTATTTTGAACACATATAAAATGACATTTTTAAATATTTTTTAACAAAATCATATAAAAAAAACATTTAAAAATATAAAACTATAGTTTCCGCCGGTGTCGGGAGCAGGGTCCAAGCTACCGGCGGTTAGGGCTCTAGAGACAGGAACCTCCTCACAATGCGTGCCGTATTGAGGAGTACTGCCTTCTGTATCAGGCCCTTGATCCAACCGCGCAACGATAGCTTCGACAGATGGTCGTCGAAGCTTTTGGCTATGAGGCCATTGGCGGTCACGACAATCGGCACAATGATAGCTTATTATTATTATTATTATGCGAAACCTGAATATAGTTTATACAGAATCAGTAACTGAATGGATTTCAATAGTTTTTACACAATGTTATATATTTTTTTCAAAAATATTTAAAAAGGTCACAAGTTGGACACCACCGGCACTAAGTCACGGCAGGTCATAGCGGGCAAGAGGTGCCACCATACAGCAGGATGCAAGAGCATAACAACCCCTTAGTCGCCTGGATAGCCCGGTGACTATGTATTTTTGCTGAGATAACTTTGTGATTTTTCATGATACTGTTATGTAATTTTTAGATTCTTTGCATAAAAAAACAAGAAAGGCGTTTCAGGTTTCACATATACTAAAAATAACGTTGAATATGACTTGTTGTTTGCATTTTGCACCTCTTTTTTAATGATTATTTTTTTAAGTATGTACCTAAGTATATTGTTAGCGAATCGTGTTGGCGTCCTACGAATTGATTAAATACATGAAATTAGGTTTATTATGACTGGCCTGTTGGTCTAGTGATTAGTGACCCTGACTGCTATGTCGGAGGTCGTGGGTTCGATTCCCACCCAGGACAAATGTCTTTGTGATGAGCATGATCATTTGTTCTGTGTCTGGGTGTAATTTATCTATAATATGTATGTATTTAGAAATTTATAAGTATGTTTTTCAGTTGCACAAGCTCTGTTTAGCTTGGGACTTAGACGGCATTGTGTGATAGTGTGTGGAATATATATATATGTATATATTATATGAGATTATCTAGAACTTTTCTAAATCCAGAATTCGAAAGGTTAAGGAGCGGCCGAGCATGTCAGACTTATACTGACTTTTTCTTAGCCCTTGCGTTCCAGGACCACGGGTTTCCCTTTCGGAAATCGACTGCTGCTGCCAGTAATAATAATATAATAATTGTAAACCGTATAATATTTTCTTTATGGGAAATAAAAGGCTATTATTATTATTATACCAGTTACCGGTCGACAGCGATGTGGAAGAGTTTTTTAGTTTTTTGACTCTAATTTTAGTTTGATTTTAGTTGTAATTAGCGTAGGGTTTATATTCCGAACAACACAAAAAAAAAACTGACGGTAACTTTAATTTCACGGGTTACCCTTCCTAGAACATACCAACAGACGAGTCAAAATTTCAGTTGCCAGCCTAAAATTCGGTTCAAATCAAAGTTTGAAGTTGAAGTGGTATACGTGCATTTAAACACATTAGAATCTTACTCCAAACACGATAACTTGTTTATTTCCACACATTAACGAGTCATTAGTTAATTAGTGACTAAGCGATCATCAGATGTCCACACGCAGCTCACAAACGATACTACAGGCCCTACCACAAGCTCTCTTTGATGTCCTAAACTGAATTGTTTAAGGGCTGAAGCTATATAGCTTTGTCTCGCTCGCACGCCTGACATCTAAACTGATGCTAAGGCACCTGAGGCCAGGAGCTAACTGGATCCATTTGACGACCTAAACTGAACTGTTTTAAGTGATGGAATCAGAAACTTTATTTAAAATTGACAATTAAGTCAGTCAAAAGCAAAAGTGAAGCTAATTTACACGTTCCAAAGCTTTGATCTGTATGGAGAAGAACTTGCAAGAAACTCCTACTATAGAGATATTATGTGTATAGCTCCATCCTCTTTCTCATCCCACGCCTGACATAAAATTTCATGGTAAGGCAGACATGTGACATCCACCAATACGCACTAGCCCACGTGGTGGATACCAGCCCATTCCTTCTAGAGAGGAGGTCTGAGTCCCAACAGTGGAAACATTATAAGACCGACTATGCTATGGTAAGGCAGCTACATGAAGACAGCTACATCGTTAAAATAATACGGCGTAACAAATCTATTTATAATACAAAACCACAAGTAATTGGCGAACATTTTGTGACGTCATTACTTGTTCACAGGATAATCACGTGATAAGCTCGTGGCTCGTGGCTCGTTCAGAAAGCGTGAGCATAGGAAATGGACCTGGCAAAGCCCTGATGGTGCAAGTAAAAATGAGATTGACTTCATCATGTCGACGAAGAAGCAAATATTCAATGACGTCTCCGTGATCAATGCGGTGAAAACCGGAAGTGATCACCGCATGGTAAGAGGCTCATTGAATATCAATGTCAAGCTTGAAAGATCTCGACTGATGAAGTCTACGCTCCGCCCTGCACAGATCCAGATCCAAAACTCCGAAAACTTTCAGCTCAAACTTCAAAATCGTTTCGAGTGCCTAGGAAGCTCCGTGGACGAATACAACGATGGGTTCGTGGAAACTGTCCATACGGTCGGGTCTAAGTTTTTTAAGACTCGTACAAGCAAGACCAAGAGGCTCACTGATCAAACTCTTGAGCTCATGAAGAAGAGGCGTGAAATGACTTTGCAGTCTTCAGATGATGCGTGCACGTACCGGCAGCTCAATAAACGGATCTCGAAATCTCTGAAACGCGACCTTCGCAGATTTAATACCGAGAGGATTAAAGACGCGATTGAGCGGAATAAGGGCTCCAAGGTGTTTGCGAGAGATCTGTCTATTGGGCAGAGCCAGCTCACGAAATTGAAGAACGACGATGGCAGAGTCGTATCCGCCAAATCGGAGCTTCTGGGAGAGATCGAGGCTTTTTATGGACAGTTATACACGTCAATCTCCAAACCCGCTGCAAATCTAGCAAACGACCCAAGAGCTAGATTGACTCGACACTACACTGAAGATATCCCGGACGTCAGCCTGTACGAGATTCGGATGGCTCTGAAACAGTTGAAAAACAACAAGGCGTCGGGTGAGGACGGAATTACGGCTGAGCTCCTGAAGGCGAGTGGAAAACCGGTCCTAAAGGCCCTTCAGAAGTTATTCGATTCCGTCATACTCGAGGGAAAAACGCCACAGGCATGGAGCAGAGGTGTGGTGGTACTCTTCTTTAAGAAGGGCGACAAGACCCTGCTCAAGAATTATAGACCCATCTCACTTCTGAGCCATGTCTACAAGCTGTTTTCCAGAGTCATCACGAATCGTCTCGCGCGCAGGTTCGATGATTTCCAGCCTCCCGAACAAGCCGGATTCCGAAAAGGCTTCAGCACCATAGACCACATACATACGCTACGGCAGGTTATACAGAAGACCGAGGAGTATAATCTGCCTCTCTGTCTAGCGTTTGTGGACTATGAGAAAGCCTTTGATTCGATCGAGACATGGGCTGTGCTACAGTCTCTCCAACGGTGCCAGATAGACTATCGGTACATCGAGGTGCTGAAGTGTTTGTACAAAAACGCCACTATGTCAGTCCGACTTCAGGACCAGACCTCAAAACCTATCCTTCTGCAGCGGGGCGTGAGGCAGGGAGACGTCATTTCTCCGAAACTGTTCACGGCCGCAATGGAGGATGTCTTCAAGGTTCTGAACTGGAGTGGACTAGGCATCAATGTTAATGGCGAGTACATCACTCACCTTCGGTTTGCCGACGACATAGTAGTCATGGCCGAGACTACGGAGGAGCTCAGCACAATGCTCAACGACCTCAGTAGAGCTTCCGAAAGAGTGGGTCTTAAAATGAACATGGACAAAACTAAAGTCATGATAAACAACCATGTAGCACCCACTCCTATCAAGATCGGAGACTGTATACTCGAAGTAGTGGACGATTACGTCTACCTCGGACAGACAATCCAGTTGGGTAGAGCTAATTTCGAGAAAGAGGTCAACCGTCGAATCCGACTCGGCTGGGCGGCGTTCGGGAGACTGCGCGGTATCTTCTCGTCCAATATACCACAGTGTCTCAAGACGAAAGTCTATGACCAGTGCGTGTTGCCAGTGATGACATATGGTGCCGAAACGTGGTCGCTCACAATGGGCCTCATCAGAAGGCTCAAAATCACCCAGAGGGCAATGGAAAGGGCTATGCTCGGAGTTTCCTTGCGGGATCGAATCAGAAATGAAGATATCCGCAGGAGAACCAAGGTTGCCGACATAGCCCGAAGAATCGCCAAACTTAAGTGGCAATGGGCAGGGCACATTGCTCGCAGAACAGATGGCCGTTGGGGCCGAAGGGTTCTGGAGTGGCGGCCTCGTACTGGAGGACGCAGCGTCGGAAGGCCTCCTGCAAGGTGGACCGATGACCTGGTCAAGGTTGCGGGAAACCCATGGATGCGAGACGCGCAGGATCGATCATTGTGGCGACACTTAGGGGAGGCCTATGTCCAACAGTTGACGTCTGTCGGCTGAAATGATGAAATGAAGCTCGTGGCTACGTAATAAAGGTGACCGAGTCAGTGGTGGCCAAAGTAATGGCTCCAACTTACGAGTTGTAGGTCGCGGGTTCAAACCCTGCCAGGCGCATTACTTTGTGTAATTTATTTCATCACCACTGCTCTCAAAACGGTGATGGAATATATCATGAGGTAACCGGCATGCCCTAGAACTAAAAATTCGAAGACATGTGACATCCACCAACCCGCACTGAGGCCGCGTGGTGGATTACGGTCCCATTCCCTCTCCTAGAGAGGAGGCCTGAGTCCCAGCAGTAGGAACGTTAAAAAGGCTAATGATGATGACACTGCGCACAGGTGTACCACGTACGGCGATCTGGGCGCGTCGGTCTCCATACATTGTAAATGGCAACTAGACTAGTAGAGCTACATTAAATCCACGTCACGCGACGTCCTTTTACGTAAAGATCAGGCGTGGTTCACGTGTGCGTCGTCTGTCCTGTGCAGGCCCCGCTTAACACTCACACGGGCTAAACTTCAAGGTTAAGCAAGGTCGATTCATGGATGGGCAACCAAATGACTGGCCGGTTGGTCTAGTGGTCAGTGGCCCTGACTGCTGCTATGACGGAGGTCGTGAGTTTTGATTTCATACCCAAGACAAATATGTTTGTGTGATAAGCACGATCATTTGTTCTGTATCTGGGTGTAACTTATCTATAATATGTATGTATTTAGGAATATATTAGTATGTTTATCAGTTGTCTAGTACTCTCAGCACAAGCTCTGCTTAGTTTAGGACTAAATGGCGTACTGTGATAGGTGTGGAATATTATTAACCGAATTTTCAGCCAACACTGCTCTCGTTTAATTTATTATTGCGTTGGTGGCATGATAAATGGCGGCTGCAGTAAACAGTTGGTATTGTAACCAATTTTTGGTTTTAATGCCACCCTAATGTCTATGGAATAGAAGTCATAATCGTTTGAACGGATTGTATTAAAGGTTTGTTTAAATGTCTAATGTTATTGCGAATGGAGTATAGGTATTAATATTTTAATTTTTGTAAATAAATATGTTCGACGTCTGTACAATTTTGTTCGAGAACCCGGGTGAAAGAGATACAAGGCGCCAGATAAATGTGGAATAAAGTACATTGACCCAGGCGTAGGAACCCGAAAAACAAACCATTATTTTTTTTCATTACTAGAAAATGTAAAGGATCACGAAAGATTCAAGGCAGTTTTGTCTATAATTCCGTTTTTAATTTAAGAACGTCAACTTTAGGAGGGTCAATGACCGTTATTCCACATTTATCTGGCGCCTACCTTAGATGTGGAAAGTTTTCCGACATTGCTTTTTTATAGTTTTCCGCAGTCCCAATTTCAATTTACGATAAATAGTTGTTCAGACTTGTTTAAGTATAATAATATAATTTATCTTTTTAAATAACAATTTATTGTATAAACCCATAGTTTAAATCAAACCAGCGGACAATAGGTGACCGCTTCTAGCGCGTGGACCGCTGAAATCATGCCCCTGTCTTAATTTTACTCGGTCACGGTTAATTTTTTTTATTTTTTGTTGTAAAAATCATACAAAAACAAATCACATTTCACTTATGCAAGTAGTTGTGCACAGAGTTCAGGTTTTCTGATCGTTATGTTAGCGCGTAACGTATCTTTCCTTATAATATATCTGGATAAACCAAAATAATTTACCGAACCTAATCACCCAAATGGCGATGGAAATATGCTCCGAAACTCCTTGTGCGTTCGCAAGGAACGAAGATATCCGGGATAACCAAGGTTGCCGACATAGCCCGAAGAATCGCCAATCTTAAATGACAGTGAGCAGGGCACATTTCTCGCAGAACAGATGGACGATAGGGCCAAAAGATTCTGTATTTGCGATCTCACATCGAAAGACGCAGTATTGAAAAGCTTCCCACAAGGAGGACCGATGATTTAGTGAGGGCATACCGATGAATGCGAAACACATAGGGACCGTTTTTTGGGGGAGGAGTATGTCCAGCAATAGACGTCTGTCGGCTGGAATAACAATGATGATGATGATGATTCGATATCTACTTTGGTATATACGGTTTTAACAGCAACTGTTTTATTTTTGCAGTATTTAATGTGTGTCGTAGCCAGTATGTCCCCCGAGCCAAGTTGCTAATCTGCAATAGTTAACGCTAGTGGAAAGTTTCAAATGTACGGAAACGACGTCACCTCAACGCTCAGTCAGAACAAAAGAATTGGCGGCAACGTCTACTCGGAAGTATTCGACGCAAGCGAAGCGGTTGTAACTTGGCTAAGGGGGCAGATCTTAGAAATTGATCACTTCGTGATATGACCAAGTAAAACTGGCCAGATCATTTAAACGTCAAAGATTGATGATATTTCAATCTTGATTTGGCCTTTCTATAGACCTTTTATTATCATTGAAATCCTACATCAATCATATCTATGGCCAAACGAGTATTGACATATCGTCAAATGTAAACGTTTAACGATCTGGCCAATATTAATTAGAGTTTTATTAAAGTTTGTATGTTATATTTAAATATTAGATTTAGAAAAAGAGAGATTTTATTTACTTACATATTATAGGTTAAGGTTATATTTTTATTAATATGTAATATATTGTAATAGAGTTTAATGCTGATTAAGATTTTTAGATAAGTGTTAGCCATAAGATGATTTATTTTGTTCCTATTATTTAGTGTGTGTTTTTAATAAATAAATAAATGAAGTGATAAGTTCTAAGAAGATTTGGTCAAGATATATGCATAGTTTTTACCAATTACTAATACTGTTACAAAAAAATATATAATGCACGTTTCTATATACATTTTTCATTAAATAATTATATCCACAATTGTAATGATCTCATCCTCACCACGCCGGTGACTAAGCAATACCATCGGTGGTAGATACCAAATAAATAATGTACTTCATTGCCAAATCTGATATGAACCTGACATCATCATAACACTTCAGAGTTTTAACTTAAAAAAGTACTTATGTACTATCAAAGCAACTTCCGCCACACCATTGCAAAGTTCATTTTGCTTCCACTCGAAACGAAAATTTCAAAGGGATTTCTTTTTTGGTGGGTAAAAGTCATTTAAATGACATCCCCGCCCTTGGGCGGAGCGGGAGACAGTGTCAGACTCTTCCTCTTCCTCAGATCAAGTTATTTAATCCACTTATTTATCTACACAGGTAAATCCTGCGACACGCTTTTATATCATACTAGCTTTTGCCCGCACGGCTTCGCTCCCGCTCTTCCCTACTCTACCCTACTTTACCCTACTCTACCCTACTCCACCCTACTCTACCCTACTCTACCCTACCCTACCCTACTATACCCCACTCTACCCTACTATACCCTACTCTACCCTACTATACCCTACTCTACCCTACTCTACCCTACACTACTCTACACTACACTACTCTACCCTACTCTACCCTACTCTACCCTACTATGCCCTACTATACCCTACTCTACCCTACCAAACTTCACATAAACCATCTACTAAATAGTCCGAACAAAGCCTAAAAATTTGGTTTGGATAGGTGAGCCCGTTCTTGAGTTATAAAATAACAACGAAAAGTGGCATTGATTTTTACCGACTTCCCAAAAAGGAGGAGGTACTACGTTCGGCTTTTTTTTTTTTTTTTTGTATGTTTTTCGTCGAATACTCCCCCAAATGTGGACGGATTTTCAAAATTCTTTTTTTGTTCGAAAGTAGATAGTTCTGAGGTGGTCCCATTATCACCAAATTAGGATCTGATGATGGGATCTTGGAGAAATCGAGGGCAACCTTCAAATTTTATAGGCTCACTTATTGATTTTCGCATATTTTATGAAGTATCTTGTGTATTTGCGTATGGTCGTCACCATCTCAGGTAGCTGGGCTGATGATGGAAGGTACAACTCCTTAACAGTAAGAAGTTACTCGAACAGGCAAGGACTGTTTTAGTAAATTGTTTTGATGTTTGATAGGGCATTTGCCACATTTGGTCTCATGATCATCAAGTCATGACCTGATGCTGCAGTCAGGATAGTCTGCAGAGTACCTAAGTCCTCGACAACAAACAGCAGATATATCGAGTTTAGGCTCATTGAAAACGGCTCGATGTGTGGATAAACGTACTGCTAATAAAGAACACCGAAGTACATAGAGACCTGATGCTGAAGCCAGGAGCATCAGGAAAAGTACAAACCTTGAAATTACAGCACCGTAGTCGTGTTTGGGCTCATTTTAAACAGGACTAAATTTTAAGTTCATTGCAATGTTGACATAAATCTGGCCTGATGCTGCAGCCGGGATTATCAGCATCTAGTCTAATGACTGATTGAAAGAAGAGGATATATCGAACTGGATCTAACCGTGTTTGGGATTATTAGAACCGTTATGAGATGCGCTCTGACTATAAGGTATTTAAGTTTGACTGAGGCGTACTTTTTAGTGGTGGTACCATAACTAAAAAGTGTAAAATAAAAAAAACTTTTTACAAAAAAAATATAACCGACTTCAATGATAAAAAACACTGAAAAGTATCAAATAACTTTAATTTTGGAAGTCGGTGTTAAATAACGAAGAGACTAAACTATTATAGAAACACCGACTTCCAAAATTAAAGTTATTTGATACTTTTCAGTGTTTTTTATCATTGAAGTCGGTTATATTTTTTTTTGTAAAAAGTTTTTTTTTTATATATATAGATAAATTGTGTAGTGACGTTATAAGTTAATAGTAAAAGTTTTAAAGGAAAATTTTATTTTATTCTTTTTAGCGCATTTAATTAAAAGCTTGTTTTTAAAAAGTTTTATTACTGTTAATTTTCAATACGCTACCGCGAATACCTACTGACTCATATCGCACAACGGTAAAGAGCAATATGCCATGTATCCGTAGGATACCTATATAACATCTTTAATATCCCTAGTATTTTTTTTGGTGGGTTAGAATCATCCAAATGACATCCTCCGCCCTTAGGCGGAGCGGGAGATAGTGTCACTCTTACTGACTAAAAAACCCAACCCGTTCCTTCTTGCTTTTCGTACCGGGGCCGAGCTTCCCTTTCGGATAACTCTAGCCCCAGTTGGCTTAGACCAAGCTGGGCCCCTGCTGTTGCTCTCTCTCCTCGCGAGCGAACTCCGGCGCAAGAGATCGCCGCCGCCTAAGACCCCCTACGAGGGCACGGCGATGCTCTGCCCAAGCGGGGCACACCTCCGTGTGCTCCACCGTGTCCTCCGGGCGTTTCGCACAGTGGCGACACCCGGGCGTCATTTCCGCATGAATCTAGTGCTACCTGCACTAGATTACCTCCCGAACGTACCATGTCCGGTGAGAACCTGCGTCATGCGGAAGGTGAGGGCGCCGTGAGGTCTTTGCAGCCGCCATAATTGTGGCGTGCCCAGCGCTGGGTTGCGATAGTCGCTGACGACATTTCACCATGAGTTCCCGCCGGAGCTCTGTCCGCCATGCCGCGACCTGTCGCAGCAGCGGAAATTCGCCCCGGCGTTGCATATTCACGCGCAAATCGCACATGTGTGCTAGCAAGGAGGCAGGAGGCCGCTTCGCAGGAAACCGTGCGGTATCCCTGCACCATCCGTATTGCCATGATGCATGCGTTCAGCTGGACTTCGGTTGCTGACGCAGCGAGGACGCCCACACTGGGCGTACGATTCCTGAGTAGAGCCTCCGGCAGGAGGCGTCTGGGCCCCAAGGTTGGGTAGGAGCCGCTTGAGAGCAGTTCCAGTCCGGTTCAGTTTGGGCGCCAGATATCGGAACTGCTCCACGAAATTCCACCAGCTGTCGAGTACCGTTAATTGGGAACCCGATGGTAGCGCGTTCCGAGGGCCGTGGAAACACATTGTTCAAAGCGGTGTACATTTTTAAGGTAGGAACAGAATATCATAAATAAATATTACCTACTATTTACCATTTAATTAAAAAATAAGGTTTTATTTGTATATCAATGCTATTTACACATAATTTGTTATTACGAACAAACTAACAATTTATCTGTTGTTCTAAATTCTAAAATATTAGAATTTCTTTTTTAATAATTATTAGGATAACGGTTATTGATACCTTTGCTTCTTCAACCTACAAAGCGCAGGAAAAACTGTATATTAAATACTATTAGCTAACATATTCATTGGTGTTATTTGTGGAAAAAAAATCGAATTTAAGACTTGAAGAGGATTCTTTAGATGCTACGCTCAGATATTGTGATTGAGATAACACCGTCGCCTGCGCGGCTCGGATGAATGTCACCTCGGTTGCAATCACAGAACACAGGAGTTGTGTTCTGTGATTGCGATGACAAACTTTCTCCACTTCTATCAAAATCTACTGTTTCCTTATTTTCTCGTTAATTGTGTTTAGCAACGAAGCGGCCGCGCATCTATTGTCTTACTATTGTGTTTCTAATTGACGGTATCTGAAAGGTTAAACGCTGCCTTTCTTCCAGATACTTGACAATTATTTTTATTGTCTTGTTTAGTAGCTTTTGCCCCCGCCGCATAAATCGTAGCTTATGTCACTTAGGAAAAAAAGCAGCTTTATATTAGTAAAAAAAATTAGCAGTCGGAGCAGTACTTTCAGAGACAATGGTTGTTAAAACAAAAAATCAAACTTTACTTCTTTATAATATTAGTGTAGATAGGCCCGGGCTTGACCAGTATCTCACCTGGGGCCCGACTCTGCTATTTTTACAAATTCGTCATTCCAACACGATCCCATTGTCATTTTGCTAAAAGTTCGTGTTCACTTAAATCATAATGATCGATCATTGATCGGTCAATGGTCTCGTAATAGAGTGGTGGCAGAATGACAATACAAGCTTATTAAAACCAATAACTGCACAATAACGTTCTAATAGTAGGTCACTGATCAAAACAAATGTCAAAAGTTTTGCAAATTACCGCATACGTCAGATATTCATTTGTTATTATGTACGAGATTACCATTTTAAGCCACTTCTTTCAATGAAGTGTCAATGGTCAACATTGGAGAGTCATTATGACGCCATTATATTAGTAGATTACCAAAACTTGTCAAAATCAACAATTATGAAGTCAATGATAGACCATTCTGACACTATTGTAATAGCAGACTTGAGGAAAGTGGCGATGTGGTCGACGGTGGTGCGCTATCGCTTTGAAGTAACCTATTGTGAGCTAGACCGACTTATTATTACGGTCAAATTATATCATGGGTTGACATTGGAATGTTCCACATATCTGATCTGTCAATAAAATATGCAAGTAACTTATTTATTAATGCCTTTTTAGCTTTTTAGTTAGCCGGTGGCCTTAATGCACTATGTATGACAAAATTGTAGTTCTGTACCATCGATATTTTTACAACGTAGTGCCTTAATGTATATACAATATATCTTTATGGCATATTTCATATTCATATTGTTTGAAGTCATTAGAAAATCAAACACTCGTGGCATACATATATTGCCAAATAATATATGATATTCTTCGACTTTGAACGCTGCACTAGAACATACAGGGTGGATTTTCGAAATGCGGCAGTAGGCAGAGGCATTTATTTATTTATTACTAGCTTTGCCCGCGCGGCTTCGCACCCGCTCTTCCCTACTCCACCCTACTATACCCAACTCTACCCTACTCTACCCTACTCTACCCTACTCTACCCTACTCTACCCCATTCTACCCAACTCTACCCCACTCTACCCTACTCTACCCTACTCTACCCTACTACTCTACCCTACTCTACCCTACTCTTCCCTACTCTACCCTACTCTACCCTACTCTACCCTACACTACCCTAATTTTTTTTTTCCATAAGAGCCTTCTCCTCACAATAACAATCACAACAAAAAAAAAAATCAGCCAAATCGGTCAAGCCGTTTTCATGCCAAGTCGTGACAACGGAAAACGGGGGTCATTTTTATATATATAGATTTTTATATATATAGACTAGCTTTGCCCGCGCGGCTTTGCTCCCGCTCTTCCCTACTCCACCCTACTATTCCCAACTCTACCCTACTCTACCCAACTCTATCCTACTCTACCCCACTCTACCCCATTCTACCCTACTCTACCCTACTCTACCTTACTCTACCCTACTCTACCCAACTCTACCCTACTCTATCCTACTCTACCCCACTCTACCCCATTCTACCCTACTCTACCCTACTCTACCCTACTCTACCCTACTCTACCCTACTCTACCCTACTCTACCCTACTACTCTACCCTACTCTACCCTACTCTACCCTACACTACCCAAATTTTTTTTTCCATAAGAACCTTCTCCTCACAATAACAATCACAACAAAAAAAAAATCAGCCAAATCGGTCAAGCCGTTTTCATGCCAAGTCGTGACAACGGAAAACGGGGGTCATTTTTATATATATAAATTATATATATAGACTAGCTTTGCCCGCGCGGCTTTGCTCCCGCTCTTCCCTACTCTACCCTACTATTCCCAACTCTACCCTACTCTACCTTACTCTACCCTACTCTACCCAACTCTACCCTACTCTATCCTACTCTACCCCACTCTACCCCATTCTACCCTACTCTACCCTACTCTACCTTACTCTACCCAACTCTACCCTACTCTATCCTACTCTACCCCACTCTACCCCATTCTACCCTACTCTACCCTACTCTACCCTACTCTACCCTACTCTACCCTACTCTACCCTACTCTACCCTACTCTACCCTACTCTTCCCTACTCTACCCTACTCTACCCTACACTACCCAAATTTTTTTTTCCATAAGAACCTTCTCCTCACAATAACAATCACAACAAAAAAAAAATCAGCCAAATCGGTCAAGCCGTTTTCATGCCAAGTCGTGACAACGGAAAACGGGGGTCATTTTTATATATATATATATAGGTTCACCAACATTACAGGCACTGGGAATTTACAGGATTATTTTATATGACTATTCAAGTGCTGCAAGTGCTGTAACCCTTATAGACAATCACTACATTAATATTATAGATTAATTGATTTTATAACAAGTAAACACATAAATTTAGTTAGTTAATAACAACACAAAAAAAAACACAGAACACTAATTAATAAAAATGAGAATTGAAAATTAGGTACATTACATTAAAGAAATACATGAATGTCAAACTGAATTAAATAATTGAATTATTAAATGGTTGAATTACATAATTAAACTATTGAATGATAGCATTAAATTAGATTACATAAAATTAAATTATAGCGTGGACTAATTTAGACGTGGGCGAAGGCACATCATCGAGGCCTTTTCTTTCATAAATTCGAAAATGAGACAGTAGCTATCGTAACCCAGTGTTCGACCACATCGTCACTTACCATCAGGTGAAATAGTGGTCAAAAGCGAGCCTATCAACCTTCGTTCCTAAAGGCTTGTGGAAGGCCATGGGCAAGGCCCACTTGGTCCACGCACTGCTGCGATACTGACAGTAGACACTGGCCCCTTTACAGCTTGGCCTAAAGGCAAACGTTATTAGGACACTGTGCGTCCTTATATATTGGGGTAAATTGCTAAAACTGTTTTGACGGGGTGGGTTTTTAGTCAGTAAGAGTCTGACACTATCTCCCGCTCCACCCAAGAGCGGGGGTTGTCATAAGCTGATTTTTGCCCAGCAAAAAAAAATGCCAATGAATTCTGTTTCTAAAATAACCTACAAAAATAGTTTTTCAAAACAAATTAAGTCCCAAATCGCATAAAACTTCACTTAAGTTATCAGCCAAATTTTATTTAAGGTCAGAAATTCGATGTTGCTTTTTTTCCGTTTGCGTTCTCCACGGCGACTCTTTCAAACGTTCCCGCAGCCCAATGATCACATCTATCTCATCTTACCTACGACATTTTGTAATGACGTAGAAAAATATTAATGTTTGACTTTCTTACCAACAAACAGTTGACAATTTCAAAATAAATTCAATGATTCTTTTCATCTTAAGTTATAGATTTTCGAAAGAATTATCAAAGGAAGTGGTCAAGTACCAATTTACACTACATTGTGAATTTTACTTTCAGTTAAAAATCTCCATTAGGTTTTTTGCAAAATATAAGTATAGACTTTGGATCAATATTTGCGATTTGTGGCTTTTCTTTTAGGCATACATATTGTACGAAAGTCGTTTTTCATACCTATGAACAGAATTTCCGGCCACCGTAGACGCGGGCTCGCGGACGGCGAGCCATGGATAGTTCACTGTCCGACCGTCCGGTAAATGTCCGGACCGAGCCCAAAACGTCGACGGCGCGTTCTTTTCCCGCGCGCCTAGGGGCCTAGCTGGGTCGAAGCCTACTGGGGCCAGGGTTATCCGAAAGGAAGCTCGAGCCTTGGTTTGAAGGCTAGAAGGAACGGGGTGGGTTTATAATCAGTAAGAGTCTGACACTATCTCCCGCTCCACCCAACAGCGGGGGTTGTCATAAGATGATTTTTGCCCACTGTAAAAAAAAACCAGGATGGATTGGCCAAAAAAAATTAAGGCCAGTCTAGCTGCGTCAGATAAATCCATCCTGTATTCCACAACTTCGCAACCGAACCAACAACAAACGTCGGTCACGATCGAAAGGTATAAATTTTTGATGAAGAAAGGGTGCATGAAGAATGAAAATTTAATGTGTTCAGCTACTTACTACAGTAACATACGTCATTGGGTGCACGAAGAGGGAAGCTGATTAGCTATTCAAATGTCGATTAGGACTGAACTTTAGAACTAAATTCAGTTCTGTCCGTACCTTCGTGTAGTTAACCAGCAGACAGACCTTCAGCTGAACCTACTACAGTAAAAGTGGCTCTTTGGTGGCATTCAGGTACGTTTTTAATATTTTTTTATTTAAGTAGCTGTATTCCTATTTTGAAAATTAAAATCAATCAGATCAAGTTATTTAATTCACTTATTTATCTACGAAAGGAAATCTAGTTTATCGCGGACAGACAGACAGACGCGGCGGGGGTCTTTATTTTATAATATGTATTGATACGAGTATAATATCGTCGCCATACAAATTCATTTTAACCCTTCAGATACCGTCAATTAGAAACACAATAGTAAGACAATAGATGCGCGGCCACCGGTGGTCGCTTGGGGATTCATGAATTAAGATACGAAAATATGAAATATTATTTATTGTGTTCGTTGTGTGTGATAGTCAAACTCGATGGGCTCTTTTTTTTGTCGACGGGGAAAATTATCTTATGACAAAACCCGCTCTTGGGTGGAGCGGGAGATAGTGTCAGACTCTTACTGACTAAAAACCCCGCGCCGTTCCTTCTAGCCTTCATACCGGGGCACGAGCTCCCTTTCGGACAACCCTGTCCCCAGTAGGCTTCAACCCAGCTGGGCTCCTCCTGCTGCTGACAACTCCTTGAGGCGCGCGGGAACAGTGCGCGCCGTCGACGTCTTGGACTCGGTCCATTAACGGACGATCGGACAGCGAGCTACCCATGGCTCGCCGTCCGCGAGCCCGCGTCTACGGTGGCCGGAAATCGGGATCGGAATCCCGGCGACGGCGGTGAGGGCACCGTAGCCTGATGCGGTCGGCCTCGTGCTTTGCAAGCATTACTGCTTCGTAGAAGGAGGCGACCGCCAGCCATTTCTCCTCGCTCCGGACCATGGCCTCGACCAGGGCCCGGCGCGAGATGTCTTCGCCGACGATCGCCCCCACGAGGGCGCGGCGATGCTCCGCCCAGGCAGGGCACACCTCGACGGTGTGCTCCACCGTGTCCTCCGGGCGTTGCGCACAGTCTCTTCCGCTTGAATCTGATGCAGGAACCTCCCGAACTTGCCATGTCCGGTGAGGACCTGCGTCATGCGGAAGGTAAGGACGCCGTGAGGTCTTTCCAGCCACGCCTCAAAGAGGGGACTTACCGCCATAATCGTGGCGTGCCCAAACTCGATGGGGTTGTGTCGTTTTATTGTGGAGATTCTATGGCCACCCTTCAGCTCCATCATCAGACTCTGGTTAATATACAGGCTCAAAGTACTCATCAATACGAATTAAATAAGCCCATATTCAATGCGGTTGTGTTGTTTTATTGTTGAATTCCTATGGCGAACTGTCAGTTCCATCATCAAACCTTGGTAACCATTTATGATCAAAGTACTCTTAAATACGAATCACACGAGGCCAAACTCAATTGAGTTGTGTCGTTTTATTGCGGAGTTCCTACGGCCATCTTTCAGCACCATCGTTAGATCCTCCATGTCATTACAATGTTGCATGCACTTTACATATGTATACAAAATTTCAGCTCAATCGGTTGAAGATATCTGCTTCAAAATTGAGTTGAAAGATTTGAGCGAAACATACATACTTATTTACATACATACTCGTACATTGCAAATTAATAAAAAACTTGTAAAAACAATCAGGTCAATACTCTTTTAACGTATAAAAAAATTCCTAGGTATTCATGAACATAGAATTTCAAAAATAACTCTCAATAGGTAGAGTTCTATATTCTACCGGGCCATTTTCCTCACGCAATTTACATTGTTTACAGTTTAACGAACTAATTAAATGGCGCGACGAGATTTTAAATACAGAACGCGAAACAAGGACAATCAAGATGGCTGACATTTTTTTTAAACCGTAGTGTGGGAATCATACCGAGTTCTTCTGCCTCAAGATGCACAGATTGATTGTGATAGGCAGCCATAATTTGCGATAGTAATAAATTGCATGCGACAATTGGCGTCAATAGCCACCTTCCGTTTCGAATACAAGGCGCGAATTGTTAAGAAAATTGCTGTGAGTTTTATATAACCAGCACGTACTCGTATGTAGGTAGATTATCTTTATTATTTATTCTGAACTACGTCCTGAAGACGAGCTAAGAGTAGCTATAATAGTCACAAACTACGTAGGTGGACTACCTAGATATTTTGTGTATTTTGGACACCTAGATCCTGAAGTTTTTCTCTGAATGAATTAGACAGTAATACAAAACTATTATTGTTTTTGTTGTTTACAAATCTTAATTACTCTAAGTAGGCCGATGACGTTTTACTTTGTTTGCATCAAGGACATTACTGACACCCCGAGCCTCGGAAAGCACGTAAAGCCGCCGTTGGTCCTGGTGGTCATTCGATCTTTGGCACTCGGTACTGGTACTTCATCAAACGCCAGATAGCCTGACCAACAGTCTATACAAGGGTATCGTGTTGCCCAATAACAGGGTTGTGGTGGAGGTTTGATAGGCAACTCAACTCGATGGGTTTTTTTTTTGTCGACGGGGAAAATTATCTTATGACAAAACCCGCTCTTGGGTGGAGCGGGAGATAGTGTCAGACTCTTACTGACTAAAAACCCCGCGCCGTTCCTTCTAGCCTTCATACCGGGGCTCGAGCTCCCTTTCGGATTACCCTGGCCCCAGTAGGCTTCGACCCAGCTGGGCCCCCGCTGTTGCTGACAACTCCTTGAACGGTGCGCGCCGTCGACGTCTTGTGTTCGGTCCGGACAGTTACCAGACGGTCGGACAGCGAGCTACTCATGGCTCGCCGTCCGCAAGTCTGCGTCTACAGTGGCTGGAATTCGGGATCGGAATCCCGGCGTCGGCGGCGAGAGCGCCGTTGCCTGATGCGGTCGGCCTCCTCCTTTGCTAGCATTACTGCTTCGCAGAAAGAGGCCACCGCCTGCCACTCCTCCTCCCTTGTGGGAGGCTTACTAACTTAACCGGTTGCCACTACAAAACCTTACAGCTCCATCGTTCCAATTATGAATGACGATTTTAATATTTGAGATTACTTATTAATTTTATTTCATTGAAGTGCATGACATTTTAATTATATACTTATTTATTCACATTACAATCATCATCAAAATTTATAGAATTTGTATGCTTACGAGTAGAATGCAGCGCACTTTTATTATTCTAAAACTTCTCATGTATGTTTTATACCTGCATTGAGACAAATAAAATGATTTGATTTGATTCCATCTGTTTGTGAGCAATGTGCCTACCTAGTGCATTTTAAGTTTGGCTATTGAAGAATAGCCTTGGTGCTTGGTTCATCATCATCATCATCATCATCATATCAGCCGAAAGACGTCTACTGCTGGACATAGGCCTCCCCCAAGCGTCGCCACAACGACCGGTCCTGTGCGTCACGCATCCATCGGATTCCCGCGACCCTGACCAGGTCGTCGGTCCACCTTGTTGGAGGCCTTCCAACGCTGCGTCTTCCGGTACGTGGTCGCCACTCCAGAACCTTGGGAAGTTGCGCGGTGTCTTCTCGTCTAATATACCACAGTGTCTCAAGACGAAAGTCTATGACCAGTGCGTGTTGCCAGTGATGACTTATGGCTCCGAAACGTGGTCGCTTACAATGGGCCTTATAAGAAGACTCAAAGTCACCCAAAGGGCGATGGAAAGGGCTATGCTCGGAGTTTCCCTGCGTGATCGCATCAGAAATGAAGATATCCGCAGGAGAACCAAGGTTGCCGACGTGGCTCGAAGAGTCGCCAAACTTAAGTGGCAATGGGCAGGGCACATTGCACGCAGAACAGATGGTCGATGGGGACGAAAGGTTCTTGGTGCTTGGTTACGATAAATCAAATAAATCACGCAATTGAAATGAATTGACGGCAAATAAATACCGTCTATTTACTTCGCGTCTGGTTCTAATAATTTTGCACATTTCAAGTAACGAATAGTTAAGACTGTGGGGGGAAATAGATAGCTATACTTATCTACTAGATAGTAAGAAGGAAAACGGCCCCGACTTACGAGTTATGGTCGCGGTTTCAAACCCAGCCAGGCGCATTCCTTTGTGTAATTTATTTCATCACCACGAGAGCACTCAAAACGGTGATTTCCTTTAAAACATCGTGAGGAAACCGGTATGTCCTAGAACCAAAAATTCGAAGACATGTGACATTCAGCAACCCGCACTGGGCTCGCGTGGTGGATTACGGCCCATTCCCTCTCCTAGATAAGAGGCCTGAGTCCCAATAGTGGGAACATTACAAGGCCGACTATACTTATCTACTTGTCTCTACTCCATTTGTTCAGATATCTTCTTAACTAAACGATGTCTTTTTATTTAAAAAACATTTTATTTGTCCATATCTTTTTTTGATTAAACTAAAAATAACAAAGATATAGCCCATTAAAGTTACGTGTGTGTGTCTTTAATGGGCTATATCTTTGTCTGTTTTGGTTTAATTTTCAAATAAAAAAATACGTGCCCCTTATTTTTGAACAATCTAAAAGACAGACTAATTACATTTTTTACGGCCACTAGCTTTTTCATAATAAAGTAAGTTATTATTTGTAACATATATTAGAAAGAATTTATGAAATCTGTTCAAAATTAGCACTGAAGCCATACAAATCTGGTGGAAGGGTAAACTGTATCCCTAGGTACTAAAATGTGACGTCATCGTCATTAGGTTTGGCGGTAAGTTGATTAGTCTCCCCTCTTTAAGGCGTGGCTGGAAAGACCTCACGGGGTCCTTGTCTTCCGCATGACGCAGGTCCTCACCGGAAATGGCACATCCGAGAGGTTCCTGCACCGGATTCAAGCGGAAGAGACGCTGTTGTCGTCACTGTGTGGAACGCCCGGAGGACACGGTGGAGCACATAGTCGAGGTGTGCCCTGCTTGGGCGGAGCATCGCTGTGCCCTCGTAAGGGCGATCGGCGGCAGAGACCTCTCGCGCCGGGCCTTGGTTCAGACCATGGTCTGAAGCGAAGAGGAGTGGCAGTCGGTCGCCTCCTTCTGCGAATCAGTAATGCTAGCAAAGGAGGCCGACCGCATCAGCCAAAGGCGCTCTCGCCGCCGCCGCCGCCGGGATTCCGATCCCGATTTCCGGCCACCGTAGACGCAGGCGCGGACGGCGAGCCATAGTTAGCTCGCTGTCCGACCGTCCGGTAACTGTCCGGACCGAACCCAAGACGTCAGCGGCGCACACTGTTCCCGCACGCCTCAAGGAGTTGTCAGCAGCAGCAGGTGCCCAGCTGGGTCGAAGCCTACTGGGGCCAGGGTTATCTGAAAAGGAGCTCACGCCCCGGAAGGCTAGAAGGAACGGGGTGGGTTTTTAGTCAGTAAGAGTCTGACACTATCTCCCGCTCCACCCAAGAGCGGAGTTGTCATTGGAAGATATTCGCCCACAAAAAAAAAACGCTATTTCTTACAAAAGAAATAGCGAGATGTTTCCACTACGCTCCCACTTTCTCTTCATATAATGTGAAATTGCTGCTTCATTTTATAACTTTGAAGAAGAGTGGGAGCGTAGTGGAAACATCTCGATATTTCTTTTGTACGTACGTAATATAATTTTGAAGCTGTTTTATGAAAAAGATTTCATTTTAGTGTTGTTTGTTGTTTAATTTTGAATACTGTACAAAAATAAACATCGAGCACTTTCATAATATATATCAAGAACAATGTTATGCCCATATTAATGGGCATGCACGATTCCTATTGCGAATACTGCGTCGCCTCGCTCGCGTGCTCTATTTTATTCTACATGAACCGTATATTTTTACGAGATAGACGCCTAGTTTTGACACCGTTCAGGGGTCGTCCGAAAATTTCCGAGACATTCCTAAAAGATGTTTTTGTTTTTATAAATAAAACGGCGAAACATTTTTATTGGAGTGTCTGGGATAGACTCTACAGTTCACCCAAATGTCCGTGGCTTTGTAAATTTTGATCCAGTGTCGGCAATTTAAGAGAAGGCAACACTAAACTTGACTATAGTGTCAATTTACATTGATGAAATATTTTTTAAATCGGTGAGGGATTTCCAGTTGTAATTTTAAAACACTTCATTCTACATCTCTCTCCCTTGTCTTTTCCTACCTAACTAAATTGTAGTCGGCTGGTAGCCCGTATTTTACATGGAGGCTATCAGACTACAACCGCAAGGTACTTCCTTGGATACATTTTCTAGCGTCTGGTTACCTGTAACGACTATCAAAGATCTACGGATGACCACCAGAGCTAACGGCTTTACGTGACTTCCGGCGGTTTGTCAGTAATGTCCCAGATAAACGTAGAAAAGTACATATAATTTGAAAACTTCACATTGGTACTTGTCCGGTTACGGACCCGCAGTCTCACACATAAGAGACCATAAGAGGCCATTAGATCATCACGCACGATGCATTGATTAAGTTAAGTTGCGAAATATTCGTTATACCTATATAATATATTTTCAGTATATTTTTATTGACATACATTAGTGCTTGCCTGCGATCCCACCTGATGCTAAGCAGTGATGCAATCATTGATGGAAATTCTTTTATATTTTAAGAATTTTATGTATGTATTTCTTTGTTTAAAATTTAAATAACAGCACCCAGATATGACCCAGATTACTTACACACAATGACAAATATGTTGTGACAAAAATTCTTTTCGAGACTAGACTAGACTAGAAAAGAATTTTTATGTCTTTAACGAGGTGTTACTCCTAAAATTAAATTCAAAAGTTTGGGCATTTTTATGTTTTACGTTTATTTAAAGGTGGGTCGACTAATTTGGACTTGGCGCTTAAATGACCGAAAAGCAGTGGTGGCTGAGTGGTAACGAGTGGCCCTGACTTACAAGTTGTAGGTCGCGGGTTCAAACCCAGCCAGGCGCATTACTTTGTGTAATTTATTTCATTACCACGCTGAGCCACGCTCTCAAAACGGTTAAGGAAAACATCGCGAGGAAACCGGCATGTCCTAGAACCAAAAATTCCCACTACTAGACAGGAGGCCCGAGTCCCAGCAGTGGGAACATTATAAGGCTGCCAAGGGTAGGGGTAGGTTTCTCGACTAGTCGGTCTATCGCAATTAATTAGCTAATTTAGTGTTTAACGGGTTTCATGACTGTTCTTGTAATATTGGTTTAAATCTTAAAAAATATAAAGTAAACGCGATTTACACTTATTTTGGCCAACTTTCTGTGTGTCAAAAGTGACGACTAGTTGCCTATTAGTGGACAAAATATGCCTATAATAGGACTAGATATACTCCCGTATACAGGGTCCGATGTAGTGGGGCAAGCCGGGCATTTGCCCAGAGCGGCACAAAATGAGGGGTGGTAAAATTTACTTATTCCTATCTTTCAACCTAACCATCTACGCCCAAGTTGGCAGGTTGAAAATTTTATGTGCCACCTTCCAAGCTTTTTCAGGTTGTATGTTGGAAATAAGCACCAGAATCTGCACCTGCAAAAGTCACTACGTGATGATCACGACTTAAGTAAAAGGCGGCGAAAATTTTCTTTGTAAGGAGCGGCTAAATGGCTAGATCGGGCCCTGCCTGTATATTTCGTCTAGGTGGTCGGTCCATCTGTTAGAACTAACAATTTCTCAAACGTATTTACATTAAGTATCAAGCTAAACTAGGTCGTAAAATATAACAGTCTGAAGCCTCGTCTTAAGAGCCAAAAGACTGCCACTGTTAGATATAGGCCTCCCCCAAGTCTAGTCAAATCAATCCGTCCCGTGCGTTTTGCATCCAACGGGTTCCCTCAGCCTTCACCGGGTTGTCGGTCTACCTTGTGGTTGTCGGTCTACCTTGTGGTTGTCGGTCTACCTTGTGGTTGTCGGTCTACCTTGTGATCCTCTGAGGTCTCAGCCATGACTACTAGGTATGGCATAGTCAGCCTTTTAATGTCAAGACATTATTTGTCACTAATAAGGCCTTCCCTATAGGAATAGAAACTGGCCGTGGTACACCACGCGGACCCAGTGCGGATTGGTGGATGTTACGACTTCGAATTTTCATTCTAGGACGTTCAGGAGGCTACCATACGATGTTTTTCTTTACCGCTTTAATTCATTAAACCCCAAATAAACGATTCGCTCTCTCATTGTCTCTAAGTACGGTATTCGAAAAATTTAGAGTAAAGGTATTTAGTCACCACAAATTACACAAAGTAAGGCGGCTGGCTTTGAACGTTTGAACCCACGACGAACAACTCGTAACCCGTTACGACTGGGCCACTATTGCTCCTCCATGGGCATTGTCGCCATTTGTAAAGAAGAGCACCTCCACACCTCAGAGCCAGTCTTTGACGTTTTCCCTCGGGAATGACGGAGTCAAACAGCTTTTTCAGGCTGCTTTAAGACCTGCTTTTAAGAGTTCTGACGCCTTGTCCGTATGGCAGTTTCGTACATTTTTTAACGTACGATTAAGGTGTTTGTACGAATAGGTACTCAAGATTGCTTAGTGGCATAATGCATCATGCTCTTGGTTAATGTCAACTCGATACATCATTAAATAGCATAATCAGCCTTTTAATGTTCTCACTGCTGAAACTCAGGCCTCCTTTCTAGGCTTTCCACCACGCGGGCCCAATGCGAGTTGGTGAATATCTTCGGATTTCTGTTTTTTGGACATGACGGTGAAGGAAAACATCGTGAGGAAACCCTCACGATGTTTTTTCCTTCACCGTTTTGAGAGCAGTGATGATGAAATAATAAATTAAACTAATCACATGATATCGTGTCGTTATCGCCTAATGTGAAAACTGCCGACATCGTACAAGCTGACGTCCAGGATTTCTCGTTTATTAGTACCTACCTAGGTCACCTAAATGGGCTGCAAGCTATTTTTATTTTTTTAATATTTTTATTCCTCTATTTTATTTGAATACTGCAATAAAATATAGAAGTAGATCTGTGCACCAATTATGTAATAAGAAGTGCAAAACAACTGAGCGAAAAAATATTCCTACACGAAAATAGGTACACATTAGTCTTTTGTTTTGTTTTGAAGAATCGCATTCCTTTGTTTCCTCAACAAAAGAAAATTATGCGTTTTTCCTGCATGTGATTGTCAACACTTACCTATACATAGCAACACAGCAAAGATGTAGGACTCACCTTTACTAAAGCACAAGACACAAGGAATGGCCTATTTTAACTGTTTATTCAAGTGATATTTCGTACTCTGTGCTGTTTTCAATATTACATTTGTAAAGCAACAAGCGCCCACATCAATACTAAAGTCCACTTCGAAATTCTATGGCTCTAAAAATAGTGAGTGAGCGAGAGGGGGCCTGATAACGACAACCGGGTGTTTTGAATATAATAGTAAACAAGGGCAGGACAATGAACGCGATCACCCCGTAGTCAAGTGACCGCACTAAACATCGCGAAATTATATAAACACATCACTATGACCTTCCCTTACACTGAAGGTCATAAAGAAAAAATAAAAAATCCAATGAGGACAGGTTAACACACTAAAAATACATTTCTGTCAATTTTTAGAATATCGCTGCGAGTTTGCGAGAGCAATTACATAAATAAGGCGTTTTATTATAATTTACGTCAACATTTTTTAACTCGTAAATTAACAAAGAAACTAAACATTCAAATCTATGCGAGCAGGATTCTTACCTGATATGTTGATCAATGAACACTTTATGTTTGTTTCAGCAGTCGCTTTCTGTGATTAAATTTTAAAATTCACGTTTTTATTTACAAGGACAAAAAGACAGAGACATGACGTCACTGACGTTTTTACATTACGTTCCGTATCTAAAAAAGTCCAGTCTTGAATCTTGAACCCCACGCATGCCTATTGCTTTGTTGTATCATTGTGACAACTAGTATAAAGGAGCCAGAAATTGCGTAGAATGGAACGTTTTAACATTATTCAGCGCTTGCAACACCGTACAGGGATACTTTTGAAATCGTTCACAATAGTGTCGACAATATTTTTACGAGTTTCGTTCGTTGTGTACTTTTCACACTCAGAAAATAATAGTAGTGCAAACTCAAATAAATCGCTATTGGATGTAACTTTTTACATTCACAATCACAAAGAAAATAAGAAACTAGGAACATCAAGTATTTTGTAATACTTGTACACATCACGCAAATAGAAATGACCAACAACATTTTTTCACTGTTACTGTAAAGAATTATATATAGTCACTTTAAACTCGAATCTTAAAAAGCGACCCTTTCGTAGATCATTCTGAATTAAAAAAAATATATATAAGAAGGCTTTTTTTCACGCGGCAACTCAGATCGGCGTGGGTTTCGATGATTATTTGTTAGCGTGGGTAGATTGTTTTAATTATTTACACGGAATTATATCAAAAAGTGCACTAGTATCGACGTAATAAAAATAATAAACCGAAGAATGGGTAAGTTGATTATTTGCTATCATTCATTTGCAGCTAGCGATGTTTCTTTTGTTATTGATTGATGTCATCTTCGGGGTGGTCCATCGGTGCGAAGCTTTATTTTTTTACGCCTTTGACTATTTGTGCGCCCGCAAACGTGTTTGGGCAAAGTAATGAAGAACTGGGTGCAAAGCGATGGTTAGTAAAACTTGACGAGTATTTAAAGTTCAACGTATATATTGTGCAAATTGACGTTTAGCGCACTATGGTGATTGTTATTGTACGAGAGATTTTTCGGATTGCACTTTTAAGATCTATGCACCAAGAGATGATCGTTGAAGCTGGTTGAAGCCTCGCTTAAGACCTTAGTGACCAACTGTGCAAAATATTCTATTTACAATTTAGAAGCAGACTAAGTAAATGTCTCACTTTGCTTTCAGTGAATCTACATTGAGATCACTAAAATGTTTCTTTGACATTTGGATATTAACTGACAACCAAAATCAGAACCACTTTAACCCTTCAGATACCGTCAATTAGAGACACAATAGTAAGACAATAGATGCGCGGCCACCGGGTGTCGCTTGGGGATTCATGAATTAAAACAAATGCACATCTTGATTTCTATTATGTTATATGATGGTAAGCCCCTGAATATGGCATTGATTCTGTTACTCTATTGTGTTGTGCACCTGATTGATTAATTTTTCAAATAGTTTGTGACCTTTTAGTGTGTTCATAAATAAATTTTCTAGGTATAATACCTCCAATCAGATGCTTTAGTCCTGTTGGTCCACATGGACACTACGCTTTTACAAAATCTTGCATAGGGCTCATGAGAAGTAAATCCTCCTAAGACAATGAGATAGTGAACCCCGATGTTCACTTGGGGTTTCATGAATTAAACTGGATTGTGGGGGGACTTTTGTTACAACCTCTGTATTTGGACTGAAAGCATTTGCCAAGATTTCCACACCACCCGTGGTTTAAGTCGTCTTTAATAACATACTTGATTTAGTAGGCGGGGTCAGACTGTCCTTAGAGCAACTGGACTGGTTAACCTTCTCTATGGCTGTAAATTTAACTTTTTGAATACCGTAACTAGACACAAGAGAAAGACAATGAGAGAGTGAATACCGGTGTTCACTTGGGGTTTAATGGATTAAACTGGATTATACATTGATAGGGACTTTTGTTACAACCTCTGTAATTGGACTGAAAGCATTTTAAGTATTATTGGACTGAAAGCAGTTGTTTTAATAACATACCTGATTTAGTAGGCGAGGTCAGACTGTCCTTAGAGCAACTGGACTGGTTAACCTTCTCTATGGCTGTAAATTTAACTTTTTGAATACTGTAATTTGACAAAATAAGACAATGAGACTGACACTGATAAAAGACAATGAGACAGTGAACACCTGCATTCACTTGGAATTTAATAAATTAAGGAAACCATATACATTTTTTTAGTTATTTCGTTGCTTTATTGTTCTGACAACAGTTACAAAAAGATTTGCAGACGCATTTATTTTGTGTACATCTAAGGAGTAGTAATAGAGTGAGACCAACAGCAAGCCTATTTATATTGAAAGCTAGTGCACTGGTTTACAATCTATTTCAAATCAGAAACATTTATTTTAAATATACCAATTACAGGCACTTTTGAATTGTCAAAATGAAGCTAAATTACGCATTCCAATTCCATCTCTACGGAAAAAACATGCAAGAAACTCTTAAATAATATAAGTAACATAAATCTTGGTAAGACATTTTTGTCAATCTAGCTAAATTATTCCTATACCTGTATGAACAGTCAAAAGAAACCTAACCTGTTCATATCTAATTATGCTTATTATAAGTAACACTTGAAATGTCAGCTAAACGCTCTAGTATCATGAACACTAAGTTCAAAATACCTTGTTTTTTTCTGCAGTATGTACAGGGTGCTAGGCATTTGAACTGTACCATTGACTGTTTGTGTTGGCAATACAAACTTATAATTTATACATACAACAAGAGTTCAATTTATATAATAGTGTTCTGTTATACTAAGTATCCTGTCTATATTTACATAAGTGATCTTCTTTCAACTTGAATCAATAGTTTTCTCTTCCCTCAAAGTTTATGGGCCCAGTATGTGGCCACGTTTATAGTGGCATCAGTAACATTTTTTAGGTCCTCCAAAGTGCGGATGACCCTTTGGGCACTCTAATAAGTGGGTCTTCTAGTCAGGAGCACCCCACTCGCACTGGGTGTTGGAGGGGTCTATAATCCCGTATTTTGCCAGGTTAGGTCTAGTCTATTGATTGCTTTCCATATAGTCCACTGCAGATGGCAGATGTGCCTGGGTTTGAACGATTTTGAGTGGTGTTGAGTGGTGTTCCTCCCACAACTACATTTCACCATAGGTGGTGGTGATATTTACTCAAATACAGTACTGTCATAAACTTTGGAAGCACATGTTCTTAAAAAAAACAAAACAAAGCTGACAACATGCAGGATAAATTACTTTTATGACCAATTAGGATTCTATTTAAAAAAAAAAATCTCTTTTGTATCCTGCATCGCAGCAATCTGTTTAGTAAACATTTAGCTGCTTCTGTGACTGACTTATCGTCTGGCTGTGGCAGATTGTATTGAAGAGAAACATTCAAAGAATTTTTCTTCCTATTAGCTGGTCTATGAGGTTAGGCACACTATTCCTCTTCAGTCTTCCAAATTTAATACTTCCAGATCCAGACAGCTTAGAGGCTAACATGCTTGGATAACTTATTCTGGTATTTTGCACCCCTCTGGAAAATTTCTTCTTTAACAGTTTTGAACTTAAGATCTTGTAGAATATATTTGTTGTTATTGCTTTTTGGTATGTTGAACATGCATCTATTTAATTATAAAAAATTGTTTAATTTTGTCGACACCTGTATTTGGTGAAAAATATAGCCTATCACTCAGGAATAAATCGGCTTTCTATCGGTGAAACAATATAGCAATCGAGCCAGTACTTTCAGAGATTATGTAATACAAACAAAAAAAAAAAAAGAAGAACGTAGAGGTGTAGATTATAGGTGGTTTTTACTTTTCCTGACCCTATGAAGTCGCTCTTGGGTCATTGGGCATATATTGTTGTTTGTGGTTTATTACCATAGACAATGTGAATGTGAAATATTTGAAATCTTTCGAATATGTCTGTATTCAAAAGATTTCAACTAGTTCTGAGATGACGTTAGAATAAAGGAATCGGGGGCGTGGCCTACTCGAGGCGAGAATCGAAACGGTCATAATTTGCCCAAACACCCTCAAAATATGATACTTAATTTTAAATTTTAATAGAGTACAAACACACGTCGTCTATTGGACTCAAAATTATGACATTTAACTACTATTCTATTCATCTAGAAATCTAGAAATCTGGTGAGGTTAACCAAAAAACAAAATCTATCAAATGTCTATTTGAAAATTCCTAAAGATTCCACCATAGCTGCTGAATCTCATTGACCTGGATTAATTTTCCAACAGGATAACAATCCCAAGCATTTGTTAAAACTGTGCCAGATTTTTTGAACAAAAAAAGAAAAGATTTAAAAAATATGCCAATGGCTGTCTCAATCACCTAACCTTTCTTCCTTGTGTAACTTGTGTAGGATAGACTCAATAGAAGCAGGAAAAATTTATCTCTAATAAATTTAGATCATTTAATTTTGTGGCAACTATTGGAGAGCTGGAATGTCAAGAAAATGCTAGAGAATAAAAGAAAAATTTGCACTTTGGTAATAATAATTTAATAATAATTAATTTTTTTTCTATAAATAAGTTTAAATTGAATTTTTAACCTAAGGTCAAAAAAATAATTAAAGGATAATAAAAAGAATAAGGAGAAATAATAAAGGATTTTTTTCTTTTTATTTGATTTTACCAAACTGCTTGGAAACTTTTTGATGGGTTTATAATAAACATTTTTTTTTACTTTCTTTATTTATTTTTTTTATTTTATTTTTATTTATTTATTGTTTATTTCAGGCATTAATTGACCCATAGTTACATTACTGAATTAAATAGAATAAAATTGTTATGACATAATAAATAAATTAGGTTATATAAATGATTAAAAACATTGTTAAAATTATTGATAAATTATTGCATTATATTATTAAATTAATTACTCAGGTATACTAAATTATTGAATTCAGTTAAATAAGTTTGAATTAAATTTTTAGCCTAAGATCAATTATAAATAATTAAAGGACTTTTTTACTTTTATTTTATTTTACCAGACTACTTCAAACTTTTTGACGCGTTAATAATAAACAAACTTTTAACTTTACTTTATTTAAATAATTCGTATTTAATGTTTAGTCTAAGATTAATTATAAATAATTAAAGGAATCGAGGGGATTGCATCACTGCTTACCATCAGGTGAGATCGCAGTGAAGCACTGATTTATATCAATAATAAAAAGACTTCTTTTTCCTTTTATTTGATTTGACCAAACTGCTTCCAAACTTTTTGATGAGTTTATAATAAACAAAAGTGAGGGAGTCAACCCAAATAGAAAATTAGCCCTTGCATTCACAGTTCTATATATGGAATGAGGTTATCGACAAGCGCTTGCCGTATCCCTCGACGTTTCGTTGTTAATCGTTCGCATTGGCGTCGGGTCGATGATGAAGTATCTGGGACTCGTTCTCGACAGCCGGTGAAATTTCTGAGAGCATTTCCGACGTTTGGCTCCCAAACTCTTCGTGTTGGCCTACCACCGTGGGATCTGGAGGGAACAGTCCTTGCACACATGCACGATATGCGCGTGGAGATGCAACGCCGGGGTGAAAACCCACTGCCGCGACAGGTCACGGCATGGCGGACAGAGCTCCAGCGGGATCTCATGGGAAAATGGCGTCAGCGACTATCTCAACCCAGTGCTGGGAACGCCACAATTATGGATGTAAGTCCCCTCATTGAGGCGTGGCTGGAAAGACCTCACGGCGTCCTTACCTTCCGCATGACGCAGGTCCTCACCGGACATGGCACTTTCGGGAGGTTCCTGCACCGGATTCAAGCGGAAGAGACGCCCGAGTGTCGCCACTGTGCGGAACGCCCGGAGGACACGGTGGAGCACACAGTCGAGGTGTGCCTTGCTTGGGCGGAGCATCGCCGTGCCCTCGTGGGGTCGATCGGCGGCAGAGACCTGTCGCTCCGGGCCTTGATTCAGGCCATGGTCCGGAGCGTGGAGGAGTGGCAAGCGGTCTTCTCCTTCTGCGAAGCAGTAATGCTAGCAAAGGAGGAGAACGACCGCATCAGGCAACGGCGCTCTCGCCGCCGCCGCAGGGATTCCGATCCTGATTTCCGGCCAGCGTAGACGCGGGCTCGCGGACGGCGAGCCATGGGTAGCTCGCTGTCAGACCGTCCGGTAATTGTCCGGACCGAGCCCAAGACGTCGACGGCGCGCATTGTGCCTGCGCGCCTCAAGGAGTTGTCAGCAACAGGAGGGGCCCAGCTGGGTCGAAGCCTACTGGGGCCAGGGCTATCCGAAAGGAACTCGAGCCCCTGTATGAAGGCTAGAAGGAACATTACTTTAAACTTAACGCTTGGTAACATTTATAAAATATAGTGTTTTAATAGCTTTTTAAAAGTTGGAATAGAGATCGATTCCCGTTTGTCTTAGGTAAATGGTTTTATAGTCTGTAGCTTATAGATCCCAACAAATCAACCGTGATAATAATTTTCAATTTTAGTGATATATTTTAGGGAAATGCTCCAACCAGCCTGCGAAATTATTTTTTTTTTTACGTTTTTTGCAATTTGCAGGCCAGTGACATGTTGTAACTTTACCAAAAATGATTCGCGGCAATAACAAGTATAATTTTAAATACAAGAATGATCTAAACATTAGCTCCATCAGCTTTCACATAGAATAGTTGCATGTAAGTTAGATTTCGGAGATTTTAACAATTTACACCTTTTCTATGTGGAGCGAAAAGCAAAAAACGTAAGAAAATTTGAATTTCGCGGGCTAGTTGGAGCATTTACCTTAAGTAGCGACATCTATATCAACACATAAGACCTAGTATTCAAAATTCTACATGGCGGTATCAGATTAATCCACGTGATTAGAACATATACAACCAATTGATAATAATCATAAGAAATCAATTGCTGGGCAGTTGCCCATACCAGATAATTCCCGCCTGTACTGGGCATCCTCCCTTTTCAATGGAGATTTGCGAGACTTTATATCCTGTTCCGCTTACCTCGAAAGCTACAAGTAAAATGAAAAAATATATAATGAGGCAAAAAATGCAAAAAGGTACCATTTTTTATCTTCTTAAAATATAACTTACTAGCTTTTACTCTATCTCCGCTTTTTCTCACTTAAAAAAAAAGCCTATGTCCGTCTCCAGGGTCCCAACTATCTCTGTACCAAAATTCATCAAAATCGGTTTTGCCATTTAGGCGTAAAAACGTAACAAACAAACAAACTCACTTTCGCTTTTATAATACTAGCTTTTACCCCCGAACCCCCCGGGTTTATTAATATACTTTACTTTTCCTCACCCTTTTCTCACATTAAAAAAAATAGCCATGTTCGTCTCCAGGGTCCCAACCAGGTTGCCATTTAGGCGTGAAGACGTAACAAACAAACAAACTCACTTTCGCTTTTATAATATTAGTAAGGATTAATAATAGTAAGGACTTTTCCAATATTATCTTTTTTTAAGAACGTTGCTCCACACTAGGAATAACTTCTCACAAACATGTTAACTCACAAACATAAAACACCCAGACCCGAAACAACTACGTGTTGTAGCAAATATTTGTTCCGCGCGGGAATCGAACCCGCGATACGCAGTGCAGAACCCAATCGCTCAGCTACTGCGCCGATCGTGCCGTCTAATCTTTTATCCGAGTTTAATTTGCGTAAGAGGACTGTTTTATATTATTTCACTTAATGCAAAAAAAAATACATACATCTAGTACAGTACCACTAAATATACATACATCTAAATAAAATTGTTTGTAATTTAAAATAATATTCTTTAACCTCTACAAAAGTATAATTTATTATTCGACATACTAGTACGATTAAATAAACATGCATATTTTAAAAATTCCGCAGTCCGACCGTTTGTTTGTTCCGGCTAATTTCCGAAATGACTGGACCGATTTTGACGAGACTTTCACTGACGAAAAGCTGATGTTACAAAAAGTAACTTGGCTTTTAATTTATCCGCAGACACGGGATTTCAAACTACGTAATACGTCTACTAAACGGTTGAGGAAAAGACTCACGCACTGGGCTAAAAGCTAATGTTGTTGTGTGTTGGTGACTTGAGCTTTTTTTTTCGATTGAATTGACTTAATTCTCGAAAGGGGAGGGGTACAAAGGAAGGTAGCATCCCGCGCGAACAAAGTCGCGGGTAACAGCTAGTTATGCATTAACAACAATTACAAATCCATTGAGCACAAAATAGATAGGTCCAGAAGCCAATCTTAAGTTTGTACTTCACATTTTATACCTACACTCGGTGGACGCTCACTGTTGAGTGTTTGAGACGGAACTGTTCGACGAGCGGGCCGTGGCGCTCTGAGATATCGTGTTATCAAATACCGGGTTTTTCAATACCGGTATTAGAATAGTTTAGTACTGTGATCACGTGATCACGGTATTGAATACAAGTTAATATTTTTTTTTAAACTAATGCCATCATAGGAATTTTAATTAGGACTTTAATAAAACCATTTAAATACGTATTTTTGTTTTCGAATAAGTTTTTATTCTTTCTTAACCGTTCTAATAAGGTTCAAGTAAGTATGCCGCTGCCGTACCTATCGTTTACTGGCTGATATATTCGATAAGTACCCTACTGGCCTTAGAAGTTAGCAAGCGTCAAGACTCGTGTCTTTCTTATTATTATAAGAATATTTACCATGTGCTTTTTGTACCAAAATACCAATTAAATGTATAATTTTGAATTATTTCATCGTACACGAAAGTAGTTAATAAGTACTAATTAGGCAAAATTAATAATAATTGACGTAAGAAAACAAAGCCACATCCAAAAAGCTCAATGGATTAACGTAATTCGTTAATGTAAAAATTACATTAATCCAGTGGAAAATGCCACAATTTTAGATGCTTGAATTCAATCTGTTGTGTATTCGTGACTCGTCATCAGTTTTTACAACAAAAAAAAAAATACGGTCGCGTGGTCCGTTGAAGACTGAGACAAACCCCAAAAAATACAAGTATTAATATTATAAGTGTACCATGTTGCTCGTCAACATTACTAACTTATCAAAAATACACAATGACCAAGTTCACATGCACATGTTACCCGGGTGATACTGATTAATAAAACAGTAACGTCGTATAGGCCTTATTACACTACGCGTTACTCAGACCGTTTTAGTCTATAGTTCGACGTATCTAGTCTATGGTTCAGCGTATCGCGTAGTGTAATAATGGTCAGACTGTCTTACTTGGAAAGAAAACAAAGACGAGTCTAAATATCGTGTGCTGAGTAACGCGTAGTGTAATAGGCCCTTAGCAAGTTGCGGGTGAGCTGGACATTAGAGTAGGCGCTTAATACAAGTGTGAGAATAAATTTACATCGTAATTTATGTTATATAATACAACTTTCTGCTACATATTACGACAAAACGCAATAATATATAGTAAAAATTACAATACCGTAACCACGGTATTGGCTCGTCAATACCGTGATTGAAAAATGACCAAAATATATCCGTGTTCACGGTATTACGGAATCCCTTTTTACCGGTATTGAAAGCCTTAATCGTGTCCGTGAGCGGTGTCTGTGTGCGTTGTTCGATTGCACTTTGTAGATTGACTTCTGTATTTATATATTTTGTGCATTGAGGCTGCAAATGATTCAATGTATTCGAAATTACTTAGGTACTTATTATTTTACTAGCTGCTCTCAGCGGCTGCGCCCACGTGATAGCAGAAAATTATCTCAAGGGAACATACTTCCGGGTTAAAAAGTATCCTATGACCTATTCCAGGACATGGTCTATCCGTGTACCAAGTTTCATCAAAATCGGTTTTGCCATTTAGGCGTGAAGACGTAACAAACAAACTCACTTTCGCTTTTATAATATTAGTAAGGATTTCACACTAGCCTTTGCCCTTCCTATCTAATTTCAGCAATCGGACCAGTACTTTCAGAGATCACCTCCTACAAATAAAAAAACAAACTTTACCTCTTTATAATATTCGTGTAGAAGTGTAGATGTAGAAAGTGTAGATAAACCTTTTGTAATCTGTTAGAAGTTATAGGTTCATGGTTCCAATTGTTTATTTCCTAAGAGAAGAACCGGCAAGAAATTCCAAATAATTGAATGGCCATAAAGGTGTTTCTGGTCTGGATATCTTGCGTATGTGAGTTTATAATGTGAAGCGACGTACGTCGAATATGTCCAACAAACACCGTCGCTTTAATTCCGCCTGGGTTGCATATCCTCGACCAAATACTCCATCTCGTCAGCTCTTCTGTCACCGTTCTAATCATCGTTTCGGTCATTTATCGGTTTTATAATACTTCTTCATCATCATTTCAGCCGAAATATGTCCACGGTTGGACATAGGCCTCCCCCAAGTGTCGCCACAACGATCCTGTGCGTCTCGCATCCATCGGTTTCCCGCAACCTTCACCAGCTCATCGGTCCACCTTGTAGGAGGCAATACAACGCTGCGTCTCCCATTATGCGTTCGCCTCTCTACAACCTTTCGGCCCCAATGGCTATCTGTTCTGCGAGCAAAGGGCACATTGCCGCTTAAGTTTGGCAATTCTTCGTGATATGTCGGCAACTTTAGTTCTCCTGCGGATATCTTCATTTTTTATTTGATCACGCAAGGAAACCCCGATCATAGCCCTATTTCAGTGACTTTAAGCCTTCTGATGAGGCCAATTTTGAGCGATCCCGTTTCGGATCCATTGTCATCACTGGCAACACGCATTGGTCTTGGACTTTCGTCTTGAGACACTGTGGTATGTTGGACGAGAAGATACCGCGTAGCTTCCCAAACGCTGCCCAGCCGAGTGGGATTCGACGGTTAACCTTTCTCGAAGTTAGACCAACCTACACAATTGGACAGTCTGTCCGAGGTAGACGTAATCGTCCACAACTTCGAGGTAGAGTCTCCGACATTGATAAGAGTGGGCGCTACTTTTGGTTTTATCCATGTTTATTTTAAGACCCACTCTTTCGGAAGCCCGACTGAGGTCATTGAGCATTGTGCTAAGCTCCTCCATGGTCTAAGCCATGACTATTATGTCGTCGGAAAACCGAAGGTGAGTGATGTACTCGCCATTGACATAAATGCCTAGTCCATTCCAGTCCAGAACCTTGAAGATACCTTCCATTGTGGGCGTGAACAGTTTCTGAGAAATGACGTCTCCCTGCCTCACACCTCGCTGCAGAAGGATAGGTTTCAAGGTCTGGACCTGGAGTCGGACTGACATAGTGGCGTTTTCGTACAAACACTTCAGCACTTCGATGTACCGATAGTCAATTTGGCACAGTTGGAGAGACTGCAGTATAGCCCTAGTCTCGATCGAATGAAAGGCTTTCTCGTAATCCACAAACGCTAAGTTGAAAAGCAGGTTATACTCCTCGGTCTTCAGTATAACCTGCCATATGTATATGGTCTATGGTGCTGAAACCTTTTCGGAATCCGGCTTGTTCGGGAGCCTGGAAGTTGTCGAACCTGCTCGCGAGACGGTTCGTGATGACTTTGGAAAACAGCTTGTAGACGTGGCTCAGAAGTGAGATGGACCTGTAATTCTTAAACAGGGTATTGTCACTCTTCTTAAAGAAGAGTACACCACACCTCTGCTCCATGCCTGTGGCGTTTTTCCCTCGAGTATGACGGTATCGAACCACTTCTGAAGGGCCTTTAGGACCGGTTTTCCACCCGCCTTTAGGAGCTCAGCCGTAATTCCGTCCTCACTCGACGCCTTGTTCGTCATAATATACTAGCTTTTGCCCGCGCAGCTTCACTCCCGCTCTTCCCTACTCCACCATACTATAGCCTACTCTATCCTTCACTGCCCTAATCTACTCTACACCTACACTATCCTAATTTTCATTTTATTATTCATAATAAATCCATAAAACCCTTCTCCTAACAATAACAAACAACAAAAAAAGAATTAGCCGTGCACGCGTGATGTTGCAAGGGAAATAGGGATTCTATTTTATAGGTTTTTGCCGTTTTTTGCAACGGTCGGTACGAAACCCTTTGTGTGCACTTGTTTGCTTTCTCTATTATTAGACTGCGTGTAAGTGATTATTTATTAGTTGTCCACTTCTAATTCTCAATCCATAAAGCATGGTTCAGTAACATTACTTTCAGGCTAACTGAAAAGTGTTCTTACTTAGAATAAATGATTTGATATTTTGTATCTTTGTACAATGTTTTCTTTGATAAACAGTTGCATGCAATTTGCCAGGTTCCCAACCAACCAATATGATTGGACAAAACGTCTGTCATTTAGCAGGGCTGAGGCAATGCTATTATTATAGGCCACTTGTGCCTGGAAATATCCAGGGACTGTTGTTGGCTTTTAAGTTTCCGTACCCGGTTAGAGTGACCAACATGATAGGTATATATATTCACTGCTTGTGGCCTACTCGCTTGCGATGTGCGCGCGGAGTCTGGATGGCGCCTTTCACTCCCTTTAAGTCGGAATCAATTAGATTCCGACTTCAGAAGTCGGTGTTATGTTAAATAACGAAGAGACAAAACTATCTATAGATAAAGAACTATCTATATACGAGTAGAAACACCGACTTCCGAAATTTAAAGTTATTTTGTACTTTTCAGTGTTTCTTTTTTCATTGGAGTCGGTTGAATTTTTTTTTTGTAAAATGTTTTTTATGAATTATTATGATTACACCAATTCGCGCTTAACTTCCGTACTTGTCTAGAGATGTGGCGTTGCGGCAATATGGGAATACTGCTGGCAATATTGCCACCAATATTCATACTTCAGGCAATATTGCCGGGAATATTCCCAATTCACGACAATATTGCGGGCAACGGCACATCTCTAGTGTGAGTTAGTATGTGAATGTATGTCGTGAATGAAAATGTGTGGTGAGTGAGTCTGTAGAGTTCTCGAAGATGTAAAGGAAGAATTTAATTAGGATTAGAAGGAGAATATAAAGGTAGGACAGTGTCAAAGAAGCTCCTCTAGAATCCGTTCCGTGTCTTCGTAACTGAGCGACACAAGCCATAGCTTAAGGCACTGTTTGACCTTATGGACCTTGTGGAGTTTATATATTGCCAGCTTCCTATTTATTTTGTTGTAATAAAATAAATAAAACGGTAGAATAAATTCACAAAAAGTGGGTAGGTAAATCTCAAACGAGTTAGGATGCACTCTGTGTAGTCACTCACTCCCTGACACTAGTGCGTTGCGCACTACATCTCTAACTCACACAGACACTCGCTCACCATAATAGCCTTACAACTTTTTGTTTTTATTTTCGTTTTTGCTTTAATTTCAATTTTTTATGTACCCACGTAATTTGCATAAGATATAATTGTATTTCTCCAGAGAAAAGGCACTGGCTTCTGTAACATAGGTTAATCATCTAGCACAGGAGTCAGGGACTTCAATAAAATTGTAAAACGTTTTATGTAAATAAGGGTTAAAGGTTATCATTATTATTATTTTTTTCGCTCCTTTTGTTACAAGATTTTTATTTTAGTTGTCTATTTTCACATTTTAAACAAACACACTATCTTACACATATTTATCACAGTTAAGATATTTCGTTAGTTATTAAAACACCCTACCACAGTATTACAATCACGGATATCGATTACAATTTTCCCTACAGTAGCGCAAAGCCTTTGATGGCGCGCGATGCCGCCGCCAGTGTAGGTACAGTTCTCACATGCAAATTTGCTAGAGTGGTCACAAAATGGGAAATAAAACAATTGTGATTTCGGGTTCCGTACCTTAAAAGCAAAAAAACGGAACCCTTATAGGATTACTGTGCTATCCTTCTATCAAGAACCTTTATCTCGGGAACGCGTGAAGGTATTTAGTTGAAATCTAAATTATATACTTAGGTTTGCTGTCCCATGAAGCTGTGAAAAAATCAAACTTTTGGGCTTTTGGAAAATAAAATAATACGGCTGTGTTGCAAAAAAAAGTATATTTCTGCACTCTCAAGGGAATCAAAATTCATAGGGTACTTTCCGTTGACCTAGAATGCTGAGATTTGGCATTAAGCAAGGTCTTGTAGCACAAGTGTAGAAAAATATGTAACAGAAACTAGACTTGTAGAATTATACATGATCCCCACGCCACGCGACGTCATTCTACGGACAAATCAGGCTTGTTACACGTGTGCATCGGTTTAATATAGTTCTAGCTTTAGACTTGTCCTAGTAGGGTTTGGAAAGCAGAAAAAAAATATTTGTGCTGGCGTAATCAACGAATTCTTGGTGAATTATTATGCAAAGCGAGTTCTTGGTACTTTCTCTGTACTCGTAAATTAAGATAGGCGCGAAATTTAAGTCAACAATCAACGATTATGTTGTGATTTTTTTTTACTTCATTATGAAGTATGGAGCTAGAACTACATTAGACCGACGCTCTCGTATAACACGCCTGATTTGTACGTAGAACGACGTCGCGTGGCGTGGATCTAGTGTAGCTTTACAGTAGTATCCATATAAAATGTATGGAAACCGCGACGCGGCCAGATCGGCGTGTGAGTCACACGTGTGCCATAGTTCTTTGCCATACCTTTAAATGGACGAATCAAAACGTATGTTTTCACAAAATTAATTTATCAATTTGTCAATGCGCTTAAATTAAATGACACTGTGAATGAAACGTCCACAGCTAGACCTCTTTCTTTAGGCCGTGGCTAGACCCCATCAATCTGCCGTATCATAAAAAATGAATTTAGTAATCTTATAAGAACTTTTCGCGTATCATGTGAGTAAAGCGCAGGCCACATCGCCAGCTAGCGGGCGGGCGGGCTAGGCGGGTGGGCGAAGCGAACGAAGGAAACCATACAAACTACGCGAAATATTGGCGAGCTAAACTATGGGGTTCACACCGAAAACTATGGACAGACGAGCGACTTTCGTCGATATGACATATTCATCGTTCACAAACTAAACACTACACTGCTATTCGAAAGACGAGCGTCGACTAGTCTACCCGAAACGGGGAGGACGGGCGAACGAACCGAGGGCGCCAACGAGGTGAACGAGTAGAATCGTCGGATATTTCGTTAGCTTATCTCGTTAGGTTAGTCGGTAGCTCGCGGTGTGAACCGAAGTGAAACGTGAAGTGAGAGGTGAAACGATGTTCGCCCGCCTAGCCTGCCCGCCTGCTAGCTGGCGGTGTGGCCTGCGCTAAAGCTGTACTCCATCTGTTTAGGTAGTTAACTAAATATAAACCATCTTAGTATGTCTATTATAAAAAAAAAAAACTAAATATTTTATCAAAAATGTTTTCTGTATTAACCTAAACCGATGTTAGGTAATCAACTAAATTTCAATAATCTTTATATATGTCTTTTAAACGATTTACTTTAAATAAAAAAACATCAAGATTGTCTACCTACACAGATGGAGTTTCCTACATTAGATTGATTTGGTTACTTAGAACGACGTCGCGTGGCGTCGCGTGTCGTGTATCAAGTGTAGCTCTAAAAACCTAGTTGCCAGGCCAAGTGATCAGGTGAGATGGTGGTCAAACGCCTATTATATCTAGTCTAATAAAAATGTGTGTAGATCGACGCGCCCATATCGGCGTGTGTGACACACGTGTTAGCAGTGTAGTTCTACCCAAAGCCTTATTTTTTTAGAGCTTCGTCTCGAAGCGATGAAAGTCAACACAATGCACCCGCACGAATTTGATACTTGCACCCACCTATCTTAGTAGGTAGTCTAGGAGTCTATGATGGTGGAACCGGTGCTGGTAAACCACGCCAGTACTAGGACTTGAGAGAACTAGGAGTTACTAGGACTTTGGAAGCCAGAAAAAATCATCTCCACTTTACGTGGAAGAGAAAAAAATATTTTCTTTATCTTCGTGCACCTGCACATTTCCTAGTAATTTTGTTATTGTATGGTTTGCTATAAATACCTTTGAATAAGGAACTGAAACCAAAGCCTATAGAATCTTCAATACAAATCACAAAATGACTTTGATTGTCAAAGTGATTTTGAGATTGGTTCCGTACGTATTCATCGCAATACCTGTGTATGTCAAGTTGCGTTCGTAATAGTGATGTGCAGTCACGGAGTAAATATAGAAGAGGAGGCGGCCTAAACAACTGTGCACTGTGACTCTCAAGTGAGTCCTGACGTCATCACGGTGGGCGTGGCTTAAATCAGTGTATTGTTGGCGTTCGTCCTGTTCACAACTTCGTAAACCTACTTATTTGGCATCATATTCGCGATAGAAAAACAAAAAAATTAAGTGTTGTATTTTATCTTGTAAATACTACTTGGATCGACGTTCTGATGCTATGGATGCCATCACATTTCATTTGTAAGTTATTTTATGCATAATTTATTAAAATACTTCTAGAAAAATCTCTAAACGTCAGCATTTCCAAATTTAATTCTACTCGGCGACACTTTGTGTCATGGGAACTAAATATATTTAGGCACGTAGAGCTCAGTATTAATATATTTTAATAATCATACGTACTGAAATTTGATCATCATTCATTCCTAAAGGTCCTTTAATCGCCAAAATATTATTTTTGTAGTTTTTATATAATTTTGTAAACAGGTCGCCATCTATCGTCAAATAGCAAAATTACAGGGCAGTATTTAGAAGCCAATTATTTTACCGAATGTCCCATGGCTGATGAACTTGTAAATACGAGTATAATACTTATATTCCTCAATATGATTTGGTCGAAAAAATTTTGCGACTTTAAGACACTGCTTTATCCCCTAGTCACATAATCTACTATTATTGAATAGTTTCGGACGTAAACACGTGTTTTTTTAAACTAGCTTTTTAATCAATCTTGATCATTCTTTCTATCAAAATAAGCCTTTAAGAAAGTAAAATCTAATAAAAATAGAATTTAAAAAAATGTTACAATAAAAAGGTTTTTGATGGATTTCGAATGATCTACATTCGTCATTCATCAAATAATAGTATCACTATTTCAATAAAAAATATACGTATCGGATGGTTTACACAATTAATTAAAAAAACCACAGAACAGAAAATATAGGTAGAAGTGCCCCTAACGTGGCTAAGCACGGGAACCAGTGTCGCCAAACTCACACATTTGCGTATCAAATTGTACATTACACACATAAAAAACAGTAATATGATTGGCTACGAAGCTACGAATTACAAACTTAACTTTTACAAATCATATTCTTATTGCTTTCATAAATTAGGTCCTATTACAACGTAAGAAAGTTGTTATTATTTGACATGACACGAACAATAAAGAAGTTTTAACCAATTTACAACGAGTTCGGCTACTCAACGCTAGATGGCGCTGTAACCAATTTATTCTATTCAGAACGCTAGTGCCTTTGAAATAGATGCCATATTCACCTGCACTAGTATATAATATGTAATAGGCGAATTTCGCCTACTGTTGACACACGCGCCATATTTAAGAGGCACTTCCTCTAGTTTTCTTTATTCCGTGAAAAAAACAGATATCCCTGGTAATTCTGAGTGCGATCCTGTTGCATCCTGAACTTAATGACATCTAGTGTGAGATAGTTACGTAACTACAAAATAAAATCAACAGAACGAGCAAGTAGTTTTGCTATTGACCGGCAGATGGCAAATAAAAAAATGGGCGGAGTCTAACACCCCCTTACCCCGCAAAATGTCACGCTTTTTTTCTTAGGGATATCTTATTACAACATCTCCTCTTCTATATTTACTCCGTGTGTGCAGTATATTTGACGTTGCGTAAATCCGAGGGAAAAATACGATCGTTACTTTTACCGGTTGCATAAGTACGAAGAAAAGAGAAACTTAAATAAACGAAACTAAGTATTTATAAATACTGACAAAATGTCCATATACACCGGCAAAATTAGGGGAACACAAAAAAAAAGACGGTTATTTTTTTATTTTTAGCTTTTTTATGTAGGTTTTTAGCTTCATTTGGGCTTGGTTATTCTATATTATTATGACACAACAGAAATTAGGGTTGAACTTTATTTATTTATAGATATTTACAGAAAAATAAGAAATTCAAGAAATTTTGAATTTATTATACAATTTTTAAAATTAAACAACTTTTGAAAAACTTATTTTAATATCTTGTATTGCCTCCGCGGGCTCTAATTAGGGCTGGAATACGTCTGCTCATGCTTCTAATGAGACTTTCTATCATGTCCTGGGGCAAATTGACCCACTCTTCAGTCAGCGGCTATATTAACTCCTCAACATTCCTAGGAGGTGGAATCCTCTCTCGCACTTTCCGTCCAATCATGTCCCAGACATGCTCTATCGGATTCATGTCTGGAGATCGTGCTGGCCAGTCCATTTGTGTAATTCCGACTTCATTTAGGTAATCGCGAACCACGTGAGCAGTGTGGGGACGTGCGTTATCGTGCATAAACACAAAATCTGGGCCTATAAATGGGGCAAGAGACATTACATGGGGTTCCAAGATCTCTGTTATGTATCTGTGTGCAGTCAGAGAACCTCCATCGATGATGACCAAAGCTATGCGAGCTGTTAAAGTTATGCCACCCCACACCATAACGGACCCTCCACCATATGACACCGTTTCGGTAAAATTGTCTTGCTGATACCGTTCTCCTCGATATCTCCATATCCTTTCCCTCCCATCGATGAAATTCACACAAAATCGGCTTTCGTTAGAGAATAAAACTCGACCCCATTCATCGGACCAATCTTGGTGCTGAAGAACGAAAGCTAATCTTACAACTCGATGACTTACCTCAAGTTTAGGCGCCTAAGCTGGTACATATGACTTTAAACCAACTTCGTTTAACCTTCTTCTTACTGTTCGTTCACTTACACGCACGTTACGCACTTCTTCCAAGAGATTCGGGTCTGGACAGCTGTTTGACGACGGTTTCTCAACGTTTGCACCCTTATAAAACGTTCGTCTACGTCACTGGTTGCACGATTTCTGCCTTGTCCCCGCCTCCGCACGTAAGATCCTGTCTGTCTGTATCGTTTCACATTACGGTGGATCACAGATACTGATACACCCAACGCTCGACTCACTGAACGGTATGTGTGACCTTCCTCGATCATTGTCACAGCTCTGGCGACTTCGGTTGCCGGCAAATCACTCATTTTGTATGCAATACAATGTTAACTCTTCAAACAACAAAAACAAAATAAGCTAGGGCCACTATTGACTGCACAAACAAAATTCTTATCAAAAACACTTAAAAGCGCTGACTGTCAACAAACACTTAAGAGGGTATAATTTCTTTTAGAGTATTGACAAATGTCAAAATGTCTCAAAATGTTATGTTATACGACGGTAATATTTTAAATAAATGAAACACTTGACGAATTACTCACGAGTATCAAAAAAAAACAACCTTTTTGTGTGTTTTGTGTTCCCCTAATTGTGCCGGTGTGTCTAAAATCATTCAAGTTGTTAAAAGCACTATGGTTGTAGACCCGCAGACCGGTGAAAATCTGCCTATGGAAGTTGCTTATGAACGAGGATTAGTAGATCCAGTATATAATACAAAAAAAAAAATACTATTCTGGCGTCGAAGTAGTTCTCCACATCGCTGTCATGCGGAAATTAAAAGTACCCAAAAGACTAGCAGCGTGGCCACTTTGAATGGCAATGCTAATTCTTTAGGCGAAGAACGAACCAGGCCTCTGATCACGCAGTGTCCATCAGTTTTTTTTTTAAGTTTTTTAATCTATAGTAATATAATAAAGAGGTAAAGTTTGTTTTTTAATTTTTTGTTTGTAGGAGGTAATCTCTAGAAGTACTAGTCCCATTGCTCAAATTTTTTCAGGGATATAAAGCTGCTTTATTCCTGAGTGACATAGGCTACATTTTATGTACGCAGGCGAAGCTGCGGGCAAAAGCTTTATATATATTGCTTGCGCGGATCTAATTTATTCGTATTCACGGTTATGCACTAACGATGGTGTATAGCACTAGTTTGTAGGCGTAGCCACCGGGGCTGAGACTCCCTCCTCTTTCAGTGAGGTAGTGGTCGCTGCTTAGGGTGGTTGTGTGCTAAACTGACCCAGTCTAAGCGATTGCGCGGCGCGAGTTCTAATCTAACTTCATTGCTTCCTCAAGTTCCCCAAACATATATTCGATTTTATTTAAAAAGTGAAAAATGCAAAGCGAATTCAAGATACCATCAATGCCACTCTTTAAAATATAGTATAACATACAACTTTTTATTGTTTCTATGTGTTCTGTGTACGACTTTGTTTTTATTTTATTTTTTTGGTTTTTACTTGATTTAAATCATTTGGAAAGTGTTGATAGTTGGATATCGAGTGCAGTGTTTTTATTTATAAATGTGTCAATGCGCCGCAGAGCTTTCTTTAATGCGATTTCGTATGTCGTAATTCAGGAACTGCTAATGCTAGCGACTGGAATAATTATAAACAATTTTTGTTCATTTACTAAAAGCACGTAAAAAAATAACTTTTTTTTTTGTCTAAACACATCGTCAAAAACCTTTGCAAGCAAACTTAATTTTGCGGCTACATATAATTGAAGTGCAACTTGGAATGAAAAATTATTATTCCTACAAAAGTACCGAAGTTTCAGCGGACGAGAATCCAAGGCTTTCTTTGCCAAATTATTTTTTAAATTCATTATTTTTATTTTATTTTTCTATTTGGTGTATGTTAAACAAATAGAGATGTAAAATGTATTCTTAAATTATATTTTTGTGTTTTCAGTAATCGGCCTGCAGGGAAAGCTCGAGTAAGACCAAAGGTACGTTATTTTAGAACTGCCTGTTTATTATTATCATATTTTTTATGTATTCAAAAGCACCAGATATGATTAGGTAACATAAGTATAAGAAATGTTAAATAAATAGGTATCAAAAAGCAACACCAATAGGCACTTTTCCCATTGACATCATAGAGTTAAATTTTTATCTAGGTTAGCGTTATTTATGTATGTACCATTGCCTTGTCTTAATTTTTACCTATATGTGACCTTACAGGGGCCATGGTTAGCTCCGAAAAGTAGGGCAACCCCAGTATGAAAGGCACGAAGGAACGGGGTGGGTTTTTTAGTCAGTATGAGTCTGACATTATCTCGCGCTCCGCCCAAGGGCGGGGGATGTCATTGGGATGGTTTTTACCCACCAAAAAGAAACCTAAATGTGACCTTCCATATTTCTCAGTCATCTCAATAGTCATCCCCTTCCTAGCCATATCATCAGAGGCGCCGAGCTTGAAGGCTTCGACGTTCACGAGAAGCACTATCGCATTCCTGACTGGCACTAGTCTGACAGTCAAGGGGTATTTCATGTAAAGCGGACAACGAAAAAAATTGAGGTTCTGATATTCGTTCATATTGGGCATATTTGTACTTCTAGGGGATATGAACATGTTCACGGATTTTTTTTTTGACGTTTGGTGTTAAGATATGGGATTCTAAAGAATTTACCATAGATGGCCAAATTATTAGGGACAGTACTCATAGATATGTAATTTCTGATTGAAACACAGTTTTTAAGCAAACCAAACTATTTATATAAAAATCAATGAGTGGCATCGATTTCGTTGTTATTTTAGAACTCAAGAACGGGCTCACCTATCCAAACCAAATGTTTTAGGCTTTGTTCGGACTATGTAGTAGATGGTTTATGTCGGTAAGTCTCCTCTTTGAGGCGTGGCTGGAAAGACCTCACGGCGTCCTTACCTTCCGCATGACGCAGGTCCTCACCGGACATGGCAAATTCGGGAGGTTCCTGCATCGGATTCGAGCGGACAAGACGCCCGGGTGCCGCCACTGTGCGGAACGCCCGGAGGACACGGTGGAGCACACAGTAGAGGTATGCCCTGCTTGGGCGGAGCAACGCCGTGCCCTCGTGGGGGCGATCGGCGGCGGAGACCTCTCGCGCCGAGCCTTGGTTGAGGCCATGATTCGGAGCGAGAAGTGGCAGACGGTCGCCTCCTTCTGCGAAGCAGTGATGCTAGCAAAGGAGGAGGCCGACCGCATCAGGCAAAGGCGCCCTCGCCGCCGCCGTCGGGATTCCGATCCCGATTTCCGGCCACCGTAGATGGGGGCTCGTGGGCGGCGAGCCATGGGTAGCTCGCTGTCCGATCGTCCGGTAATGGACCGAGTCCAAGACTTCGACGGCGCGCACTGTTCCCGCGCGCCTCAAGAAGTTGTCAGCAGCAGGAGGGGCCCAGCTGGTCCGAAGCCTACTGGGGACAGGGTTGTCCGAAAGGGAGCTCGTGCCCCGGTATGAAGGCTAGAAGGAACGGGATGGGGTTTTTAGTCAGTAAGAGTCTGACACTATCTCCCGCTCCGCCCAAGAGCGGGTTTTGTCATAAGATGATTTTCCCCATCGGGAAAAAAAAAGATGGTTTATGTGAAGTTTGGTATGGTAGAGTAGGGTATAGTAGGGAAGAGCGGGATCGAAGCCGTGCGGGCAAAAGCTAGTATATATATTATATAAGGTTTTTTGATTTGGTTTTGCTAGTGGTATCATTATTATTATAATTGATATTGGACAACACTGTGAGATCGCGCTATTTTTTTAAAAGTGGCATTATTTCTAACTTTGTTGATTTTTTTCAATGTATGTTGAAAATCGGGTTCTATTTTGTTGCTAAAAAAAAAAAAACTAGTTTGATTTTACTAGTTTTTCCTGTACAAAATAGTCAATACGTAAGTAATGTTTCTTATTGCATTGCATATTTAAAGTTAAAACCGCAACGCTAATGTTCCTAAAATTGCTTCTTTTTAGTATGGACAAGGCTTCAGATACGTCTCCAAGAAGACGTACACAAATTAAAATTTTATTTTTGCACCCCAAATATTCCCAGAGAGATATACTCGTAGCAGCTATTAAAAGTGTTTCAAGGTCTTAATCCAAATAACCTTTACAGTTCTAGGTCATCTAAAAGCCTCCCGAGTTATTTTAGATGTTCTCAGCATTAGGGCCAAAGTAACTATTTCAAACATTGCTGTCGTAACAGGCAGTGGCCTTAGTAGGCCCTGTCCGTTTTGCTGAGATTTTTTTGAGGCTTACCGCGTCGCCGACTCGGGCTTGGTCCTTACTGGATGGCCGAACGGCGAGTGACCCAATGAACGCCATCCGCAAGCCCGTGCTTAACGTCCCGTTTACCACCTGACCGTTGTGAGCGGTAGTTTAGCGCGGGGCGGCGAGCGGTAAGATCAAAAGTATGAAAATGTATAAAGCTAGCTACGAGCTACCGCTCACAGCGCAGAGCGCCTGCGTATCGACACCGCCCCGCTCGCCGCTAAGACCGAAGTTGTGATCAGGCCGTAATGTGACCGGAAATTGCCCGTTGACTCCCAACACCCGGGGCGTCTCCAGCAGCAGCGGCTAGAAAGAGAAGATGTCCTCTCCCTCATGATTTCCGCCATCTCCTTCGCTCGTACTATGTTTTCGAAGCAGGAGGTGATGCTGCATTCCCTTCCTTCACCTATTATCATGCCTTAAATTGAGGCCAGATACGAGATGTCACTGCCGTTGATTGCCTCCACGGGGACACGGCTGTGCTCCGCCCTAGCGCAAAATAGTAACACCCGGACGTTACTTTCCGTCGATACTGAAACGAGTACCGATGCGACGGGTGGAGAGTGAGGACGCTGTGGCGCCAATGTAACCTCTTCTCATAGAGCGGACTTCCCGCCGCGATTGTGGCATGCCTTGCACTGGGTTGCGGCAGTCACTGACTCCATACCGCCATCAGATCCCGCCGGAAATTTGTCTGCAGTGGCACGTTTTGACACGGCAACAGATTTTTTCTCTGGCGTTGCATCTCCACCCGTCACAAAGCTAGAAGTACATTGCGTACACGTTTCCCACACAAGCCGATCTGGACGCGTCGGAATCTAAAAATTTTATATGAAAACTAGACCTGTAAAGCTACACAAGATCCACGCCACGCGACGTCATTCTACGTAGAAATCAGGTGTGTTACTCGTGTGCTAGCTTGATGCGTGGTGCGAGGACTACCTACTGCCCCTGAAGCTAACGGTGGCAGGCCAGCAAGGTAGCTTGCCGCTTCGTGGTTATGACTCATTGGGCTACATTTAGTTTGCGGGCCGGTTGCTTGCGCAGTGACCGCGCTACCACTGGCACCCCAAGGCCATGGTGTCGAAGTCGGGCTTAATTTGACCATTTTATTTCCTTTATCTGCAATAAGTTATAAAGACAAATTATCTAAGCTTGAATGTTACGGTTTGTATTATTATTAGAATTATTACAATTTTTCTTAATAGAATTAAAAGCACTAAAGCGGCGTTTTCAATTAATTAGTCGTTGACAACTTTACAAATCAGGTGAACGTAACCTTAGCATCGGTTCAAAGAAAATTGCAATTTAATTTTCCATATCGATGAAGCCTTACAAATAAGTACTTAATTGATATTGCGGTAAGATTTAATATCTTTGCTCGCTTACCCTATTGACTGTATCAATGATAATTTTCATTTTTAATTGTTGGCCGACGATTGTTTGACTAGTATTTCATCCCTTATCGCGACGTGCCCATTTGTGGCTCAGCTCGCCCATGGTTTAACGTCGATTGCCTTCAAGCTGAACAGCGTAAGCATTCGGCGTGACTTGCCGGGGTTGAAGCTCGTGACCGCAAAGTTCCGGATCTGAGCTCTAAGAAGAGAAGCTTTAACCTTGCTGCTAAGTCCTACAAGAAGGCATTATGTGGTCGATGCGAGCCTTCCGCACGCATCGACCACATCACCCATATTGGCACAAAGCTCTCTGCACAGCCGTCCGGTAGCAAAGCATTCTGATCCCTTGCCAAACCTGATGGAACACTGGCTTATGCGGCGAGATAAGAAGCAGGTCTCTTTGCATCTATCTTCGCCCATAATTCTCGTCTTGACACTGGCAGTGCCGCAGAGTCGGTGGAGTATGACTCTATCTCATTGCGACACTTCGATGCCCGAGGTTCGCATAAGGAACAAAGAAGTTCCGTGTCGTCTAGACGTGAACAAAGCTAGTGGACCAGATGGTATACCAGCGATTGTTCTCAAGCCTTGTGCGCCTGAGTTGTCTCCTGTATCGCGTTCGCGTTTGTATCGCCTCTCATTTAGGACTGGTATAGTGCCCAAGTCCTGGAAGCTTGCCAACGTGCAACCCGTGCCCAAAAAGGGCAGTCGTGCCGATCCGGCCAACTATCGGCCGATTTCAAAAACCACTTTACCATGCAAGATTATGGAGCGTGTATTGAACTCGCGCCTCATGGCATACCTGGAAGGTATGCCATGCTGCTAAGTAACTAGGCGTCCTTGCAAAGGTCCGGTGGTACTTCACATCGGGACAGCTTTTAACGCTATACAAAGCGCAGGTCCGTTCGTGTGTGGAGTACTGCAGCCACATATGGGCTGGTGCTACAAAATGCCACCTAGCAACTTTGGAGTCGGTGCAAAGGCGAGCTAAGAGACTAATTGGTGATCCAGATCTGGTTGAGTCCAATCTATAAAGTCTTGAGCACAGGCGAATGGTAGCCAGCCTTTCGGTGTTTTACAGGATGCATTTTGGAGAGTGTGCGCAGGAATTACATGACTTGATTCCATCATCTCACTTCTACCATCGGGCATGCCGAGCCTTCGCAAACTTTAAGGACTTGCTCAGTAGACGACAAAATCGGCCTCGCCATACAAATCGTCCAATCAAGTTTATAATTTTGTATGGTGAGGCTGATTTTTTTGTTCGATTTCTGAATAAAAAATATTGTGTAACGTTGTTTAGTTTCGCCTACTGAGCCCTTAAAGTTTGCGGAGGGCTGTCCCTTACACCTTGTATTAGTAAAATGTTTTTAATTGTAAATCAATCAATGATAAAGCGAACTTAATTTTTAAATATTACTTCTTCCAGATGTCTTTAATTTCGTAATACGCAATTAAGGAATCTGTTCATCGCATTCTGCATAAAACGCCTAAGCATAGCGGGCTCAATATCACGCATCTCACGAGGATTATTCCCTATTTGACTGCGAAACTTGATAATTCGATTTTTATTATATCCAACACAGTGTGTCGATAATTCAGATGTACGATGTTTTATTAAATCGATGCCTTATTGGTGCGATGTAACGTTTGTGTGAAAAACCCTGCAGCGATTGCACATTAGTTCGAAACGCTTAATGTTCCGTGTCATTTAATATTAGTATTCTTATAAAGGATATAGATTCCTTTTATTAATGTATGTTGCATATAATACCATTTTTATTATTATAGACACACCGTGTTCGATACTTCGATACAATAAAAAAATGGAATCATCAAGTTTTGCAGTCAAATAGGGCGGGCCCTCGCGACGAATATGTCAAGGAACTCCCCCGAAACGGTTTGACCGACTTTTATGAATCTGTTTTTGTATATTTGAGTGAGCATAGATTGTAGACTATTTTTGCTTCTAATAATTTGCCAGGTCAGCTAGTGGAACTGCTAGAGGTAAGTAGGTCGTTCGAACGTACATCAACGGTGCAAGTACGGTATTGACAAGTTAAAGAGACACATATTGCACGTCAGTGCATGGGTCGCCAATAAATTGTGAAGAAAAATGACTTCAATTACTTAACCGAGTTTACAAACCTGTAGCAACCTATTGTTTTGTGTATGACCATTATTTGGGTTCGCTGTCGTCCAACTAGTGGGACACTGTTATGTAAAGTTGACTTTTTAGTACCGATAGATTTCTGAATGTCATCTAATAGATGTTGTTAATGGTTTTGTTCGATATTGGACTAGTTATCTACATTATTATATTGTATACAGATTTAGACCACCCAGTTGTTTTTTTTTAATTGGGTAAAATTCATCCAGTGGCATCCCCGCCCTTGGGCGGAGCGTGAGATAGTGTCAGACTGACTAAAAACCCACCCCGTTCCTTCTTGCCTTTCAAACCGGGGCTGAGCTACCTTTCGGAGCTAACATTGGCCCCAGTAGGCTTCGACCTAGCCTCTGCTGTTGCTGAAAACTCCTTGAGGCGCGCGGGAATAGTGTGCGCCGTCGACGACTTGGGCTCGGTCCGGACAGTTGCCAGACGGTCGGACAGCGTGCTACTTATTGCTTGCCGTCCGCAAGCAAGCGCCTACGGTGGCCGGAAATCAGGATCGAAATCTCAGCGGCGGCTGAGACCCTGTGGGCGCCGTTGTCTGATGTAATCGGCCTCCTCCTTTGCTAGCATTACTGCTTCGCCGAAGGAGGCGACCGCCTGCCACTCCTCCTCGCTCCGGACCATGGCTTGTACCAAGGTCCAGCGCGAGACATCGCCGCCGTCGAGCCACGAGGGCACGGCGATGCTTTGCCCAAGCGGGGCACGTCTCCACTGTGTGCTCCACCGTGTCCTCCGGGCGTTCAGTGGCGATACCAGTGGTGGAGTTTTTCGTCGGTTATTACCTAATTTAAAATTAAATTGTATATAATCGATACATATCATCATCATCATCAGCAGCCTTTTTAATGTTCCCACTGTTGGGATTCAGGCCTCCTCTCTAGGAGAAGGAATGGGCCGTAATCCACCACGCGGGCCCAGTGCGTGTTGGTCGATGACACATGTCTTCGAATTTTTGGTTCTAGGATATGCCGGTTTCCTCACGATGTTTTCCTTCACCGTTTTGAGAGCAGTGGTGATGAAATAAATTACACAAAGTAATGCGCCTGGCTGGGTTCGAACTTGCGACCTACAACTCGTAAGTCGGGGCCATTACCACTCGGCCACCACTGCTCCACTGCCACACTATTGTAAGATTTTGTGTAATCTGATATTTTTAATTATTGAATTGAGACCGTCGCAAGCTGACTGTTTTTTACATAGACGTAAATACGAGTACGTTTCGTTACGTTTTTACGTAAATTGTTTGTTACATTGTGTTTTCTAACGTCTGCACCACTGGTAGTGGCGCCAACTAGTGGCGTGAATGTTTTCGAAAACCTTTGATGCTTATTTTTTTAGGGTTCCATAACTCAAAAGTAAAAATCAGACCCCTTGAAAGATTGCTTATTATACTAGCGACCCGCCCCTGCTTCGCTCGGGTGCAATATTATACATATAAACCTTCCTCTTGAATCACTCTATGTATTAAAAAAAACCTCATCAAAATCCTTTGCGTAGTTTTAAAGATTTAAGCGTACATAGGGATATAGGGACAGAAAAAGCGACTTGGTTTATACTATGTAGTGATGACTCGGGAACGCGTGGTGGTAGCGAGTTGAAATTAAAATATTCAGTATAATATTTTAATTTAGTTTGCGGTCTCTTGAAGCTGTCAAACAAATTCAAACTTGTAAGTTAACAAAAAAAGATACGGCCATTTATGTCGCTAAAAACTGAATTTGTTGTTACGTCACAAAAAATAATCCATTTTTTACGATTCGGAAAACAATCTATTCTGGAATTGAACTATTTACATAGGTAGGTTTGTAAGGAACCCTCAATGCGCGAGTCCGACTCGCACTTGCCCAGTTTTTTTATTCACTAGTAAACCTTTATGCTTTGTTGCCCACAGAGCGCCCGGGAAAACCCGCAGGCGGTTGCCAGCACCGCCCAGGACGCGTCAGCCTCACTCGACGCGTGCACTGAGGTAAAAAGAAGATGTTAACTTAATTTAATTTAATTCTCTCAAAGTATACACTATTACAAAGAGGTAAAGTTTTTTTTGTTTGTAGGAAAAATGTTAGCTATTAGAACAGTATTTCTACTACTTCTTCTTTCATGTTATGTTTCTGCACCACCCTAAGGTCGACTGGCAGATAATGCCTAAGGCATTAAGTCCGCCTTTGTACAACTCTGTGCGTGAAGATTTTAATAAATAAATAAACACTTCTACTTATAGTACTGGTCTGATTGCAAAAAAGAATTAACATATAGAAAGCGGCTTTCTTCCTAAGTGACATAGGCTATATATTCTAAGTACGCGGGCAAAGCCGCGGGAAATAAAGGACGAGATAGGGTGGGCAGGGCACGTTGCTCGCAGAACAGATGGTCGATAGATACGAAAGGTTCTGGAAAGGCGACCACGTACCGGAAGTCGCAGCTTTGGTTGGCCTCCCACAAGGTGGACCGATGACCTGGTGAGGGTCGCGGAAATCCGACGGATGCGAGACGCACAGGACCGGTCATTATGGCGACACTTTGGGGAGGCCTTTGTTCAACAATGGACATCTTTCGGCTGAAATGATGAGGAGATTATAAATACTCTGCGCGTTTCGTCCCGAGCACCAGTTTTTTTTTCTGCAATAGCATAGATGCGCACGGTGAACCAAAATATATGAGTACCTACTTACATAAAACTTTATTGTAAAAAGTAGTATCGTTGAGACTTAAAATGAATATGGTTCTTGGAGCGCCTGTTTCAGAAACAATAAATTAAATATTGAAAGATAAAATCGACAAAAAAAAAATTGCTTTGACTTATTATATTATATACCACATAAATGTCACGAATAAAAATATATGGAATGGTCGGACACAAGAATTAACAGGAACTTTTTTTGTACATAGGTTTTTGTGATTAGCGGAAAATTTAATACTCGATACTTTATTGCAATCCATTATGTATACATAGATGGTGTTGAAAATTATCTTAGATCAATATGAGGGTCCATGTATGTCGGGCACAGCCAAGAGAGGAAGAGGGCTAAGTAGCAATTCACACACAATGTTATAGATCTAATGTGATGCGTTTAATTGGCTGTGTCCTCTTAGCAACCCTCCTTTTAAAACAATAAGCGCTCTTATGACATACATACAGTTCTTATACCCAATTACGCCAGTAGATGGGTTTTTTTCCGGTGGGAAAATCATCAAATGACATCCTCCGCTCTTGGGCGGAGCGGGAGATAGTGTCAGACTTTTACTGACTAAAAACCCACTCCTGTTCCTTCGTTGCCTTTTGTACCGGGGCTGAGCTATTTTTCGAACTAACCCTGGCCCCAGTAGGCTTCGACCCAGCTGGGTCCCTGCTGTTGCGCGCTGTCAAAGACTTGGGCTCGGTCGGACAGTTACCGGACGCGGTAGGACAGCGAGCTATCCATTGCTCGCCGTCCGCAAGCCCGCGCCAGTAGATGGGATATGTTTTTCGACTGTATTTATTATTTATTTATTATATTCTTTATTGTACACCACATAAACAAAGAAAATTAAAATGAACGTTTATGTTTTTCGAAATGTATTGATGTAGTCAATGTAGGTCAAAATAAAAGGCTCGAGGAGTAGGGGCGCCGTATCATCTGACATGAGACCCCTGGCTACAAATGCCCCAAAGTGAGCAATAATTCGTAACATGTTATTCACAACCCTAAATTCTCTTCTTGACAAGAAGAGAATTTAAGTTTAAATCTCTTCTTGACAAGAAGAGAATTTAAGTTTAAATCTCTTCTTGACAAGAAGAGAATTTAAGTTTAAATCTCTTCTTGACAAGAAGAGAATTTAAGGTTGTGTTTTTTAGTCAGTAAAAGTCTGACCCTATCTCCCGCTCCGCCCAAGAGCGGGTTTTTCGTTGGATGATTTACACACCATAAAAAAATCCAGTTATCCAGTATCGAACAAAGCATTCAAAAATATTTGATACAGGGAAAATAAATTTGGATTCAAAATAAGTAAATTAAAAAATATATATAAAAAAACATGATCTATTTCCACCTAACGTTTGCAAGTCCATGGTAGCACACGTTCTATCAGCAAGTTAATAAATTCTGTTATTTAGGCATTGGTACGCCAGTTGCCGGCCAGGACCTCCATCTCCGTCGTCGACAATTCTACCCCACGCCCGACACCCACTCAGGTAAAAAGCAATGTTACTCATTTTCACTATCAACGGACGCGTAGCTTTTTAGACGCGTATTCGTCATTATGCTCTTGGTGTACACCTACGTGAAGCTTACATACAGCAGGTCTAGCCAAGCTACTACTATTTTGTTTAGATTCTCTTTCATCGATCACCTCGAGTAAGCTAAGCATCCATTCCTTTGTTCTGAACACGTGACTAAGCGTTGAGATAACGTCAGAATAAAGGAATCGGACGCGTAGCCGACTCGAAACGATTGTAAGTTGGCCAGGGCGGATGAACTATGAACCTCGCGGCAGCGTCATGCCATTATGTCATTGCTGCTACGTTTGTGAAGCTACGCGTCCGTGGACAGATGACCTAATTTGTGTTGTTCGTTTGATGTAATCTTGCAAATGTATTTTGAAACTACGGGTAAATACCCAATTGAACTGCAAATTAGTACACCTATCTGCTACTTTTTTATATTTGAAACAATTCATTTATTTAAATTGACATTCTTACTAAATATTTATAGGATAGTGACAAATGGAACTTCTAATGTCAAATGTTGCAACTGAATTTTATAATAGTTTAGTTATCTCTAACGGATTGAGAGGATAAATATATGTTTGGATGGCAATGCACGGTTAGATCTTGGCGAGCATGCGCAACTCTCTCTCTCTCATGTCGTTCATAGCAAACGACGAGAAAGAGAGTTGCGCATGCTCGCCAAGATCTAACCGTGCATTGCCATCCAAACATATATTTATCCTCTCAATCCGTTAGAGATAACTAAACTATTATAAAATTCAGTTGCAAGATTTGACATTAGAAGTTCCATTTGTCACTATCCTATAAATATTTAGTAAGAATGTCAATTTAAATAAATGAATTGTTTCAAATATAAAAAAGTAGCAGATAGGTGTACTAATTTGCAGTTCAATTGGGTATTTACCCGTAGTTTCAAAATACGTTCTGGCTCGCCAAGATCCGCCAGGCGTACTGTATGGTTATTAGTTTTTGTGATACCCCAACGCCTATGAACGTAGAGTTGCGGACTGCGGTGCAACTCTAATGATGGAGTATGAAACGAAAGAGTTTGCTGAGATGCATAAAAAAGCTATATAAAAAATAGGTAGATATAGGTAACTCACACCCAATGGTATCATACACAGAAAAAATTAAAGTAAATACGGAAAGTATTTACTTACTACGCTGCTTGTCTCACATCCTTTAACTCCACTACAGGCAATAAACCAATACGAAAGCGCAATATGCAACTAACAGACCACGCACACTTAGATCGCACGTTTGCTATTGGTAGTTGAACTATGAGCATTGCCCTACTTTGTGGCACGCCTGCCCCGCCCACAAGGTCATTCTAACATGTTTCATCGGTTTTGTGGTATCATACAGGGCAAGAATTCGCAGACAATTTATTTGTTCGGCCGCAGCTCATAAAATACTCAATTCTCATATCATTTCGAGATTAAGAACAGGGAGGGTGAACCCTTATTGGAGAACGTCCCACTAAATAATATAAAAAAAAAATTCAATACACTTGCTCATAAAGTGACTCTTATTGCACTGCACTTAGGTATATAATGGCACTTGTTACCAAACTGTGACATTTTGATTACCATTACGCACTAGTGTTATAATGTGGTTAAAACCTTATTGTTCAACCTCTCCACCGCCATAATTTTATGACATTTATCGTATCAGAATGGGCGCAAGTTGTCCCCCACAAACAAAAGAAAAACAAAATGGGCGCGCATATAAAAACAGTTTTTTTACCGCCACAAAAGTTTACTAGTTTTACAGTTATTTTATTCACAAGTGTATTGAAAAACGCCGTATGATACACGTGAGTAATTAATTATTACCATTCTCGGCTCTCTTAAGACCCTCGCCATGGCTCGGGTAAATACCGCCTCAACGGTAATCACTAACATTACACACTTATATCATAATGTACTAATAATAATAACAGTGCCTTTAACATCGACGCACAAACGACTACTACGGATCGAGTACAAGATTCTGGACGCGCCAGTGGTAAAAATGATTAAAGGATTTGAAGTATAGATCTTATTGTGTTTGCAATGTTTCCAGCCCACCATGACGCAGCAATACAGCTTGCGGTGGAACAACCACCAGCCGAACTTCATCTCGATGTTCACCACGCTCCTGAACACACAGACGCTAGTGGACGTCACACTGTCAGCGGACGGCAAGCAGCTACTCGCACACAAAGTCGTCCTCTCCGCTTGCAGTACTTATTTCCAAGTGAGTTAAATGTAACTATCTACGTATATTACGAGGATTTTTTTTTTCAAGATTTAGTTTCGCCTGTCCCAATTTGATCCACATCCCAGTTTCCGATCGAGCTGAAATTTTGCATGCATGTGTAAATCCGATGACAATGCAAAATAGAATTCATCAATTAATGAGTATTAATTTACATAGGTATAAAAAAAAATATTTATTATGAAACCTTGTTGTGAAAAAATTATTTTCAACGAAAACTTGTTTCACACATCGCCATCTATTCCCAAACTCAGCAGAGCTTAACTGATAAACTTACTTATATATTTCTAAATACCTACATATTATCGATAAATTACACCCAGACTCAAATGACCGTGCTCATTACACAAACATTTGTCTTGGGTGTGAATCGAACCTTCGATCTCGGTATAGCAGTCATGGCCATTTCGAATTGCATCGTCTTGAAATTAACTTCCATCAACAAAATAGGACAAAATAAATGGAGCAATCGAGACGAGGCTATGATTGAGCTTAGTGTGAGTTTGTGTTAACTGGAAGCCATTAAAGTAACAAATTTTTCATAACCGTGTGGTTACATTGGTAAGTTTTTTATGAATATACCTTTCTAACTAGACCAACAAGCCAGAATTATGCACTTAGGTATAATCTTTTTGTATTGATTTGGTAGCGTGATGATGAGACCTTACACAATCGTTATGAAAAACTAACTACTTACTGGGCGCTACAAAAAAAACGTAAAAAAAAATCTGCTGTACAATAAACGTGGTAGTGTTATGTATATCACGCAAAAACTACTGAACGGATTTAGATCAAATTTGGTAGGTAGGTAGAAGAGACACTGGAATAACACATAGGCTACCTATAATTCCACTGCTGAGCACGGGTCTCTGCCCGCGCGATATAAACTGTAGTCCACGCGGGCGAAGCCGCGGGCGGAAAGCTAGTAAAACAATAAATGTATGGTGCACACGATACATTTATTGTTTTTAGTTTTTAGATTTGGTACTTTTGTGGTTGTGGGTGACTTAGATAATTTTTACACATTACACGTTAACAATCAATGTATAGGTATTCAAAACACCAACACATTCAAATTGTATATATTTCCATAATAAACACTAAATCTAATCACAAATAAACAATTACACAATATATAAATGAGTTATTTATACACACCAACTACTCATTCACTGGTTCATCATTATTATTATTATAGTTAGCCCATATTGTCCCACTGCTGGGCAAAGGCCTCGCTCCACTCCTTCCAACGATCACGGTTCCTTGAACCGTGATCGTTCAACATGATAAAAAAAAAATGAAAATATATTGTAGTGGATTTGTCACTTACAAGTGTGCACAGCACTTATACAGTAAAAAATATTTAAATATGTATATAACAGTTGTGAGTGTGTATAAAGAAGTTATTAGATGTGCGCGCATCACGTAAAATGTACGGGATCGATGTAGATAACTTTTATACATTAAAATTGTGTGTAACTTGATATATTACTTAGGCTTTGTTTCATCGCAATCGGTTTACTATATCGAAAGATATACCTACATACTCCATTTATTGACTGTTCGCCAGGTCAGCTAGTAAAAATAATAAAATAAAATTACATTAAAGTTAATTGAAAAACGTTATAATGGATTCGAATAATATTGGACACACTTAAATTCAACGAATAGTTGAGAAAATTTCGTTAACATACCGGAGACGGCGAAACATTCTGAATCTACCGCCGGCTTTGATAATATAATTGCTTCTCCTTAGTCACCAAAGAGTTCGGCTAGTCACGATGTATGCTGCCTGTGAGACAAACGTGCGCCCGCGTCGATAAAGCGGGAACTAGATTATACCGACGCACACGTGTAACACGCCTGATTTGTACGTAGAACATCGTCGCGTGGCGTGGATCTTCTGTAACTTTACAAGTCTGCCATATAAAATGTTTGGAGACCGACGCGCCCAGTTCGGCGTACGTGGCCCACGTGTGCCCAGTGTAGTACCACCTTATAAGTTGTCAGCAATCTATCCGCGTTACCTGTGCTTATAAAACTTTTGTAATAGCTAATTTAATCCTGCTACCAGGCAGCGGGATTAAATGCTTGGTTTATTTACGCCTTCTATAATAATAGTGTGAGTGAAGATACCTGGAGATACCTACAGCAATGACTTATTTATTCACCACCTACCCAGTGAGTACACCACACAGACACACCACTCATACAACCATATGCTCATAACCTTAAAAGTATCTTATATCTAGGGATCAACTCAGGAAAAACGATTCGTGGTGTGTATTTAGGAAACAGAAGATTACCGAAGCGCAAACATGTTATAGATTAACCTTTTTGTTTCAAGAGATACAAGATTCATATAGATTGCGCTGCACTTTATATTAATTCATGAATACCCAAGCAACCACCGGTGGCCGCGCATCTATTGTCTTACTATTGTGTCTCTAATTGACGGTATCTGAAGGCTTAAATGGCCAGTTGCCGTAAAAATGTAATTAGTCCGTTAGATTATTCAAAAATAAGGGCCACGTATTTTTTTATTTGTAAATTAAACCATAAAGTAAAAAGATATAGCCCCATTAAAGTTAAGTGTAACGTCACGCCATGCTGCTTTTTTTTGCATGGGGTGACCTCATTTTATTTGGAGTGTTTTTAATATCATGCAGTTTTGATCACGCATGCAGGATTGCCTCGCTTGTGTCTTTTTTAATACAAGTATTTATAATAATGCGTGGAATAAGCACGCGGGATACGGGGCGTGATCCCGGAGAGCAGCCCCGCGCGGGGCACGTGTTTGTCGTCAACCACAACGCACAGCAGCCCGTAGAAAACTAGGTCGTAGGCGAGTATGTCTCATGTTGCGGCTGCGAACGTGATGAAATCTCCACGATATTAAAAACACCTTTATACGCGTCAGATATCCAGGACTGGTCTGAAGCATAACCGGGACATAGCAACTGGCGCCAGAGAAATACTTCTATTTTTAAATAATGCATTACAATTGATGCTTTATTTTTTTAGCAAGACAGAAGTTACATAAATATTACTATAATAACAAAATATGTCTTTTCATAGTATTTCAGTGGGTAGGTTGCCAGTTTTGGTTCGTGTTGGTTACTTTAGGAAATGGCTCGACAAATTGGATTTAGGATATTCCGATTTCCTCACGATGTTTTCCTTCACCGTTTTGAGAGCAGTGGTGATTGATTAAACATTGTTTATAGGTATTCTGAGCGAGGTTTAAAAACCCTCTGTTAAAAAGGGAGGATCTTTCAAACAGATAGATGTTATGTTTGCTTCGGACTATAACTCCGATTTTGATCCTGGGATTTAATCCCACGCAATAGAATTTGAATTAAATTATTGGATTTAATTGTCATATTTATGATTTTGGGTTTTTAAAGGAGGTATTATCAACTTTATGTTAACTCCACGAACTTAAAGTAAATATAGTCCTATCTATTCCAATCTCTGGTTGCGAGAAAATTTTAATTATTCCCCAAAAAAATAGGCCTTGTCAGCCATATTCCGTTAGATTACTCAACATTTTTCATAAATAAGTTAATTTATCTAAATAAGCATTTTTTTAAATCTACCCTCAAAACATGATAACTAATTTTGCATTACGTTCAACTAAATTGATTAATGTTTAGCTTTATGATTCTCATGTAAGTGAATTTATGTAATACGGGGAAAACGTAATGATTCAAAACGATCTCAAACCTCAACACTTAATTATTCACGCGATATTTTTTTGTTAATGGCGTACATTCTCTAAGCCATGTCTTAGTACATTAGTTTACCATTAGAATGCGGGTGCAACAAATTCTAACGTTTTTGTAATATTTAGCAGCAACTGTATCGAGTCAGCCTCATTCTCAACTCCATTTTACCGAGATCACGCCGGTTTCAATGATTCCACATATTGTCCAGTTGCGCTGACACTTGAGATTCAAAACTACAACAATTTTATATCACAATATCCACTAGGAATCAATTTGCGAGTAATTAAAACAGTTCTCAACTTCGCTCTAAGAAACCCCTCAAAAAACTCGACCCGACCTTGTGTTCTAAAGCTCTGTTCTTACATTTCAGACGCTGTTTGTTGAGAACCCGTCGCCGCATCCTATAGTGATCCTCAAGGATGTGACCTACGCCGATTTACGTGCCATGGTGGACTTCATGTACTGCGGCGAGGTCAACGTGACCGAGGAACAGTTACCACAGGTGAGCTGAGCGTCTAGTGCGAGTTTGTTTTAAATTAATGCGATCGATGTTCGGCGCTCCGATTGGCTCGCTCTCAAGCTGGGAACGTGAGCACTATGTACACAAACTTTTTATTCTCCGAGTTCCTGCAACTGCTCCATATAATGGATACGTTCGCGCTTCTGGAGCGTGTAAGGTACACAAACTCAGTAGATACCCAGCTTAAGTTCTTAACCAATCAAAGAGCCAAACGAGGTACACGTTGAGATGATGTTACTCGAAAAATTTTGGATTTCGGTGTTCAACAGTTTAAGAAGAATCGAAACAATAATCTATCGGAACTATCACAAGACCGACAGACTCGTATCAACGCACAGCCGAAACTACAGGGACAAGGAGCGTGACATTTTGCACAAGCTTTCATTTTATGATGTAGGCGAGTTCTAAGAGAGGATTTTCCCTCTAAGGGTTTGAAACGGGGGTGCAATGTTTGTAGAAATCTATTTTCAGGCGTGCGTAGCCGCTGGCAAAAGCTAGTTTCAAATAAATCATAAATGTGTAGGCACTTTGAAATTGTCAAAGTGAAATGATGCTAATTGCACATTCCATAGCGTAGATCTCTAGGGAGAACAAGAACAAGAAACTCCATGGACATTCTTTTAAATCATGTTGTGTATCATAATTATATCTTGGTTACACATTTTTTATTGCTTCTGTTATATGAGAACAAACTAAAAAAAAACTAAATAAAGATATTAAAAATAACAAAGCAGCCAGCATAATTCAGACACCGCTTGTTTAAAAATATATATAATATGGTTTTTGTTCCTTATATAAATATAAATAAGAAATACAATAAAATAAATAAAGATAATTTGTTTTTTTTTTAAACCATCTAAAACGTGTAATTAAAGTTACAACTTCCTAACTTCGAGAAATTGTTTTGGTAATATGTAGGAAACTTCTCTGTAATACTTTTTTTTAACTTTACTACGCGTTTTTAATAACTAAAAGTTAAAATGCACGTGTTCCTGTAGGTGCTGGACACCGCTAAGCTCCTGAAGGTCAAAGGCCTGACGGACATGCCGCCTGACTCCACACTGACGCGCTCCCAGGCTCCGTCCGCCGAGTTCCAGAGCCAGGGGGACTCGCTGGACTCCACACGCCACTCGCCGGCAGCTTCACCTTCTAATAAACGCAGGAGGTATGAGATCACTGTTTTCTATTTTTTTTTTTCTGATGACTCTATGGTGGAGCGAGAGGGTGTGTCAGACTTTTACCGAGAAAATGTACTCCTCTTCCACTCCTCTTTGCATTACGACCCAGAACCCCGGGGTTCCCTTTCGCTCAACCCAAGCACATGTCTATTATTAAAGGTGCACTTACACGGGTATCGACCACATCATCGCTTACCATCACGTGGTCAAACACGAGATTTCCAATAACAAAATAGTTCTTCGTAATGTCATAAAAGATAATTTACTATTTTCAGAAAGAAGTTTCCATTACGCTTGTTCTCGTAAAGATCTGTGTTACGCCTGGATAAGAGTTAAATACACAATCACAAAGCTAAACTGAAACAATCGCTTTAATTATACATTATACCATTGGTAAAGGTCACTTCCAAAGGAGGAAGTCAAATCAAACATATAAATGCCTCCTCCTCGAGTCGTATTCCTCATTACTGAGGGTCTTGAAGCTCCCGCTGGATTAGCTTCTTATTAAGGCCCAAGCGCCAGCACAGTGCCATAAAACAATGACTTTCTGAAGTTTACTCCTCGGTAATGGCCAGGGGGTATATACAATAGGTTTGAAAAAAATATACGAGTATGTTTATTATAGATTCAAGAACAACATTATGAACTATTGATTTATTCGTGCGATTAATAGTTATGTCTAAAAACAATATGTAGCAATTTCGCAACTTTTTCCTACTCCTTCGAAACTGCTTGGATCTTTAGAAACATTTTTACACATAAAAATTGGTGGTTGAATATTCTTCAAAGTGAGCATAGCATATATTATGTAAATCAATCAATATTTCGCAAAGAAATGGATTTAAAGTTCAGCGGGGGAATTTAAATGCACAGATACTAGTACTACCGCCTCGGCGGGCACGAGTATTGTGTCCATTTAATTCCGGCCAGATGTTCGAGGGAATATAGCCTTAATGGTCATTTAATTGTGCAGGCGCCGAAAAAGTTCAACGAGTTCAACCCAGCTGAACGTGCTGGAGAACGAGCACGGACGCGCCGACGTCGGCGCACAGACCGTAGAGGCCATCACACTGAGCAGTGTGCCGCAACAGCGGCGCATGCGCGAATACCACGAGATCAGGACCATCGACAACTCGCAGCAGGTAGACGACGTTAGTAGACCAACCCTTTTTTTTTTACTTTTTTTTATTTACACCACCCTACCTGGTGGATCCCGTTATTAACATTATTTCAACCTTTAACCGCCTAAGTCAGATATATCCGACATTGACTCGCGTTTGGTCGCACATCCACGACCAAATACTGCATCTCGTCAGCTCTTCTGTCACCTAGTCGCAAACACTACCCTGGCGACTAGGATGCGAAAACACTCGTCCGATCAATCCGGCGAGGGTGGTTAAAGAGTTATTATCATGTTTTGTTTTAATTTTATTTAATAACCCATTTTTTGTTGGTGTAATTTTATCATAAAACATCTCAAAAGTTATAAGTTATATTAATCTCATTAACGATTAAAAAGTTAATCATGACTAATCAGTCATGACACTTAGATTATAATAGAATTTAAAATGTGACGTCACGAAATTTAGGACCCCTTGTCACACAATGTTACACTTCGTTGACCTCCTCCCTCTCCCTTAACGTGTGACGTAATTTATGGATAGCTCCTTAACATATAATTAGTTAATCTGATATAACATAATCTAATTAAAATAAAAAATCGTTATCGTAACTAGGCTTCACCCACGTACCTACATTAAATATGACCTAAGTCACACAGGAATAAAAGCATGGAAAGTGGTGAAAAAATGTTAGCTATCTGGATCAGTACTTCCTCCAACAAACAATATTTCTTTATAATATTATTAGTATAGAAGTATTGATTAGTGAGATAAACCAATACTGAATCAATTAAACCATTTGTATTTATAATTCCAGACAACTGAACAGGATAACATGAATGTGGAGCAGCCCATCGGAATGGAAAATCCGACCCCAACAGCGATCCCTCAAGGTAACTGCAGTCCTTACTTAGATCTTTGTGTGATGGCTCCTCCGTTACGACTTGTGGTAACCACGCGGATGTACGGCTCACAAAACTGATACATTTATTTCAAACTAGCTTTTACCCGCGGCTTCGCTCCCGCCCTACCCTACTCCACCCTACTATACCTTACTCTACCCTACCCTACCTTACTCTACCCTACCCTACTCTAATCTGCCCTCTTACACTATCCTACTCCACCCTACTCTACCCTCTTAAACTACCCTAGTCCACCCTACTCTACCTTACTCTACTACCCTACTCTATTTTTTTTTTACATCGAGTGTTTTCGCGGCCTATTCGCCAGGGTCGTGTGTTTGCGACTGGGTACTCCATCTTGGTCAACTCTTCAATCCCCAAAGGAGACAGAAGAGCTGACGAGATGGAGTATTTGGTCGTGGATGTGTGACCCTGGAGGATAAAACGCAAGAGTGCTTTACCTTTAACCATCTATGTCGGATAAATCACACAAGGTGATTTATCCGACATAGATGGCTAAAGGTTGATGCCTAAATATATAAAAGCATTCACAATAACTAATTCTTAATTCAGAAGTCTGTCATGGCCATAGCGTGGCTGCGAAAGACTTACAACATCTTAAAATCAAGTGCCGTTCGACTATTCGGGAGCCAGACAGTCACGGTAACATCGTTGTGTACTCGTACCTATTTCGCAAGAGTTATCACCATCACACATCGATATCGTATCATTCATGTATTAAGTTGCATTGCTCTTTTTCATACCACTGTTTTTTTTTTTGTATATAATGCAGTAAAATGTCGTCCTTTTCAGCTTTTAGTGTCATATAAACATCTTACTTCCCCTTGTGCACCTGTTTAAGAAATGTCAATATATCTATGAATAAATAATTTGTGGAAATAAAACTTTCAAAATCCAGCAGTTAGTTAGTATGCAGAAAGTTCATTTGCTCAGCAATTAGATCAATGCATAGTTTATTTTCACGATAAAAATTATTGCACATAACGAAAACTTTTTTTTTTTAAAGTAGTTGATCTAACTCATCAAGACGGGTTGGTCTATATGTGCTTATGGTTGATGCCAGATAAATTTGCAACGAAGTAGATGTCGATTAAGGACAGCTTCTGCTAGCGCCTTTGCCCGCGTAAAATTAGGTTTCTCCACACAAACTTTAGACCCTCGTTTCATCCTTTCAGGTAGTGAATTTTAGAAAATCCTCTCTTAGTATCTACGTCATATAAGAAAACCTTGTTCAAAATTTCATGCTTCTAGTACTGGTACTAGGAGCGTGAAATTTCTGACCTATCAATATCTGTGTGTTGATATGTCAGTCAGTCAGTTTTTACTTTTATATATAACTATGCTATATATACTAGCCTATGTTACTCAGGGTGAATGTAGCTTCCTAAAGGTGAACGAATTTTTGAAATCGGCACAGTAGTTTTTGAGTTTATTCATTACAAACACACACAAAAACACAAATTTTCCCTCCTTATAATATTAGTGTAGATGTAGATTACCCTTTTTTTTTATTTAGTCTGTTAGTAATGATTGCTATCGCAAATTTATCTGGCGTCTACCTCGGAACTCAAGCGATTGCTCTCTAGCTGAAGCTCGCAGAACCTGTTGGAGACCTCAACAGACAACAATTTAAACGTGCTTAGAACTTAACAAACATAACACAAACAAAAGTATCAAACATCATCAGTTTCTCATTCACCTCTCATAACAATCCCATCATCTGCTTCTGCTTCATGTAATGTGCATGTACGCGCTCTATGTGTAGATAGTTTATTGTTTAACCTGTAATACCCGCTTCAACTTGGAACTTACCCTTGTTGAACATAAGCGGAAGCGTTCTTAAACAATACTAAAATTGCGTCTTGAAATAAACTTATTTGAAAACAACACCTATATGGTGTTGTTTTATACGCCAAAAAAGTCAAAGCAATAAAATAAAAAAAACGACTTATCACAATATCAGTACCCGACAGGGACGACGTTTTACTTTCCAGGGAAGGGAGATCAATGAGAAAGCGTTTGTTTGAACTTTAACTCTGAAATATGATAGTGTACCTAGAGAGTTTTATTAAAATACGTACATTTATCTCTCTTCCCAGGAGGACAGTGGACCATGATGGAGCACTCGTATCCGCGATACTCGAACACGTGCATAGGCGGCGGCACCCTGCAGCAGGACCCCGGCCTGTACATGAACAACGTCATGAACCCGCACATGGACGACCTCACCTACGCGCAGGGGCTGGGCGTGGCCGGCCCCTCGCCCGGCCCCTCGTGCGCCGACGTGCAGACCGCTGAACCTACGCCGCCGGCGCCCCCGAAGCGCCGCCGCACCACTAACCCGCAGTCCGAGGAGAACTTCCAGCGCGCGCTCGAGGCCGTGCGCTTCGGTGGTATCGGCTTCTGTAAAGCGGCGCGCATGTTCGGCGTCAATAACCGCACGCTTTGGCTCGAGTACAAGAAGAAAGGCTACCCCAACAATCGGCCCAGCATCAAGAGCAGGATTAAGCGCGAGCACACGACTCCGCCGCCCGAGCAAAAGGAAGAGCCGGCACAGCCCGAGCAGCAGATGGCGCTGCTGTGTCCGCAGCACCAGGTGCCGCCCGGCTTCCTGGATCCTGGCGCGTCGCACGGCTTTCCGCTGCAGAGCGTGGCACACAGCTCGCCCCTCAACCTTCTCGGCGTGAACTTTAACTCGATGCAATAGAACGCGGCCGGCGGCGTGTCGTCCGACGAGTCGTACTCGTTGTGACACGAGTGGCAAGGCGCCGACTGCGGCCCGCAGCCCGTCGCGGTGCCTTCGCCCACCTACGCCGCTCTCGCGCCCCCGAATCACATATACATGCATCTCACGTTGTAAATATTACTTGGAACACGTAACCTTTGTACTTATATCGGTATCAGCTGCGGACTCCCGCAGATCTTGTAGCACATTAGTAAGTGTATTGAGCTGTGACTGGCGCCTGTCGTCTTAGTTTAAAGGGAAATAATGGGGTGCATGAAGAAGCCTTAGTAGTCGCTGAACCCAACCGAGCGCTCGGCGCATTCCGGTCACTCACTATTAACCCTATGTGATTGACAAATTTTTCCTTCATGGTGGTAAGGCATCACAAACGAATCGTCTTGCATCGTGGGAGTGCCAGTGCATCTTTGGGTATGAAAATTAAATACAAGACTGACGGCTAAACAGCTATCGGCTTAGTTCTTGTGCTGACCAGCTCCAGGAAGATCCAGATATGGCAGTCTGACCACTGTCTGTGGATACCTGGGTCTGCCTGCTCTTCTCGTTACTAAAGTCGTATGGGTACGATGCAAGTAAGTAGTCCAGGATGAGAATTCTACCCGTAGCAAAATATTTGATTCTCTTCATGCTACCTATATATTTACGCTGACCTGTGTGGCTCAGCCATGGTATGATTAGTGCAAAGATCAGGCATACCGAGCCTGGGTGTCGACCCGCAGTGACAAGTACGACAGTCCTAATGAAATTAGAAAGACCATTTATTACTATAACCAATAATTACAAACGGGTGTTATAAATGCGTTGGATATGTTGAGACCAAGCTGGAATACAACCCTTCAAGAAGCTGGCATTTTTGGTCCCTCCAAAGCGGTCTAATAGTATTCCTGCCGTCATCGTTAACTCATAAGCTGAATCCAGGTAGCACTGGCCTTTACCACCCATAAAAGCCGACCACTTATGGTGACCTGTCAAACAAAGAAACTGTGGACAGACATCAGGGCTTGCTCGCTTCGTTGCACGCTTCATTCATCGCTCACCTTTACGTAATGTCGAGATCAAGAGCGAGCTTACGCGCAATAAAAATAAAAGCAATGTTTTTTTTATTTTTATAATGATTGATTTTGATCAAATTATGACGGCATACCATCAGTCCAGCTCGTCGGGTCGTTGGAAACATCATCACTTACCAATTTGTAGGTAAAGATAAAAGCAATATTTTTTTTTAAATATATTTAGTTGTAATATTTTAAAAACGAGACTGGCAACTATTAATGCGTAGGTATGTATACTACTTTGGCCAGTGTTCATGGAATACAATTAAAAATGAAATACTATAATATTGTATCTGTAAATAATGTAAGTTAATGAATGCTGCAGTGTTCCTGCGACCCTGACCAGGAGACGTCCGCAGCCGTAGTATTGCCATGAAACAAAAACGTATTTTGTAGATCTCAATAGAACTAAGTTATGAACTGTTCGGTAAACGAGTGTTTTTTACATATTATAGGGACGTGCACAACTGTAGTGTTAAAGTCGTCGGTTCAATGTGATAGCATACTGTTTATTAGTAGCTCCCGCTTTTTTGTATGTCCGGGACAGTTTCTGTAAGTTTGTCGTTGTCGTCGCAGCAATCATGTTTACATAATTCAATACTATTTTGGATTGAACGCCAATTAATTTTAGTAACTAAGTTAAGCGTGGGTGCTGGTCACTAAAGTATTACACGAGACAGCGACGCGCGTAGCGAACATTGGCCAAGTATTGCTCATATATTTGGCAGTAATGGCCAAACGAAGAACTGTGTTCGAACACTTAGCCTGACATTTTGATTCACAGGTTTCACACAGTTTTATTCATAACTACCTCTACTTCTAAATATTTTTATTGTTAACGTCGGGACTTTGCAGGAACCCTGTGTATTTTTTTAGTATTCGGAATCGTTTAGTAGTCACCTTAATCAAAGTACCTATCTGTAGTATTTTTTATTGTACTACAAATTATTATTTTATAGGTGGTGGTGTGTTTGTACGGCAGAATATGGAAATATGTTTTGTTTCATAACTCGGCTATGAAAAATAAAATTTACCTACGCAAAAAGTAAGAGCTAAAATATGGTCACTTTTTGACTAAAATATGGTCACTTTTTGACTAAAAAGTAACATTGATTAGAACTGATTTTAAGTTTCTATCATAAATATTTTGTTTTCTATGACAGAGCTGGTTGATTTTGATTTTAATTCATACATATGTTGCTAAAAGGTTAATTTTAAACTGCCAAACTTAAGTTTTTATTAAGAACCTCTGGTTTAGAGGGACACTACAAAATGGTAACTTTTTTATTAGACAATGATAGAAGCAAAAATGTATTTTGCAATATGCTTTCAATGCTAGTATGTAGGTAATATAAATGGACATACATTGACTGCAACAAAATAACCGACAAACCATTCCTTTGCATAGTCAAATGCCTTTTTACTTCTTCCAGTGAAAATAATTATAAGAATGTTTACTTATCATTCTCCGAGTTAGAATTATATCGACTTGACACTTTTATGTTTTACCTCACAAGAATTTATTGTTATACAAGTGAAACATTTTATTTAATTTTGTTTATAGTCATGTAGTTACCGGTTTAAATTATTGCCAACCATCCTCTCAACTAATAAACTCAACCTTTCAACCACAAATAAACTAAACCCCTTTGTAAAACTAATGACAAATGCTTTTAGGACATAAATGGCAGCTGCAATAAAAATACTAAGGAAATTTAAAATTTTCCTAAATCCTCGGCAAGCATCGTTTATCGTTCAATTTAATTCTAAATATAATTATCCCTTTAACAGCGTGCGTCGAATTTGTCCGACGATTGCTTTCGTGTCCTAATCGCCAGGGTCGTGTGTTTGCGACTGGGTACTCCATCTCGTTTAGCACTTCAATCCACATAGGTGATAAAAGCTGACGAGATGGAATATTTGGTTGAGGATGTGCGACCCTAGCGGAATAAACGTGAGAGTTTGTCGGATATATCCGACGTAGGTAGTTAATATATATAATTATTTTATTCAAATATCTTGTATTCTAGTATAAAACACACCACCATACTGAATTTCTGTTATTTTTTAAATTTTATACAAAAAAAACATTTTAATTTTAATTTTAGTCATAAAGTTCAGGGTGACTTTTAAATCAAGGAGTCGTAGTATACTTGCTAGTATATGAACAAAATATGTAAAAAAAAAAACAAACGGCTATAATATTCATATTCATATTCGACAGCGATGCGGAGGAATTTTTCGACGCCTTACATTAAATTGCTATAATATTTATGTTACCGCTGTTTCTTTCCACGATTTCAGTTTTAATATTAATTAAAAGTCATCTTGTATATTCAATGATTTGGAATGCCAGTAATGATAATTATGAATTAACAAAAATATTAATTGCCCTCATGCATTTACGTTAGACTGATAAAACAGAACATATCTTTGTTTTTGGACGTGTATTGAACACATGTCATCGGTAGCTAGGAAGCGTGATACTACGTCAACAAAACCTGTGGCCCTACATCTCAAAATCATCATGATTTCGGTGTCAGAGAACACATTTTACGAGTAAGCCATATTGTCGAATGACGCGTAGCTTCATAAACGCGTTTTCGCCATTATACGCTTGGTATACGCCTGCATGAAGCTTACATATAAAACTATGGAACTCTGGCGACGAAGCGGCAACGTCGAGCCGTCGTGTCGCGTCTATGAAGCTACGTGTCCATGAACAGTAGGCCATAGCTTCGTATGTAAGCTTCTAACGGGCGCACGCCAAGCGCATAATGACGAAAACGCGTTTATGAACCTACACGTCCGTGTAAAACGGAACTATGATCGCTTTGACACCTCGAGGTACGGGCCCAGGAACAATATTACCAGAGATCTCTCGTGTAAAGTAGTTAGGTAAGATGTAATTATGTCTGCATTTATAGCGTAAGTTAAGCTAAGCGGTGCCCGTGACGGTGGGCGACGGAGCTTTGTCGCTCGTCAAGGGCGGGATCTGTATCTGTGTTACTTGTATCGTATCGTATTAATTAGCTTGGTTATTATTTTTAGTCCCAAGACCCCTCGCCTATGACGACTTTTTGTAGCGACACAGTCACGCGCTTGCGAAACGCGCGTTACTAACGCGCTACAGCATCGCGACTGTATCGATGCGAACGCGCTACAGCATCGCTACAAAAAGTACCCGTGGGCGAGGGAAGGCCTAGTGCCCGGACGCGTAGCTTCATAGAAAGCTTCAAAGTTGCCATTATGAAAAAGAAGTCCGTCATGGTCTTTGACGTCAAAGGCCATGATAGCAGATGAGACAGATATATTTGTTTAAAATGACTATATATGTCGTTTGCTTTTTTACCAATTTTGATATTGTTTTCACAATTTGTATTTTTTTTTTATAATTATCGATAAACTGATTATATATGCATATTCTCAATTCATTAACATTATATTAGAAGTCGAGCCGCCCGCGAGTGCAACTTGACATCTGGTCACTACCGTCGTTTTAGAAGTATTACTTTTATTTTAATATTATACTAAGGAGTATTATATTTTTCTATTCGCCTAGATTTACAACGATGACAACCAGTTTCGGCGTTTGCGATCTCTGTAACTTTTTGTAATTTCGACTGATTTTTTTAAAATAATTTAGAAGGTTTCTCTCGTTTAGGCTGGCAACATAGCTGCTATGTATCAGAGATGATTCAAATTGTAAATATAATAATTATGTATATACTACCCACGGTAGGTAATTAAATAGGTTCCTCTCTTCATCGATTTATTTTACAAGTTTTTAATCAATAAGATTAACAAAGGTTGGAGTTCTACTAGATCATTATCAGTACGTTTGTGACATAGATTTGTCTTTTCGCAAGTCTATTAAATTCACATCTCTGGTGTTAAAACACCCTTATGGATGCGTGATATAGATCCTTACTATCGATACATCACATAGCTCGAGCTGCTCATCTTCCTCGCGCAGCTACTTTGCGGCGGCGCATCTTCATAGTACATGTTACTCGCACCGCTACATAGCTTAGTATCAGTGGAACTATGTGACCGTCACATAGTTTCCACAGCTTAGCTCATCCTCCTGCTATGCTGTGAGGATGTAATATCCTCACAGCATAGCACTTATCTGGTGGAAAGTAGCCTGCATCTGCCCACTTTATCATCACACCGTTTTTGTACCTGCTGTACAACTATCATACTTTCATCACCAAGAAACTACCTACTGTTATGAAATTCCCAATACAATATACTCGTATCATCAGAGAATAATTATACCATTTGCTGGGTTATATGCTACGTAACTATTTCGTCGTCAATTATATATTTTTTTTATACTCATACAGAAACAGAATATAAAGTTTTTTTTTATTAGTTGTACTGATACAGATCTAGTCGTTATTCAGCCTTTTAGTACAAGGTGTTATTGAAATAACTAAAAAAAAATATAAAACATTACTTTAATAAATTCCTCTTTATGAATTGCATATAGACAAAAGTGTGGGAAAATTTATTAAAATTGAAATTCGAGATTTCACGATGAGCGAGTGAGTTGGGCAATCAGTTATTTCAATAATACTTTGTATATCTCGAAAGACTGTTCAGAAATGAGGAAGTGAAAATTTTCCGATAAGTTGAACTCTATAATCTGAAATATTGGTATGTCACGTGTTATGTTTTAAGCATTTAACTTTTTTGTATTTTGAAGTATCGAGTGAGCGTATTGTTTAACATTAAGCTTGCCAATAGTTGTAAAGCTTTATTATCTAACGTCCAGTACATCGTTGCATGACTGGACCACTAGTGCTCAGATTATAGAGAAAGAACTGTTCTTACATGTATTATGTCACTACTCTCTCTCTTTTTCTTGATTAAGTGCCATCCAAGGTGATTTCAGAGTATTATGTTGGTCATAAAGTAATTGGCCGCGAAATATCGATGTTACCAGATAACAAAAATGATTTAGTTACTAAATCTCGTCTGTGGGTAATGTTAGGTAGGTTATAGTATGGTAAAATCTATACATATATGCATGTATAAAGGAGTCTGAACTTTGTCTGTGGGGTGGAAACCGGGCAGTAAGCAAAGAAAGATAAGTTTGCCTTAAAGCTCTTTTATGTCACGGGCTTGTATATTTTTCCCAGACTCAAAGTGCCAGGGATATCCAGCAAACATTTTTTTTTTTCAAGTTTTTGCTGTTTTTCAGCCCAGTGTCAAGTCGAAATAGCATTTCTATGAAAAATTCATTCAATATCATTAGACGAACTGAGAGCGTTTTGATGATTTTATTGATTATAATTCGATAAATTAATACGTATACGGACGCTAACATTTTTTTATTAACATACAATTTGACACTACAAGCTTTTGAGTTAAGCGATCTAAACGTTCATCCCGTTTGATTCTCTTATTGATAAAGATCTTGGAGCGCGGGCCAATCGGAGCGCCAAACGTTATAGACGTGGCGATCGCGTTAATGCAAAATAAACTTGCATTAGGCACTGACCTGAGAAAACTTAATAAAATTTTAATTTTGCTGGTTTCTATGGAACATCCACTAGTAGCAAGTGGTTCTTGTAGACTGACATTCACAGACTAATGTTTCATAACGGTCTGCGTGTAGTGTTACTAATTCTAGAACTACATTAGACCGACGCACACGCTCATCACGCTTGATTTGTCCGTAAAACAGCGTCGCGTGGCCTGGATCAAGTGTAGCTCTACTGGTCTAATTACGCGTCGACGCGTCGTGGCTTGCGTGTGCGCAGTGTACTACTAAGTACATTTTCAGGGATTTTATCAGTGTCACACTACACGAATACCTTCCCTGATAGCCACTAAGACAAAGCGCGACTCACTGTCACCGAAGCTAAGTCTGGAATGAATAGATTAGCTATTGCTTTCAGCTAAATGTTTAGCTATTACTGTATTTAACAGTGGTCTACTTAAGTACACCACTATTGTGTGGTTTCAATACATTACCCACACATGAGATAGTGATTTATATGTACCAGTGTTTCTTAAATAGTATTAATCATGAAATGTTAATAATAATAATAATGTATGGGTTTGGAACAGAGGGGCTACAGTCGTGCTCATTAACTAATAAATCATTATTACCGAGTCCTAACCGAAACGAAATGTCGCCCGAGTATGTGGTCGTCGCGTCTGTAAGCAATAAGTTCTGATCATAAACGATCTTGTATTGTGCTAAACTTGCTTCTGGTTAGGACTCTACGTAAAATAATGCCTACCCACAGACGCGTAGCTTCATAGACGCGTTATCGTCATTATCTGTACACACTACACACAAAAGTATGTAATTCTGTCGCCGAAGCGGCAACGACACCACGGCACGACATTACCGCTACAGAGTTTCATAGGCGTACACCAAGCAAGCGTATAATGACGAATACGCGTCTATGAAGGTACGCGCCCGTGTGCAGTAGGCCGAAAGCATCAGAAATTGTGTTAAGTAGGTAGACTTGATGAGGTTTCTGTGGAGTCGCTAGTAAAAGCAATATTAGACTTGATGAGGTTCTGTCGAGTCGCTAGTTAAAGCAATATATTGAAGCAATACGTACAACTAATTTATAGTAATTAGATAGATGGATCTACTTGCACAGTTATGATGGCCCCAGACAGTTCATAAATGTTACTAACATTTATGACCTTTGTAAAAGATCTTTTTGAATCGGTACATATTAATGTTACGAGTCACATGTATTCTTACCATATAAGTAAACAACGAAACGTCATGTTTCATCGCTTTTAACCGACTTCAATAAGAAGGAGGTCCTATGTTCCGCTGAACTTTTTTATTTCAATCGATTATTTAAATAATAATAAGTACCTAATGATCAAAATGTTTGATATAGTATCGTTACTGCTCACGACTGTCGGACCCCAGAGGTTGTTCATGAACAGGCATAATTGGTGAATTTTGTGCTTAGCACTAATACCTTGTTCTATACCAAAATAGATAATAAATAGTTTTGATTATTTTGTAAATAAACTCTTTTACTTAAACCTAATCTCCTCCCCCGTATCTACAAATAAAATTATACGAGTTTTGTTCGTCTGTAAGATGTTCTTAATAGTCGGAATAAGGTGTAATCACCCTTTTCGGAGCTGGCGTCGGATTGGTCCAAAAGTGTTTTCGTGTCCTATTCGCCAAGGTGTTTGCGACTGGGTACTTCATCTCGTTTGGCTCTTCAATCCCAATGGGTGATAGAGCCGATAAGGTGGACCTTAACTTAGTACTTAACATTATTAATGTGTGTAAAAGTCTTTAAAAATACATCTAATAACTGTTTTTTTTTATCTAATAACTAGCGGTCCCGGCAGACAATATGCCTGAAAACTTAAATTTTGTCTAAGAACCCGATTGCAGCGCCACCTACCGGGTTCCAGGTCCACCTTCCGGGTTGACAGGAAGTTGGGTGATAAAACACACCTACAGAAGTATAATCATTATTTATATAAGTATAGTTTCCCATCCTTTTATGAACTACTGCCCCCTTTACAAGCAAACAAAATTTTACAGTTAATCATACCGATTTTATTGGACTGTCTATTTCATCTATTTTTAATAGATTTATCTATTAAAAATCAATTCTATCTTTCTCTATATGTCCTACTTCGGATCGTTTGGAGCCGCTACCGCAACCCACGAAAAGCTCCAACATCTATTAGGGGCAGTACCGCCCCCTTTGGGAATGTATAGTCTAGATGCATCCTAAGCGCGTGTGCCACATTGCTCACAGTGGTTTTATTTTCGGCGATTATTTAAAAAAAAATTGAATTATTTAGCTACAGCCAATCCGAACTCTTCTGACGGCTGGCACCGGCGGACCAAACATTTCAAGCGACAGTCGCGAGTGCCTGATGAGCAGAACATTCGCAAGCAGATTTCCGAGCCCCTGCCCCCGCCGCCCACCGCCGCCAAGAGCACGCCCGCGCTACAGAAGCATGAGTCCTACCCGCAGTACGGCACGTCTAAGGTAACTATTACCATACAAACAAACCTAATGTATAATAAGTTCGTCCAAAAGACTAGCAACATTTATATCGCCACATAGAAACGAAAAGTCAAAATCCTGCACTGCGATGACTCTTAGCGATTAGAATATTACACAACAGTCCGGAATCAACTATCACGTAGTTATCCAGACACCCTTCTGGTCGTAGAAACCTCCCTGTTCCGTATACTTCTAAGATCTATAAGTAGGAAGTAATACTAATGGTGCTCAAATACCCTTTTTACATTAAAATCTATATTTATAAAAATAAAACCCATTTTCCGTTGTCACGACATAGCATGAAAACGGCTTGACCGATTTGGGTGTTTTTTTTTTTGTTGTAATTGTTATTGTGAGGATAAGGTTCTTATGGAAAAAAAAAATTAGGGTAGTGTAGGGTAGAGCGGGAGCGAAGCCGCGCGGGCAAAAGCTAGTTCTAAATAAAACCTTTTCTAATGTCTGTGCAACCGATTTTAACTTCTATTTCGTAGGTAAAAGGATGGCATAAACCTTTTGAACGCCAATTACTTGTATACAAGTTCGAGATTTTCGTGCCCTCAGCGCCACTACTTGATTACTTAGTATAATAGTACATTGTTACACTAGGGGTGAAAGTTACTTATTTCGTCCCGAGAAGGAGTTGGCGGCCGAGCGTAGCGAGGTCGCTAATTCGAGGGATGAAAAGTGCGATACTTTTCAGCCCGCTCCTCAGGTAACTTCAGACCTACTTTCAGAGTATGAGTAATGAAAAATAAATTTACGACTTTTACAAGACCTTTTATTTTGTTTTTATGGAAATTTGCCCTCTTATAAGCCATATTTTTAACTTTTTCACACATAATAAGTTCTTATTTGTTTTATATTCAATAGAAACAAAAACGAAATAGCGAATTAGCGACCTCGCTGCGCTCGGCCGCCAACTTCTTCTCGGGACGAAATAAGTAACTTTCACCCCTAGTGTAACAATGTACTATTACATTTGTTGCGTGGCGCTGGAGGACACATCGCGTATTTTATATAAGGTTAAGAGCAAAAAATGATGGTTACAATACCAACTATTTAATACAACCACCATTTGTCATGCTACCAACGTAATAAAAGTCAAAATCGGTTGAACGGACAGTAATAAAAAGGTTTTCATAAATTTCTAATGTAATTTGAACAAAGTATAGGTTAATTCAATTTTTTTCTCTGTCACTTAGTGTTTAGAAAGCTGACATTATTTGAATTGAAAAGCAAAAAACAAAAACTCCGAAAGTTATCTTCGATTCTGCAAGGTAAGGTAAACATTGCCCTTGTATCGGAGATAAATGTAGTACTGTCACTCTTCATTATCCATTTGGCCCATTTTCTTATTTTGGTATCAAGACTGAGTCTACGTCGAAGCTAATATCGGATAGCTTTCTAGTGCAGACTCGTGTAAATCTGAAACCAGATGTTTGATGCATACAACACTCCGACATCTAGGTCGATTTGAAATGTATTACCAAATCGACAGTGCCACTCAAGTTTGTAGATAGGATCCAAATAAATGAATAAGGTAGGACTGGAAATAGATGCGTTAGATGTCTACTTAAGTATGTGTGTCGACTAAAAATGTTTTATACAAGTACACAAAGTATTTTCGTCTCGAGTTTGCCAGTACCAGTTACAGCCTATAATTACATCTAAATGAATAAGCATTGTAACCGTTTTTTCCAAAAGACCAGCTAAAGACCGGATATATTGAATACAACTCATACTATATGGCTTATCTAAGAGCCAATTTGTATGAGCGTAGGCGTACCACTTAACAATTTCAATTCCCAGGCTATAGTAACCCGGAAGCCTCGGCAGGAACAAGAAGCTGGGTCGCTGCTGATCCGCGCCGTGTCGAGCACCGAGCGGCAGAGCTCGACGAGCACGAGCGCCACGTCGACGTCGGCGTCGTTCGAGTCGGCCGCGTCGGATGGGGCGCAGGCCACCCGCGCTTCGCACACTCCCGCCGTGCGCTCCGGCCCTCCGCTCAGCTGCAACTTCTGCTGGAACACCGTCGACGAATGCGGCCGCATCCTCCGCCGCAAGACACAGTACCACTGCCCTGAGTGCCGCACCAACCTGTGCATCGTGCCCTGCTTCCACGAGTACCACGACGGACCCGAGAGCGACTCCAACAACGCTAACGCACGGTGAAACCTCTTATTTGACGACGGCACCAGGCGTTTGTCAAAGAAATGGTGGAAGTTCAGCCTGAATCACGTCTAAATGCGGCGTGTGACATGGGACATTTGCTATGCTTATCAATATGTGTCTGCTTGTAGCATGATTTTAATTAGCCAGGCTTCACCATTCAAAATTGTTCTAGAAGAAGTAGTAGTGATGTAGAGTAATCTATGTCTCACTTTTAGACATATTTCCGGTACACATATTAATGGATTTTTCGTAATTTTAAAATATGACATTTAACCATTTTGAATTCTCTTGTAGTGAGCGTTAGTTCGATAAGATTTCTGTAATATTTCTAATATTTTAAAATTATGATTATATATTCGTAGTAGGTACGTGTTGGGGATAAATCTTATTATTAATCCCGGATCTCGGACATGGTAGAAATAAGGTTATATCGAGTTTACCATACTTACAAAAAAAAAAAATGTTGCATGCTCAGCCAAAAATTAAAATATATTAATGATTGATAAAAAAAACGTACGTACGTTATATTTACTTGCATCAAATATAAAAAAAAAATGAAAAGAAATAAAAAAATTCAGACTTTATTGACTTTTAAAAAAATATTTCACTAAACATAGTGGCATAGAATAAAAACTGTTGTTCTTGTAAGAAATCGTCACGTATCACGTAAGATATATTTGTTCAACTTGGCTAATAGGCATTAGAGAGATGGTCTCAAGTATGAACATGTTCTTGTGTCAGCAAGGACTTTTATGTGGGTGTAGTGTTTAAAGGAGAACTCTATGTAAAGGAGTTCAGTTGTAAGTAGTTCATCCACCATCTCTATTTCAGCCGCTGATGTATTGTTCTCATCTCACAAGTTTCAACACACTGAGATGTCTCTGGTTTTAGACCTCAGCATCAAATGCACCGTCATATCGTTATGAAAGTAATGTATTTTTAGAAGGATAGTGGTGTGTACCTGTCTATTTGAGTAGTTTTTTGTAACAGCTGTTTAGGATCTTTGTGTAGGTTACGTAAACTTATGTAACGCTTACCTATTTCCATTAATTGCTATTATATGTAAGTTACAAGTACACGGTTACAATATAACGTGAAGATTATCTAATATTTCAGTAATAGTTAGTGTGCGTATTGTTCTTGCCATATACGATGATGTTTTTTCAATATTTAAGACACTGTCAAGATATTTAGGTCTATGATTCTCGTGGGATACGCGATTTATTTCAGCATAGTCTAGTCGACGCTCCATTCGGTATATTAGCTTCACTACTTAATATATATAGTAAGATGTATATTAAAGGTATTAGTGAGAAAGCTCTCATATTAGTTATTGTTATATTCATTTAATGTCAGGGTGTGTAGTTTATTAGATCTTTCGTCGTATTGAGGTGTGCTTGAGAGAGGGGACTTTCGGAAAACCAAAATTTTCATTTTATTTTAAGTGGACAACGTCTTTATCCTTTTTATGCACGTGACATAATTATGTAGTTTGCTCAGTAATATTAAAGTCGTAATAACGAACAAAACAGTAATATAAGTATGGATATACTTTAAAATCGTAAGATGTAGTTTAACACGAAGTTGAAAGGTTACGGTTTTTGTTGCAAACACCATTTCTTTGGCAAATGTACGATTAATTTTAGAAGATTTTTATCAGTTTTGTAAATAATATTTTCATAAGTTAAATTTTAAATAACGGTCGGACCGTTTTGTGGACATGTGTTGAACACTTCTCTATTTTTATCGATATTTTTTGTTTTACCGATGACGATAAATAAATGTAAGAATATGTATGCAAGGGACATTTAATGCATTTTCATTTGTCTGTTGTTATCGGTAAACCTAAATACATGTAAGTATACATCGATGTTAGTTGTCTAAGAATATAAGTCTGTAGTGAGTCATACAGTGATGTTAGGATATAAGTACTTATGCGACACCCATATATACGAGTATTTCTGTCCATGTATTTATAAAATATAATATCGTATCAATTCTCTTATTCGATGTAATGTTTATCAACATCGTCGTTTTATCGATATATATGTAGAAATGAGACTTTAGTCTGCGATGTAAACGACATGATATATTCTATGTATGCACTTATATATATAAACTTTTGATAACCGTTTCTAGTAACTAAGTATAAGGGGATACCCTAAGTATAATATATAATATTTTTGGATCGATAGTGTTGGCTGTTTTAGATTGTTGGATTTTAAAGACAACACTTACTTTTTTCTGTATGGTAGTGTTGTGGAATGGTAAAATATTGAGTTGAGTGAGGCGCACAAATATTCAGCATATTTGAAATGATGATGATGATTTGGCTAACTGTTGGCTATTTCGAACGTTATGGGAATTGAATAAAATGGCTTAGGTTAAAAAGTTTTGGGACGTATTAAATGTTTTAGAATGTTTTAAGATCAAATTCGATTGTTAACCAAATCGACCTTTTTAAACGGACCAGAGGCCGTACCGCGACCTAAACTGAACTGTTACAAAGAAAGCTACAGAGCTACCGCCTGTCTAGCTCCCTTTCATTTTAGGTCCATCCCTCTTTGTCACTCGCACGTCCGATACTTTTACACGTCATGGTAAGGCTGTGATGTGTCCTATATTGCTGAACTTTCTTACGATGATGTGATAAGAACATTTGCAACTTTGCAACAAGTTTTATAGCGTACTATTTATATACTGTAACCATTAAAATAATAATTATAATAATATTATCTACATTTAAAATGTCTTTTTGGAAACACTATATCTAGATGTGTGATCGGTTTTGCCAAGATTAGGTACACCAAGTGTCCATGCACCACTTAGGGAGTCCCTCGCGTGTACATTTCACGTTTTTCAAAACAAAGACATTACGAATTTACAAAGACATGTTACCTCCGAACTTAGAGTTGCTTTAAAATTCTAACTTAATAATATTTTCTATCAAACATTTATCATGAAGCGTTAGCTAGAAGTAATATTATCATGTCTGTCTCTTTGGACTTCTCTACACAGCGTCTATAGATATTTAGGTGCATTGAATATTTTTCTATCACATTTTTAAAGAATTCTCTTCAAGCTATAGTCAATTAATGCAAACATTGATTTGGCCACCGTGACGTTAGATTGTTTTCTATTTTATTGTAACTAGCCTTTGTGTCCCACTGTTGGGCCCTGCCCTGTCTATCAATTCTGTACTTAACCAGTCCGGGCCAGCCCCGTCCGCAAGAAGCCAGTACAACAGAACATTAGAACGACGTCTCGCGGCATGGATCTAGCGTAGCTGTATAGTTCTATCTTTAGTTTCGGCAACTTCACCTTGAATTGCCGCGAGGTCGTCTAGCCAGGGCCCGATCTAGCTGTTTAGCTGCTCCGAGCAAAGATAATTTTAGTCGCCCTTTAAATACACAAATCCTGCAGAATCTGCAGTAGGTTATAAGGTGGTACATAAAATTCTCAACCTGCAACTTGGGTGTAGATGGCTAATGGCTAGGTTGGGAGATACGAATAAGTCAATTTTGCCGCCCTTCATTTTTTGTCGCTCTGGGCATATGCCCTTACATCGGGCCCTGCGTCTAGAACATAGTTATCAATCTATCTACATTCTCTCTAAATTAATAATCTAATAACGTAATGGACAAGTATCTAGTATTGAACATTTAAACCTTTTGAGTTACAAAGAGAGAACATATTCGAGGAGATCCAGTGCACAATATATATCTATATAAGTCTAATAAAGTATTATAATATACCTACACACTAATATTATGTCAATAATGAAAGAAAGTGCTCTTTAAGTTTCCTCTTGAATGCATCCAGAGAAGGGCTGTCGCGAAGGGAGTAGATACGGCAGAGTACTCCAGAGACGCACTACAGTTATTGAAAACTGCAGCACTTTCAAGTGCGAAAGCGTGTAAAAAAGAATATACATTTTTGATTAACGATCATATCTCTCCTTTCTTCTACACTTTGGCTACGTATATAAAGCAACCGGTATGTAAGCCCACCCGATATTTCTATTATAGTAATTAAGGTCCAGTAGTACAGGCAAATAAATGTAAATGTCAAATTGTGTCACGAATATCGATATAATATCACTTATTGTTAAAACTATCTTTCACTTTGTATCTTTATTAATTGGCACATATCATGTCGTGTATCGATTTGCGATTACTCTATGTGTTAAAACCTATGTATTAGATTGATGAAGACATGTTTTCAATTTAATATATTCTTATATATGTATTAAAAGAAGTAAGGCCATGGTTTACTGTAGTAGATTCGTCCAATTTTGAAGAATTACTTAAAAAAGTATTGTTGATGTAGTATTGATGTCTGTCTAGGTTGGCATGCGTTTAGACGATTAACTGTAAGTAATGCTATTCTATAATATTAATATTGAATAAGAGTGAATCTCAAGTGACCACAAACATTTTTAACCGCCTACGTCGAATATTTTCGACCAACACTCGCCTTTATTCCGCCAGGGTCGCACATCCACCAACAAATAGACGTGAGCTCTTCTGTCACCTATGGCGATTGCAGAGCTAAACGAGATGGAATAATCTGTCGCAAACACACGACCCTGGCGAATAGGACAAGGAAACACTCGTCCGAGCAATGCGACACAAGCAGTTAAATCGTAAGCCACTTAGTAGGCTGTTAGTTTCGATCGCTATGACGATCTCACTGGCTTACCAATAGTGTTAGTATTGTCACACTAAACCATTTTGTGCGAATAGTAGAATCTTCGTCACCATACGTTTAAGATTGCTCACAAAACACTGGCGTCTTAGGCCGCTTGTACACGTTAAGAAAAATCGCCGAGCCTATGCAAGAATTTGTGTCGTTTCTACACACGAACTGTGTACACTAGTTTAGCGCTGTCCAAGAAAAAAATCTTGTCTGCGCTAGACACGACTCGTGAAGTTGCTACGGTGCATTAGGGAGGCGTGGTGGGTGGAGGGGTGCCACGATTAACTTTTCGTGCCTAGATCATACCAAATTCTTATCGTGTACATGATTAATTGGTCCTATCTGCCGCATACACGGTAAAATTTCTTAGCGTGTACAAGCGCCCTTAGTGAATTACTCGTACAGTACATTATCTCAGAGAACCGTCAATCATTGCAGCACTATGTACTCTAGCCGTGTTTATGTCACATCTTTAATACATAAAATAATATATATTGCAATTTGAAATTACACACTTTAATATGTATAACCGTAATAAACCACACTACATCTATGTATGTCATTGATTGTATTGAAATATTCTGGTATATTTACTGTTCAAATTAAACTGATTTTCTGTAGTAGCATAATCTTGTTTTATTATTTAGACAATACTAAATACAACAACAATCAATCGCAATCTCATTTTTCCTCTAGTAGTTTAATTAATAGAATTGAGACCTAACGCAAAAAGGAAGGTAATCTATACTAATATTATAAAGAGGTAAAATTTGTAAGTTTGCATGTAGGGGGTAATTTTTGGAAGTACTGGTCCGATTGCTAAAATTTTTTCACCGATAGAAAGCTGCTTTATTGCTGAGTGACATAGGCTATATTTTATGTACGCGGGCGAAGCCGCTGGCAAAAGCTAGTTGAATCGTAAAAAAAGTAATTTTGAAATACCGTCTTTTTGAGTTAGGTCTCTGTTTAGAGTTCCATACCTCAAAAAGAAAAACGGATCCCTTATAGAATCACTTGGTTGCCCGTCCGTCTGTTTGTCAAGACCAATTATATCGAGAACGCGTGTAAGTATCGAGTTGTAACTAAAACCATATACGCAGACTGCGCTTTCACGGCTAAACTGCTGAACCAGTTCTGATGAAATTTGGTATCGAGTAAGCTTTTTTATCGTCATTGACGAAACCCGCTCTTGGGTGGAGCGGGAGACAGTATCAGAGTCTTACTGACTAAAAACCCCGCGCCGTTCCTTCTTGCCTTCATACCGGGGCTCTAGTTTCCTTTCGAATAACCCCGACCCCGGTAGGCTTCGACCCAGATGGGCCCCTCCTGTTGCTGACAACTCCTAGAGGCGCGCGGGAACAGTGCGCGCCGTCGACGCCTTGGCTCGGTCCGGACAGTTACCGGACGATCGGACAGCGAGCCACCCATAGCTCGCTGTCCACGAGGCTTGAACCCCAAGGAAGGACACAAGCTACTTATTATCTGGCTACGAATTTAGCTTCGAGTCCGTAATTACCGACATTCACGTGAACGAAGCCGTTGGCAGAAGCTTGTAGGGTCATATCAAGCACATTCGGCGCCGAGGTGCCCAAGTCGGCCTAGGTAGCATAGCATAAGACCTTGGTGCAGAAAAACTAAAATTAGCTTTACGGTGTCGGTATCTAGTGCGATAACTTTACACGCAAGAGCTCTTATTAAAAGATTATAAAACATCTCTTATTAAAAGTTTTATAAAGTTTGAATAAGAGCACTGTATAAAGTAGGTTGGATATGCCCCTGTTCATATTACACAGAAATAAGAGGGTGACTAATAGTTACCTAATGAAGAAATTGCAGTTGGATATGAGCGAGATCGTATGGTTATATTTCGGCCATCACAAATTATTGGAGAACTAAAAACACAGTGTAGAAAATTTTAGCACCAGGGTGCTAAATTTTAGAGTCAAGACTCTAATAGAGATTGCCAACTCAGTCGACTTGTACAGAGAAGCCCAATAACTAGTAGGGTAGATTCGTCCAGACCATTTTGGTAGAACCACTAAAAACACTCCTAAAAGCAAGGGTGAAGCGAGTTCGAAAAATCACCCTGTCTCGACAGACTAAATACGGTACCTTTATATCTATGGTAGCTACCTATAGCATAGCAAATTGTAATTTCGAATCTACTGATCAGTATGAAAACTTCGGTTCTAAATCTGGTGAGGTATATCTTTTAAAGTACCTAAGGTCAAGCAATATCTGCCTTCATCTTTGGGTCGAACAACGTTTCTAAATCTGGTGAGGTATATTTTTATAAGTAAGGTCAATCAATCTCTTCATCTTTGGGATGGATTTGGCGCGATGCACTTTAGTCAATTGAGAAACGAGAATAGAAGAGCATTTGTAAAGATGCACTCAAGTCAAAGCTTCATGTTCTTGAGTAGCGACGCAGAGCCTAACGGTTTTCTGGGTGTTCTAGATGCCAAATCGAATACCAATTAATCGAACATCTAAATTCTTGAACGTTCATAATATCGAATGGTCACTAAATCGAACTTTCAATATATCGAATACCCAATAGGTACGTCGACTGTTTGAAATATCGAATGTGTGTTTGATCGAGCGGCCAACGCATCACATTGATTTTATCGAAATGTGAATAATTATACTGAATTTTAAATTTATACAATACTAGCTGTACCCACGCGGCTTCGCTCCAGCTCTACCCTACTCTACTTTACACTACCCTAATTTTATTTTATTTTCCATTACAACCTTCTCTTTACAATAAAAAAAAAAACAACAAAAAAGAATTGGCCAAATCGGTCCAGGCGTTGTTGAGTTATGCGCTTACCAACACATTATGCGATTCATTTTTATATTTTAGAAGATATAGAACGTTCTATTTATTAACCATTCGATATTCTGAACGTTCGAGTATTTAGGTACCTATATCTTCGTTTATTTGGCATAGTACATCCCGGTTTTCTACGGGATTTATTATTGCAAACCAGTAAAAGCTTAGTTTGGATCTACATGTCTATGGATAAAATGGGCTGAGGTTGCCCCACCTGGCATTGGCATTGGGGTATTTTCTTCTTAGTTTTTTTTCAAGGTGGGCCTGCCCACCTAGCCAAGTTACAACCGTTTCGCTTGCGTCGAACGCTTCGAGTTGACCCTGACCACGTGACTGAGCGTTGAGACGACGTTATTCCCGTACATTTGAAGCTTTCTACTAGCGTTAACTATAGCAGATTAGCAACTTGGCTAGGGGTACTGGCCCGGCTTTTATGTAAAGTTATCAATATTTTGGCGTCCATTATAAAATTTCGAATCGGTAACTCAATGCTGAGGCTGGGGTGGGCTTGAGGCAAGGCCTTCTAGCACCCTCTATACTATATACGCCTTTGGGCCTATGCTGCCTGGCTATCTACTGCCTCTTCTATGTGAATACTTAGTCAGAATAGTGTGAGAGAGACAGCGATCGTGCAGCCAGTTGTCTTTTTCCAGATATTTTATTGGTCACACCAGCACCACCACCAATTACTATGACCTACAGAAATGAGGCAATCGATTCACTTTGCCTCTTTCTACGACTTTTGTTGACGGTAATTAGATTTTTTCTTATTCGAAGAGGTTCATTTGATAAGGTTGCCACTTTCAGGTAAGTACTCAGTTAATAATAATAATAATTTACCTCACGTTAAATTTTCTAACAGTGACGGAGCTACACGGCCAGCTGTGCCAGCTTGGCAGTGCAGGATAGAGCGCGGTATCGGTGAGGCTATAGAGCACTCATCGGTAAACTTATCTGCTTCAGGGAGGGTAAGACTTAGGGTGATGCGCTTTGTGAGGCGGGCATTCTCGGGGACTGATATTAGTCCTCGAGATTATCTGCGCTGCGTCACAAAGCGTATCGACTTCCTGAAGCAGAAGATCTGTGTCGTAATCGTACATTCCAAAGCAACAAAAGGTGGGTTTACAGGGCTTGGGAGCGACCGGACCAAGATGTGACTAATACGCGCCTGCCGGATGATAATGCCATGTGCTCATTTTGGCGCAACATTTGGTCGGCGCCTGTCAGTCATACCGAGGGTGATTGGATTCGAGAGGTCGATCGCGCTTGCGATCTTTTACCACAAATGGGAGCAATTACCATCAGCCCCCAATATGTAGCCCGTGTAGTCCGTCCGTTGCCTAACTGGAAATCTCCAGGGCCGGACGGGCTGCACAATTTCTGGCTAAAATGGTTCCAAAGATCGCACGCTCGCTTGGCATCTCAGTTCCAGTCTGCCTTAGAGTTAAGGTCGCTGCCTCAGTTTCTTACGACAGGAATAACCTACCTGCTCCATAAATCAGGTAGTACTGCGGACCCCATAAATTCTAGACCGATTACGTGTTTGCCGACGGTCAATAAAGTTCTTACATCCATTCTGAGAGCTAAAATCAATAGTCATATTGAAACAAATTCTATCATGTCTGCCTCAGAATGGATGTAGGAACGGGTCCTGCGGTACTAAGGAGCTGCTCCTCATCGATATTGCCATTAGCTGACAGGTTCGACGTTCTCGAAAGAATCTGTCGGCATGTTGGATAGATTATAAGAAGGCCTATGACTCTGTTCTTCATAAATGGCTCATGAGGGTGCTAGAACTGTATAAAGTTGATGCAACCCTGCGCAACTTCTTGACGTCATGTGAGGCAGTGGAGAACAGTCCTTCACTATCCAGGATGTCGACAGATTTGGGAGAACAGCGAACCGATAAGGATTGAGCGTGCCAGTCTGAGTCCACTGTGGTTGAACCCTCTCAGCACACACCGGTTGAAAAGAGGCGGTCAGGTCATATCTCACCTTCTTTACATGGATGATCTGAAACTTTTTGCCCCCAACAACTTGCAACTGGTGGAGCTACTGAAGGTAACTGAAAACTTCAGTAGTGCCATCAGGATGAATTTTGGTGTGGCCAAATGTGCATGTAAAGCGAGGTGAGATTGTGGAATCCGAGGGAATTCAACTCTCGGATTCCATACACCTTAGATCCCTCAGTTCAATCGAAACTTACAAATATTCGGGTATGTCCCGTATGTATATATACGTATATGTATCGTTGAAGGAGCTTCTTTGGCCGCCTGAATAAAGTACTGAATAGTCTTTTATCTGGCGGAAACAAGGTGCGCGCTTTCAACGGTTGGGTCATGCCAGTATTGATGTATTCTTTCGGTATACTCAAATGGACTCAGACGGAAGTCAATGCCCTGGACAGGAGGGTCCGTACACTACTTACCGCAAATCGGATGCATCACCCACGGTTATCGGTGATGAGACGGTATATCCCGCCGAAGTGTGGGGGTCGTGGCTTCTGAAATGCTAAGACCCTGCACAACCGCGAGGTATGCGGTCCGCAAACCTATAGTACTGGCTGCAAGGAAGTATGGCAGAGCAAGGAGCTTCACGGACGCTTTTACCGGGCCTTACATGGACCCGATGTAGACCTATTAGCGTCCGTATCTTGGCTGCGTTTCGGTGACCTCTTCGAGGAAACCGAAGGTTTTATCTTTGCAATTATGGACGAAGTTATAGCGGTTGAGGTATCCCCGAAGTTACCTAATACCTATAGTTTTTTTTATACTTACTTTCGTCTCGCTATTGATAGAGGTGATTACGTGCAGTAGCGTAGCCAGGCCTAAGGGGCCTCGTGCAAGCGAGAGCTCGCGTTTGTCCACAATGACCACTATTTCACCTGATGTGGTCGAGCACTGGATAGCGACAGTCGTCTCGTTTTCGAGTTTATGAACGTCTAAATTAGTCCACGCTACGCCTCTGACGTTATAAGAATTCTACTCAACGGAAGTCGATTGCTTCAGACACCTCAGATCACCTTAGCATGGCTATAAAAAATTTGGTTGTTCTAAAGAGTAGTACCAATGTCGAATCAGGTTGGGGTTGCCACAGGAAAAAAAATAAAACAACCTTGTAATTTACACATTATATTATGTTTTCAGGATGTACGTATGTACTTATACATAAAAATAGAGCTACTTGACATTTATAATATTTCTATAAGACAACATCAAATCTTGATAAATCTTCTATATACTAACAGGATCCTACTTGTGTAGCTGTTAGTTTAATATATAATAGGTATTTATTAGATACGGATTTATAATTAATAAGATAATGAATAAGGAAGGTTAATCTTCATTCAAATAATATACTCAGGAGTAAATCGTTGGTATGATTTAGTCAAGTTATAGTTTCAATTGTCCCTATGCATGCATTCAACGTATACGTCAATTACAGGAGTTATCTGCCGTGTCATGACAATATTTCGCTGCAACGCTTTTAACCGAGTTCCTTCATGGTATATCAAACATATTGAATATCACCTTTTCTCCAAAAGCGTATGCTAAAAACACAAATAAGTGCTATTGTCTTAGGAAAGTGTATTGTCACTGCACGGCAATTTTCAGGCCTGTATTATAATATATTAATAGTTTTAATTCAAGGAGTATGTACATAATTACATCATTACGTAGGCAATCGTAAGGCACTGTCGCTAAACTGCGATCAACGTTGCCAAGTAAAGATCAATCGAAAAAATTCAGAATCGCGGTTGTCATTTTTAGGAGTTCAATCACCGAGCAAGATCTTGCTTCACCGAAACGTCGCTTAAAGTTTGTCGTACGTATTTTTGTTTGTTGTGTATGTGTGTGTAACCCAAAAAAGACCGAAAAACCTCAGAAACGACCAGAAAGACTGAACAAGCGAGACGAAAAGCCAATATGACGTCATATTGTATCAAAAAACCTAGCGGCCTACTACAACACACATCGAATGTAACCACGACACTGCAACACTAGCCTAATGTCGACGGACGCGCAGCTTCACGCGCCCGTGTGCAGCAGGCCTTAGGCTCGCCTAACAACCACTTTCCTAACGCAACTGGCCAGTTACTCGCAACAATACCAACGGATCGTTTGTGTAAACGTGTAAATGCTAAGGAAATGTTACGTGTAGACAGTGATTAGTCGACAGTAGTCAATTTGATCATCGCAGTGTCACTTTAATCATGACGTCAGAATTAAAGATGATAAAAATCAGAAGAAGGTTTAGTTTTGCTAAAATTATGAATTGTCGTGGCGACCCAGTTTCTCTTGTATTCATTCTAATACACGGGAAAATCGGTCATCAAAGTTACGTCAGTTTTTATTACACAAGAATCCATAAAAAAATATTTATTTGATGTATTCCCTAGATGTTAAATTTAGATGGCCGGGTAGGTTTACAAATAGAATTTTGGCCATCGATTTTATCTATGTTATATAATTTTTAAGCTAACAACATATTGTTGTTTACAAACCATAATACTGCCTTAAACATATACAAAATAAATCATTTAATGTTAATATCAGAAGGGCGTCATTCACAGCGGCGGCAGTGGCTTGTGAACATCGCTAGTGAATGTGCCTTACAACCACATAGTCTAGACAAGCATACGCTGGGTTGCCACCTCCACTGGGGAACTACGACTGAGGGCATATTGTCCAAGGGTAAGCCCTCCTGTCCACGGACGCCTAGCTTCACAGACGTGTATTCGTCATTATACGGCTGGTGTACGCCTGCGTGAAGCATATAAAGACGCGCCTATGAAGCTACGCGTCCGTGCACGCCTAAATCATTCCATCATTTCAAATTGAAGACATCATTACTAGTACTTAGAAAATATATAAAGTGGCAAGATAGATGGAGTTACAGGCAATACTCCATGTATGAGACACGTTGATAACACGCCACTCAATCAACACCTTCATTAAAAATTATTTAAAAATAAATTGCTCAATAAATCATTACGAAATAAATCTTCCCCAATAGAGGCAAACACTTTTAACTAAAGGTATTTTTAATAAAAACTAATTTTAAATATTCGTAAACTTATTATCTAATATGTAGATGTATTTACAGTTTGAATATTCGAAACAATAAACAAATATGGAATAATTTTTGAAATAAAGGTTTTGAATTGTTGCGCGGGCGTTACGTGATGGTAGTGTAACGACTACGAGGTGAACCATTTGTTCTTTTCGGCGATTATTCAAGTTATTAATGGATAGTTGTCTAGTGGTCACACGGCCGCGGTCACGGCGGCGGCGCCCGCGCACTCGTCTTCAGAACGCACATAGTTAGCAGTCCAGTACTAGCTAATAAAATAAAACCGTCCCTAACCATTTTCAATTCAATTTGTTCCTCCTAAGCTGCCTCAACGAGCACTAAGAACACAGGGATCGGTTTGGTACTAAATAAAATAAAAAAGCTATACAAAGAAACACTGCTGAGAATGCAGAAAAAATTCTTTAGGGTTGTACGATAGTATTAACAAATGCATATTATCAAAAGAAAAATCCTGTTAATGAAAATAATAAATAATGTATAAAAAAATATAACTTTTTTTTTTTAAATTAAATTATATCCCAATCAAACGATTGTAAAGATTCGTAAATATTGAATTAGTTATCTATTCGGTCGGCTGTAAATATAATAATATATGTGTGGACTTTCATAACGAGAGTCAAGTGACTTGTAAACTTTAGAAACAAAACCAGTCTTCAACAACAGTGCACTCATCCTGATATTGCTGCCTACACCGCGACCCGAACCCCGACATAAAATTATTATAATTTTTACCTAAGCTCCTCCTTCTCCTCACAATGCTCTTTCTTATCGTTGTCCAATTTTGCCCTGAAATTATTAATAAATTAATTTCAAAATGTTGACTTCGGTCCCCAATCTAAAACTAATGTTGTTTGTCAATGCAACTCTTTCTCTTCGAATGTATATTTTAGTTTTATTAATTTTAGCACTGTTTTCACATTCACTTTGATGTTCCTCCTCAGATGCGGTCATTCCTAGGTAATCGCGGCAAAACGTTTAACACAAGTTGAGGTAACTTGTTGTGACATCATACGATAAGACGTACTGCACGCGGACGCGTAGCTTCATAGACGCGACGCGATGGCACGACGTTGCCGCATTGTCGACAGTTTCATAGTTTTGTATGTGAGCTTCACGCGGGCGTAGACCAAGCGTATAGTGGCGAATACGCGTCTATGAAGCTACGCGACCGTGTACAGTAGACCTAAGTCGTTGAGGCATGACGTAGTGTTCCACTATGTGTGCGCACCGAAGTCAACCGTGCACGCATGATTTGTGCAATACATTAACTTAGAATTTCACACAGACAACAGTAAAATAAAATTAGCTGGTGAATCTCGACTGCCTTGTTGGTACTTATCGATATGATGTTATTTATCTCGTCACTTCAAATAACTTAACAGTTTTGGCAAAGATTAGTTGAGCCAATAATAGGTCAGTTATTTGAAACTATGAATTGTGAAATATTTTGTCCATGTTAGTAATAGACTGCAGTTTCACCAGCAATTTTTTTTTAAACTCAATGCAATGTGACATGGTGTCAGCCGAATTTTTATTTACATTAATGCGTACATTTTGGACTTTTTGATAATCAATTACTCTGGTAGAATGCCATTTTTTCTAAGCGCCTTTAATGTGTCAAGCTCACATCAAATGGTCGCGGTGTTTATCTGTAACACGCTTCTGCCTATTTCGTGGCTACCAAATAAAGTGAACCAAATTGTCACAGCTCACGCCATTTTTATTTCTCGACAAGTTGAGGCGCACAAGGAGACGATCTCAAACAGGGCACTGTATCGTATCTCACGACATGTGGTTATTGTTTAACTTTTTATTCGCCGACGTCGGATATATCCGACAAACACTATTGCGTTTATTCTACCAGGGTCGCGCATCCACGACCAAATACTTCATCTCGTCAGTTCTTCTTTCACCATTGGGATTGAAGAGCTAAACGAGATGGAGTCGCAAATACACGACACTGGCGAATAGGACACGGAAACACTCGTCGGACCAGTTAAAGGGCATCATTCCATTGAGCGCCACAACTTTATAAAATTTTTACGACAGCGAGCTCTTATAAAAAAATTAAAACCGTCCGTTACAAAAATAAATTACTATTATAAACCAAAATTGTCCCACTGCTGGTCAAAGTTCATCCCTTCCACTTTTCCGTCCCGAAGCAGTTGTTTTGAGAAGGAGTCTAGAAGTGGCCACAAAGGAAGCTGAAGCGCGCGACAGCCTTTTGTGGCCGGTGGCTGAAATTATCCCGAGATCTCTTACGAGGCCGGTCGCGGTGTCCTAGCGCCACGCGGCAGATATGACCAGCCCAGCAGGCCTAGGCAAGTTACGACCGTTTCGTGTTGAATCACTTTCTACAATCGGTAGCGCCACGGCACGTTGGCAATTTTAGAAGGTTCTATTCGTTTGTTTTGACCACGTGACTTAACGTTGAGATGATGTCATTCCCATAGATTTGGTTAGTTTTTTACTAACGATTGTAGATTATCAACTTGGCTAAGCCCGCAGGTCTATTTTCAAGCTCTCTGGCAATCATGTCTGTTATTCATGATGGTGCTGACATGTCTGCGCGCGTGAGTGATGGAAGAATGCACATGCTCATGAGCTTTCGTTTTAGTAGATAAGACAAACGTCCCATCAACAAATAAGTATCTTTACCAACGTCCCGAATGTTACAACTAATTCATACGAATCAAATAATATAAATAATCAAAATATTATTTTGGTAAACCATAATTTATAAATGTCCGATTTGATAGCAAATGACTAAATGATAAGAAAATGCATTGTAAAATTAAAAAAAAATATGATAATTATATTAAAGTAAAGCTGAGCATAACATGTAAACCGTACCGTTCGTCCCGCGTGTTCACGCCCTCCGGCCGACCACTCGCTAGTTGTTAGCTCCCGACACCGCTCACGTGGCTAACTGGCTCATTCGACTTATGAATGACATGAAAAATGTCAAAACGGGTCTTTTACTTTTTGACAACTTTATTAGGTAATTCACTCCAGTATAAAGTTAGCCACGATAACTTGAGCGGTGTCGTTAGCTAAGCAACGAAATACAAAAATACTCTATCGCTAACTCGATCTATTCCATAATCCCTATAGAATCTCTAAATTGAGAATAAGCTCGTTAATTTTTTTGTAAAGGTAAAAAAAAACTGATCGAAATCCTTTAATAAAAAAAAGGGAAAATATTAACAAAAAACAGTGCGTAGGATCTAACACGTGATAATAATAAATTGACTTCCATTTTCAAATAAAATACACTTATGATTTATATATATATTTTTTGAGTTTTTTTTTTGTTTTTTAACACATATCTATGTTCGAGTGTGTAGAATTCTTTCTGTACGTATGTTGCTAGGTACAGTGGGATAACGATTCCTGCACTTATAGTGGCTTTTACGCCATATTTCCAAATCAAGTATCGACATTAGGAGTATATTGTATCAATACTTTCGGGTTGACTACGATTCTCATATAGTTTTATAATTGTATAATTCTCATGTTGTTAGTCAGGCCAACGCTTGCAACACACCGCAGATAGCCGGCATGGGGAAGGCGGAGCATCGTCATATAACACCGAAGTAGCTCAGTACAGCCAAGCTCGCTGTAATCGCTAACAAGCTGACATTCCAACTCAGAGTCTGTTGTTCGAAGTTGGTTGTACCTACAATACTTATAATGATATAATTAACTGCTTTTGGTGCAAAGTCATTCGAATTTTGTCGGAAGTTGCAAGACAAAAGTCGAAAGTAGCGATTGTCGTTAAGGAGTCCTTGTTCTGATCGAAATGACGAGTGAAGATCCCAGGTTTTTTTTCTCGATCTTACAAAATGTTGAAGCTAACAGTTTTCATTATAACATGTGTTGAGTAACGGGTGAAATAACTTAGATAGTACAAGAACTCCTTAAGTTGTTAGTATGTATACATACGACTAATCGAAGTGGTCCAAAAGCAGTCTTACTCAAGTTCCGAAAACTACGACTTTCACTGTTCGTCTAGTTACACTTTTTCATAGCGTTCTTAGTTCCAGATCCCCGTTTTTAAATATTTGTGTTAATTATCTAACATAATAAGAAACTTTGAGCGAGTGTGCGGAAAGGAATTCGCAGAAAAAAAAAACAAATAATAAATAACAGATTTTGGACCACAGCAGTGGCGTTGGTAGATAATGATCATATTTTCGAAAAGGGAGGCCTCCCACAAAAAGGAAAATGCAATAAAATTGCAATTGAAGAAAAATCAGTCAAACCTTACGCAAACTCGGCTCAAATGGAGTCAAATATAAATATTAAAAGTTGAACGAGGATCGGTTTAACTGTGACAAAAAAAACGTGAAAGTCGAGCTGATCGGAAGGATGTTTAATGTTTGACGTATGAGTATATAAAGATGCCCGCTAGTATGAATCCAAATGTGATAGTTAATGGTTTGTAGAGCGACCTCTTGAGCTGCTGCCACCGCTCGGCCTCGCGCGCTTTCCTCTTCATGTTCGACACGCGGTCGGCGAGCTCCCGCGTTCGCCGGCGCCGCAGCTCCATGCCTTCACCGACAATACTGCACGGAAAAATTTACACATACAATACCAAAAAAACAACACCAAACTAAATAATGAAACATTTATAAAAAATAAAATATTAACTAAGAACATTTAACAACAAAAATAAAAATACAGTAAAGTTGTGATACTGTGGTCCAAGCTTATTAACCAATAGCGACAGCCGGCAGTGTTTCTATTGGCTAACGCGAGCTTGGCCAAAGTTATGTCTCTAAGACAAAGCCATATGACTTAGTGGTAATGAAAATGGAGAAGAAAATAATGGTGAAATGTGCTTGTCATTTGTAGGTATTTTCTCCAATTTTCTTACTTTCTGAATGTCTGTCACAACATTAATAATAAGGACATAGACAGACAGTTGTTTTTCATCACCATTGAATTTTACTCTTTTTCTCTTTTCACATTTTATAGATAAACATTTTTAACATTAATGGATGCACCATAATATATTTATACTAGCAACTATATTTATTTGAAAGCGTGCCTATGGCGGTTCTTGCACATAATTCTCCAAGATAGATCTACGCTATCGAAAACTTGTTAGCTTTACGTTTCAGTACCTATAAAGGGATTAACGTCAAACTTGAGTTTTGAAAACGAACATTTTTTTTGTCTTCATTTTTTAATTTTTCAATTTGTATTTTTTTTTGTTCTACTGTTATTCTACTATTTATTTTGGTTGCGTTATTTTTTTTCTTCTATAAAGTGCCATTTTATAAATGCAGAGTATAGTTACAACCAGTATTGCTGTAGTTACATTATCAAACGAATATTCGTGACGCGTTGTCGTGATAAAAGAATGATATTTGGGTATACGCGATGTTCTTGTCTTCATTAGTGGTTAATTGTATTTCTATGCGGCTGGGTAAAGCTAGACTACATTACACTAGACTACAATCCAATACATTACAAGCTAGACTACATTAGACCGACGCACACGTGTAACACGCCTGATTTGTACGTAGAACAACTTCGCGTGGCGAGGTGCATGTATAGTTCTACATGTAGTTTCCTAAAATGTATGGAGACCGAAGCGGCCAAATCGGCGTGCGAGTCACACGTGTGCGTCGTGTACGTGTTACTCCGAACAGTTCGATACGACGAACTATTCGGCCACATTTGTCGCGATGTCGCGAATATTCGCTGAATCCCGATAATGCTAATAATACATATTAACATGATTGATGAAGAGTGTCCGTGGAGTTTTTTGCACATTCTTCTCCATAGAAATCTACGCTTTGGAATGTGCAATTAACATAATTTTTCTGACTGACTGACGTTTTGACGTTTCCAAATTGTCTGTAAATGGTTGATTTGAAATAAAATGCTTTAAATCTTTGAATGTAGCCACAGCATTATGATAAGATTTTCAATCCATTTGTTGTGGTCGAAGTTTGATATATCTACTCTGCATTTATTAGTAAAATGAAAACGAGATGAAATTCACAGGCTAACCTTATTTAAAGACTATCTTTGACAAGATGAAATTCGTCAAGAATATAAACAACTGTAACAAACAATTCAGAATTGGGTTAAAAATAGCTGTTCGGTTCATTTACGTTAGCACTACGTGACAAAATGTAAGGAAGAGCATTTCATATTGAAATAAGCTGTTGATCTCAGTCAAAGTTGTTAATATTCATGAGTTATTTACTCTGTGAAAGATTGCGAATGAATTAAGTGACCCAGTATAATGGCGTAATGATCTGTTTTATATAGAAATGTTTCTAAGGACACTAGGCGCGGAGGGGAGCGGTGCTTCACTAATGACAGATAGTGAAAAGAAACAGACACATAACTACTCTTGTCTAAAGTATGTTCAAAGTTACCAGTTTTCACAAGAATCTATGCGATTAGGACTGAAATAAACAAAGAATGTTATTTTTGTTCATTTTTGTTTCACTTAACACAGTTTTAGGTAATTATTACTATAATATTACCGTTAGCAGATAAATATACAGAGATACGCCACGTGTTAAATTAATTCTACACACCTAACAAAACGATGATATTACAGCACGACCAATACATTCGTATTTTTTTTTTAAACCGTCTCAGACACCAATCTCTATCTATGGTTCTCATATGATTTGAACTAAAATTGAAATCTCCCTTCATTGGTCTGCTGGAAGAAATAAGCTGTACCTTTGTATCTACTAAAGTCTATTGTTTTTTTTTGTTTTGTTTGTTTTTTTTATTTGTTTTTTTTTGTTTTGTTAATATTTTTTTTTCTTTTTTTGTAAGTACATAAATAGTCACATAAATAAATATCATTTATCAATTGATGAGTTCACAATAACATACTAGCTGCTGCCAGTGACTTCGTCCGCGCGAATGTCGGTTATTACGGATGCGAAGTCGAAGCTGGATAAAAAGTATGCACAAATTTCATCACAAGCGGTATAATTTAGGTGCTGACTGTACATACACGTGTTGTATTGTTAGCTTCTATGACTATAATAGACACACAGAATTATTTTAAGTTACGTATTTCCTATCATTAGGTTCTTCATAAGCGTGCGGCTCCCCCTTTTAGGTTATTTAATATATTTACACCCTATCTCTTTTAGATATACCTATTATAGACTACCTATGTTTCATAAGGTGCACTAAGTAGATAAATATTTTAATCTGTGCTTTAGCTACATAAACGTACTATTTACAGACTATTAAACCGTAAAATTGACTAGATCCATTTATCGACGAGACTACTTTTTGTCGACTAACCTAAACCCTACTCTAATAACTACCAATCTCAAAAGTACGTAAAGCATTTTTTTTTTAGCCATTACTCCTGGGCAAAAGCCTCCCCCAAGTCCTACCAAACTTTTTTCTCCTGTCGCCGTTATTTTTTTTTATCTAATAAAAATCCTAAGACACTGTTCTAATCTCAAAACCACAAAACGCTACATTATAATTAATTTGAAACCTCATAAACACACACCTTAAATATAAATCTAAAAAGTCCTAAAACAATAAATTTAAAAACTTTTATAATAAAACTCTAATAAATTCTAAAACCTACACTACAAATGTAAAAACACTTGAACTCATAATATACATCTAAAAACTCATAATATCAATCTAAAAACTCCTAAAGCCTGTACTAGAAATTTAAAAACTCTTAAAACCCATAATATAAATCTAAAAACTCCTAAAACCTACGCTATTAATGTAAAAACCGCTGACTCTACTCATCTACATCAGCTCGTTCATTATTATTAGGATCGAGAGGTTCGCAATTGAGTCCTCGGTTCCTCATATTTTGTATGCAAGCACACCTCCTGATCCTACGTAAAAGATCCTCAACACACCTTTCGGCCACAGAGGTGGTGGGCTCGTCGTCCTCATCGTCAGCTGATGATGCCGCAAGCGAATCGTCCCGGGAAACCGGAGTCGGCGGGCTTTCGTCAGAGCTTGAATCTTGCGGTGCTGACAAATTCAAGTTGCCTGTGGAAATACATGTGTTATATATTGGATCCAATGTACTTAGAATAAAAATGGTACCTAAGGTCATAGAATGTAGGATATGTTGAGGTTAGGCCAAGTTTCTGAAAGCCGTCTGATGCCGTTTAAATTTTAGTGGCCGCGATGCAAAGGTATGGAGAAACAGTCGCCCAGGATTAGTATGGTCGCAGGGCAAACAAGTGTAGTGAAAATGTGTATTGTCAAGGTATTATTGGTTATTCTTTCCACCTACTAATCTAACCACTTCTTTCTTTTATTCCATTTAATACTTATTTTCGTTTTTATTATTTCCAAACTTGGCCTTTCAGAAACCGTGCAAATAAATGGTACTTAGTAAAAAAACATAAGTACTGAAACTCGGACACGTCAAAATGTCGGTATACCTATGTTTAGGTACTATCCACAGCTTAAACTTATATTGCTGGTAAACTAAAAATAAATTCACATCTAGCAAACGGACCAAATCTTCAAGCGGTGGGAGAGACATTTAACACAGGGTTTACAATGAAAGCCTGCGATAAAATCAGCGACAGTAATTTCAACAACATAACCTGATAAGTTCCTATGACCAGATATAAACATGTATAACATCAATAGACATATAGACAAAAACACCAATCACACTATTGACATGAAAATAGATTTACTCGCGGACGCTCAAACGCGTATTGTATAAGTGAATACCGCGGAGCAGTAAAACTAAGTTTATTCCAATTCAATGTACTACATAAAGCTCGCATTCCTTCATAAGAAGTCAGTCTCTCATTATGACCTAATACATAGACGGTACATGCAATATAATAGGCTATTTGACTCAATTTTGCAATCGATTCCAAATTAAGTACTGTTTATAGAGTCCAGAACAAGTGTTTTATTTCAATTCTTGTAAATATTGCCATATAAAGTTGTATTATTAAAAAAAAACACCAAAACGCCATTATATGACAAATGACAGCCATATTTACAGACTTGTGACGTTTAAATAGATTCAGCCAATAGCGACCGTTTTCAAAAACATGGCGCTAGCTTAAATAAAATAAAGGTTATTTCGTATTTTTTTTATAAATAGTCCATTACTTTTTTTAGATGTATTGGTACAAACAGCTTTTAAATTTAAAATCTTTAATCTATGCATTTTATTTTTCATACTGTCAAATAGCCTATTCTGCATAACTGTTTAGATGTTTCCGGTATCTCCGCTGTAAAAAAACCTTGTACCATCTAGGTCTTCCGCTGCGTCGACGCCTCTTGCTGTTTTGGCTTTAATCAAATGAAATGAATCAACGAAGACCAGTAAACACTCCTAAAATATTGTTGCTTGTAAAATGTAAATAGTATAATTTAAAGGTGTATAATAATAAATAAATTACTATGCAAGTTAACTTGCTATTTCTAGTTATATTTATCTCAGACCTTGGTATGTGAGCACAGTAATTGGCAAAGACCACTACTACTAAGAAAGAAATGGATTCCCTTATGAGGGGTGGAGAACGGGTGCAAACCAAGGTTATCTTAAATCAAATTAAGTTAGAAAACAAAAGAACGTTGAAGATTCACTTGAGGGTGCGGTAGCCTGTCTGTCGAGCATCAAGTACTTACCGAGGGACTCGCTGGTGGGGATCGCGGGCAGTGGGCGCGCGGGGGCGCGGGTGAGGCTCTCGGCGCGCGGCGGCGGCGGCGGAGGCGCCTCCTCCTCTCCGATCATCACGTAAATGCTGTCTTCTAGCTCGTCTTCGTCCTTCTGCAGTAACATCATCATATGTAAAACTAGCTTTTGCCAGCGGCTTCGTCAGCGTACATAGAAAATAACCTCTGTCACTCAGGAATTAAGCAGCTTTCTACTGGTGGAAAAAATTTAGAAATCGGACTAGTACTTTCAAAGATTACCTCCTACAACATAAAAACAAAAAACTTTACCTCTTTATTATATTAGTTTATATGAGGTCCACAAAACACAAACTTTAATTGCCATCTAGTCCCAAACTAAGCAGAGCTTGTGGTATAACTATGTGCTACACAACTGATAAATATACTTATGTATTGCTAAATGCGTACATATTATAGATAAACTAGCTTCTGCCAGCGACTTCCCTCGCGTGAAAGTAGATTTCACGATACAAACTTTGAACCCTCGTTTCACCCCCTTAGACGGGTAGAAAAAGGAAGCCTTGTAAAAAAATTCATGCTGCTAGTTTCGGCTGCCTTTGATATGTCAGTCAGTTTAACCTTTTATATACATAGATTACATCCAGACACAGAACCAATGATAGTGCTCATCAAACATTTGTCTTGGGTGGGAATCGAACCCACGACCTCCGGCATAGCACTAAAACAACAGGCCAGTTACACGTACGCTTCTGACTTCCACTTCGAGGATTACAAGAGTGAGAAGTTTACCAGTAAAATAGCTTGAGCCTATTCAATGTTTCCATTGCTATAAATTCATTGTTTCATAAACTAAAATCTAAGGCCGACTAGTCAATATTAAGTTATGCTTTTATTACGTACTATATCATCAAATGACTTCTCCCGCTTTGGGGGGAGCGAATGAGTGTCAACCTTTCACTGACTAAAATCAACCTATGTTCCTTTCGTTGCCCTTTACGAGGACCACAGAACTCTTTCCAACAGTCCCACAAATTTGACAATATTTAGCTATGCTATGTGGCGATAATTCGCTTAGATAAAGAGGCGTGAAAATAGCTAACGTGCTTGCAATGGAGATTCGTATAACATATTTCGCGCAGCAAATACTTGTGGAGGCTTCATCAGAAGAAAATTAGCTTAGCTAAGCACAGCACAGCACAGCGCAGCATAACTTAATTTCGATTAGTCGCCCTAATTGCCATATATGTTAAAAACCATGTTTTGTTTTTATATTCACAGTTCTTTTGAAAACTATTGGTTATTGGAAACCAAAGGCTGCGATGTCAAAGGAACACATAAAAAATGTCAATTGTGTTATTTTTAGAAAAGTAGAACACTGTATACGAAATAGAATTTAAAAGAGCTTCAACTGAACTTTGAAACTACAACTGGGCAGGGCTTCTTAAAAATGACGCAAAGCTTATCAACATCATAAGACGTATTTCATATCGATTTTTTAAAACGATGGATGTCTACTTATAGATATAAGTTCTTCCATGAATCGCTATAAAGACCTTTCTTGCGCTGCCGTCGAACGCGAGTCGATACGACTTTCATAAGGTCATTCGTCCACCTTAGTAGGGGCCTACTTAACTCAATCCAGCTGTGGAGAACTCTCCAGGTTGGAGAACTCCAAGGGTGCGGAGGACACGGTGGAGCACACAGTTGAGGTGTGTCCTGCTGGGGCGGAGCAAGGCCGTGCCCTCGTGGGGGCAATCGGCGGCGGAGACCTCTCGCGCCGGGCCTTGGTTCAGGCCATGGTCCGGTGCGAGGAGGATTGGCAGGCGGTCGCCTCCTTCTGCGAAGCAGTAATGCTAGCAAAGGAGGAGGCAGACCGCATCAGGCAATGGCGCCCCCGCCGCCGCCGCCGGTATTCCGATCTCGATTTCCGGCCAGCGTAGACGCGGGCTCGCGGACGGCGAGCAATGGGTAGCTCGCTGTCCGATCGTCCGGTAACTGTCCGGACCGAGCCAAGGCGTCGACGGCGCGCACTGTTCCCGCGCGCCTCAAGGTGTTGTCAGCAACAGGAGGGGCCCATCTGGGTCGAAGCCTACCGGGGTTGGGGTTATCCGAAAGGAAACTAGAGCCCCGGTATGAAGGCTAGAAGGAACGGCGCGGGGTTTTTAGTCAGTAAGACTCTGACACTGTCTCCCGCTCCACCCAAGAGCGGGTTTCGTCAATGATGATTTTCCCCGTCGAGAGAAAAAAAAAAGGGTGTAATTTCTGGAGTCGATTACAAGCTGTAAGACATCTGTGGAGCGGGGAACGCCCGTCATCGAAAAGAAGTTAAGGCGGCAGAATGAAGTGTTGCCGTGCCTAGTCCGGGATTCCTGGTCTATTTTTGCATTTGATTGATACTACTGAGCGTAGGACAGGGATAACGTACCACGCAATTTGTATGACAATATGACGCTTAAATTTTATAAATATAAAGTGTATAACAAAAAAAAACCGATGTTTAGTAACAATTTATGATGACCTCGTTATCGATACTTTTTGGAAGAATCTAAAGATCTTTCATCAAACCATACATTTTGTAGGAAAAACAATTTTTCGAAAAATTTAGATAATTATCTTGATATTTAAAACAACAAATTCCGTTAGTAATAAACTTTTGAGAATCATTAAATCGACATATTCTATCCCTGCAATCTCTGTTAGCTACCACAATCGAAGGTTTCGTATAGAAAATTGTAGGGCGTCTCATCAAAATTAAGCTACTCACGGTAAATTAGCTTTATAGTAATCAAGTGCAAAATGGACCTGGACTAATCCGCTTAAGGGATAAGCGGACTAGTTTTACAAATAAAATTAAGTGTAGCGCTAATAATTAACTTAATATAACCTGAAATATATGGTCTTATTATTTTTGAAAACGATAAAACACTCACGAATTCAGGATTCAGACGCTTGGCTCCTTCGATGACGGCCTGGTAGCTGAAGCGCAGCTGATCAGGTGTTTGGATCAGTCCCATGCGGTGCTGACGCATCTCCAACAATGTTTCCTGTATGTCGAGATTCTCCATTCCCTCCCTCTCGACCTGGTGGATTGGAAGTCCGGTAAGGATCGGCCATCAAATGAACACCACGATTTGAATCGAGACTGCAGAAGAAACTTTTTTGCACTCCATCTTAAGTTTAAACACAAGATATATTTTATTTTGAAACTGTCGCGTTAAAATTTGAAGTCGCATTGACACATTGAAGGCTCAATGGTTTGTTCCAAATAAAGATACTTCGAAATCTAGAGAGAATTGAAATATGGCAACGCTGTTTTAAAATCTTACGATGATTTGTTGTTAATTTTAAACCGAATAAAAAAATTGTAAAAGCTAACAAATTTTGTTTCAGGAAGAAAAGAAACACCGAAAAATGCGCGTCAGCTAAGTTACCGAAAGAATTTAATTTTAACACTTTTTATTGTTTGAAAACCATTTTCACGTAGAAAAACTAATATTAGTAAAATATAAATAAAATTATTAACTAAAACACGTAACGCGTAAATTATTAACCATGGTTCAGTAAAGCATTATATTTTTTTGGCAAATATAAAATCAAAAAATTTAAAGTCAAAAATTTTGGTTAAATAAATCAAAACTAACCGCATCAGGAGCAATAGTAGACGATGTAGACGGTAATGGTTCAGACATTTTTAAGGATGAATCCGAATTTATTGAAATTCAAAACTAAAATATTTGATGTACACTACGGCACTAGTTCCCGGTAGCAGCCCTCGACACGTCTGACCGCCGCCAACGTGGAAATGCAACTGCGACGGTCCCTCGATTTGTCGACGTACTTATACGTCAGTCTAACCGCGATTACATATTAATCCTTCCATAGTATAAAGCGGCGCGCGACGACCTATAATATGTACCTTCTACCTTCTAGACGGAAAGGAGCCAATTTTAATAATAACTTTATTCATTCTTTTATGCAGAATACGGACAGTTTATATCTATTTACGGATCGACAACGTTTACTGGACATTGACATTTCATTATAGTTGCAGTAAATGTGGAACGTTAGTAAATAAAATATTAGATAGATTGAATTGAAAGTTTCAGTCGTCAGGCGTCGTTTCCTGCAGGTTCCTGGAATGTATACACAATTAGACATGCAAAATAAAATATACAGGTAATAACGTGCGATATAACCAAATTTTTGATTTGGAGCAGATAACATAAAAAATAATTATGGAAATGATAGAGATAGAGAACAACCGAACGTTTTGGAACCAACTTGATACTAAGACGGTCTATTTGAAAACATGGGAATGACTGAAAATAATACATAATGGAAAAAAAACTGGACATGCTTAGCTAAACCCAGCAGAAATTAAATCGGAAAGCAAAAAACAACAGTCTTGTAACCGGAAGAATGACTTACGATGACAAGGCAGCAATCTACAAGGCAGAAAGTGCCAGATCTCCCGATGCCCGCGCTGCAGTGAATGACCGGTGGGCCGTCAGTAGGATCCAGAACCCCTGACTCGCGCACCCTCTTCAGGAATTGAAGAAAGGCGATGGGCGAAGTCGGGACCCCGAAGTCCGGCCAGGTGGTGTAGTGGAACTGCGTGACTTCGCGACACTTGCCGCTTTCGAGATCATAGAGTCTGGTGGAACAAATTGGTATTATATAATTTTAATTGTTGTATAAGTCCTTACACTGATACAACAATTAAAATTGATGAGGAAATACTTGGAAAACGCTAAACTTTGGATACTGTGGTGTGGAAATCTGACTAATGACTGAATAAAAGAAAATGTCGAGGTTAGAGAACATCAACAACGAAACAGTAGCACCTACATATTTAATTGATCTTGAAAAACTCTTTTACTCGTAATTGGAAGGTATTACGTGTAAACTTCACCTGCATCGTGACCTTGGTCGATAATTTATATATCGAATTTAAAACGAATCCAATTTATCATAATGTTTTGTTCATAGGCAACTACACCGAAAGGGGTAATTGTAAAGGGCTCGAAGAAAGTCTAATTTTGTAACCTGCATTTCGTTTCGTGAAAAGTTCTTAGAACTAACATTTCTAATTCTATTGATTTAGTATTGATGACATTGAATGCTTCGACTCTACCTGGAAATACGAACATGACCTTTGAAAACAATTTTCTATCCAGGCCGTCAAAGATTGGTTTTACGTATGGTGTTTAGTTATTTACTTGTGTATAGCATTGAATCTTGGTAAATATGTACTTTAACTAGCTTCTGCTAGCGGCTTCACCCGCGTGATAGTAGGTTTCTCTATACAAATTTTGGATTCTACGTCATACGTCTCGTCTACGTCAACAAAGGAAGCTTTGTGCAAATTTCACGCTCCTAGTTTTAGTTGTTTCGGCTGTGCGTTGATGTTAGTCAGCCGACGTTCTATATATATATTTGTATATCCTATTTTCACTACGGGAGTTTGTATTTTACAGTGGAAAGTTTAAAGAATGTAAAGGCCATGTATTAAGTTCGCAAGTTTCAATACTAGCCATACTTTACTGGTACATGTTCATCTTCTTCTGTCAACCCGCTACATTTGTTGATTTAAATTTGTTTTTGGGCAAAATATGATAAATGAAAATGAAATTTTGTAAATTGATTTAAAAAAACATATTAAAAGTTTTTTTTTGTCAGTTTAAAACTAAACAAGGCCAGTGTTTCCTCCTAGCTGACTACCCTGCGAAGAAACACCGAAACAAAATCGGGGGTCAAAGTCACTTTTAAAGTCCATACAGTAAACGTGTAAAGGTCAAATCATATGAGAACCATGCACATTGTGTCTATGATGGTCTTTTGAAGAAAGAACCACACAGATTTGAGTGGAACTATCTAGTCAGTGCAAGGAAGCTCAACGAACAATACCAAAGAAAGGACATTTGGGTAGACGGTCTACAAGACCGCATAAAAAACTGAAAATTGAAGACATCATGTTAAAACTACAGAAAGAAAAAGTAATCCACATAGTCCCCAGTCCCCACATTGTCAATAATAAAATAAAATTAACAAAAATGTAACACTTTAAGTAGCTTGTTGCAAGTGTAATAAGTAAATGTACCATCTCATTTAAATCGGGAGAATACTATTACTCGACAAGCGAGGTTTTTCTATGATATTATCACTTGTTCAATGATTGAATCAGTTATCAATGAAGCAATTAAATCAGCTCGGTTCAGTTGGCGCGTTGGTCCCGTTATATGCGACCTTGGTGTCAATTTGTTGGCCTGCGCGTCGCACGCTGGTAACGATGTACTTACAGGATTTAAATGTAGATACGATTTATGTTGTACAGTTTTAGGAAAATACGTTGATTGTTTCAAGATTATTCTTTTTATCTATTCTCTTTTGGTGTTCTAGGTCTAATTTATAAGTTAGAATACAAATGCTATAAGGATTTTCTATGATAAAAATCCTAATATATATTAATTTGCGTTAGATTTAAAGAGGCTTCAAAAAGCTTAAAGCTAAGAACAAGTTGTAGAATGTAGATTAGATGGAACCATCTTAATTTGTATATTCAATTGCAACTGGCTTGCTCCGTATACCTACTAATCGTTCACTAAGACAGTTTGCTCTGGTTACGCTCAGAACAAACTTAGTTGTATATACTAATATTTCGGTTAGAATTTTCTTTAAATTTCCTCTATATTTAGAATGTCTTAATTAATATCTAACATAATTGCAGTAACTTGGAGTTAAGAGAAACTTTGTTAGACCTTCCCGTTTCTAAGATAATTATATCCAGACACCATTAGCGGGAGCATAGATCTAGCGGCTGCAAATTGCATTAGACAACATTTTAATTGCTTGCAACTCGATATGCATTTCGTTAAGAAAAATTAAGCTTACGGACCTGTCTTCATTTGTGTTTTGTTTTGACTGATGCTAGCAAATATTATTTGATTTATATTTTTGTTTGTAATTAATGTACTCAAAAGCCGAGGACCGATTTTAAAAGTTCTTTCACCGGTAGAATGCTACTTTGCCACTGAGTGATATAGGCATATATTTTCTACTATCACGCGAACGAAGTCTTTTTTTTATAAATCATATAAAGTAGTGCTTAACAGCGATCCCAAAATCGCTGGCAGAAGATAGTTTTTGATATAATAATTTCATTCGTAATTTTTAGTTTTATGGTCACTTTGGAAAACACACTTTCAAGATAGTTCAAATTGTGCATTTAAATGCTACATAGGGTTTCAGTTTCATTCATTATCATAAAGTTAGATAGACAATAGACATAGGAAAAATACTTACTTGAGTGTCCTAGTGGAGTAGTAGGAGCAATCTTCTTCTTTTTCGAGTACGACTGCCAATTTGACATCATTGAAGGTCATTCTATGTGATTCACCAATGCCTTGTGGCCAGTACCAGTGGCATTTTATTTCATTTTTTTCTATTATTTTATTAAGCATTAATATAGCTTTTGTATTTTGTTCCCAGATCATTAACCAAAAATGTCCCACGGTGAATGCCAAAGGACCTTGGGTTAGAATGTAGCGACGGTTGGCACGGGCCATCTGTAAACAAACGTGGATTTGTTAAAGCTGGCATCATGGTAGCAGCTTCGTCGCTGAAAGTAGCCGATGGTAAAGTGCAGCTTTGTGAACGCTGCAAGAGCTGCATTCAAAGGCACATACAGGGTGTAAGGGACAGGTCTCCACGACCTTCAAAGGTTGCACAGTTGTGCAACATACACGCTCTGGTTTACCTGTACAAGCAAAGCTGTCGGGTATACCCTAGCGTGTTTGGCGGGCATAAGGACTTGCCCCGTAGACGAAACTGAACAACATTCCACAAAGTTTGCGGTGCCTGTCCTTTACATCTTATAGGTTTCTTAAAAGATATTAGACCACCGTTTACTCACTCCGCTGTTTATGACGTGTCAAAGTGTCAGAGCGAGAAATAGTGCTGGAGCACTGCTGAGCTGCTGGAGTATATACCCTTACACATATGTACACACAGCCCCATCAGTCCATCGCTTTAACAGTTCAGTTCAGATCGTCAAATGTATCGCGTGAAGAGTCGCACGAGCGACTTGTCATGTATGTGTAGTCTGAAATGAGCTTTTGGGTATATAATAATTGATATTTATTGTTAGTTGTTTAACATTGTGACGTTATATTCCTGTCCTATTCCTTTTTCTACAATTTGTGTAAGTTTAAAAAGGAAATCTATACTGTAGACTGAAAAATCACGCATCAAAGCCGATTCTACTTACGTCGACTCAATGAGATCGCGTAACCGCTGAGAGGTTAAAGTTAAAGACAGAATTCCTAAGGCCAATGTTTTTTATGCCCATATATAAACATTCTCCTCTTAGACTTCTCCCGCTTTAGAGTGGAGCGAAAGGCAATGTCAGACTTGTGTGTGATATAATTTAGTATTGACAGCGAAGAATAGTTTGCATGTAATAAATATGTGATTTTCACCGATTACCGTGTAAATCGTCACATCATAATACTTCTGAGACTTCAATCGATCTTTATCAAACAGATTTATTTACCGAAAAAGAAAATTACGATGCAAGTCGACGGTAAACTATCCTCTTACTTCGATTTTTTTATTATATTACATTTTAATTAAAATTACAAATTAATAAAAACGATTTGAATCATATTTGATCATCTCGCATTCCTCTTTATGGACTGCATAGACAAGACAAGACTAGATTTATAACATGTTTCAGGGCTTGTCAGAGCCTTCATAAGTTTCCAAAGTGCATCATTACACGCGCCACCTTCCTTAACAAGCTTCTAACAAACATCAAACGGCTACATTTATCACGGTAACATTTATCAAGGCTAATGAGTTTAATAAGTTAAATAAGTGTCGCCGCACATGGGCCACATGCCAGAGTCACAGACGCCGCCACGACAGCCACTTGTGGCTGATGGCTGCTACTTTTTTAACCCATATGCGAAAATGCAAAAAAGGTATAATGTGGCCAGTTCGGGCCAAAAGAAGCAAGCAGCGACGATTTGTAGCATGCGGCGGCCACCGGCGTCAACCGTGTGAGGCTTTTGTGGTTCTGCACGTGTGCGGCGACCCTAAGCAAGTACTAATAGTGTATCCTTACACGACATTAGCTGCTCCAGCAACTAATAATGCTTGACTGCGAACCTACTTGATGGTATGCAGTGATGCTAAGAGCCACTCTTGCCTTGAAGTCACCTATATTAAAATAGGACGGAAATACCGCAGCAGGTAAATTAGTCCTGTCCTGTAGAGGTTTCAGCAACGTAAGAGGTAATACTCGCCGTAAGATATTCTTCGCAATATAAAATGAAAACTGGAGTACCATCTCCTGTGACGTGCTTATGAAGAGTTACGAGAAAACCGAGAATAACACACTAATATTATAAAGAGGGAAAATTTGTATTTTAGTGCTTTGAGTGAAGGAACAAACTCAAAAACTAGTCTGCGGATTTCAAAAGTTCTTTCACCATTGGAAAGCTACGTTCACCCTGAGTAAAGGCCTCCTTACATAGGCTATATTTATGGCCTGTGCGGCCAGGATGGGCCGCTAGTTAGTGGATAAAATTACAGGTTCAGAGCAATACACGCATCACTTGTTTTCAACTTGGACGAAGCATAAATTGTCCGTCATTAAGGTTTGCGTACCAAAATGGTAAAAGCGGGATATTACCTATTACTAATGCCCGTCATATACGCTAGTATACCTGTCAGGTTTGCTTCTACAGGTATACTAGGTAACTTTGCAGGATTTCACACAAGCTTACCTGACAGGTGCCTATAGCTGTGCAGGCAAACCTGTCAGGAATACGCTAGCGTGTACGTCTCCGCGAAATCTTATGAATGTAACATTTTGTAAGCTGTGTTCTGAGTAACTCAGGTTAGAATTTTCCGGCTCGCTCACTGTACATATGAATTTAATTAATGAAAATCTTTCACGGATATTTGGATTTTAAAACCGTTCGGTCTATGATAGGCCTCATAAATTTAATTACGTTTCTAAAGAACGCTTTATTGTAAAACATTGAAACAAAAATCTCAAGTCAATGAATAGAGAATAGATTATTTCTAGGCATGAGTGCGTTTTTTGAGTTTAAAATACTTAGAGGTAGAATGTAAATGGATAGTCTCAATATCTTACGTTTTTAAGTTTGGAAACCATCAAATGACTTCTCCCACTCTGGGTAGAGCGAGAGAGTGTCAGACTTTTACTGGCTAAAACCCACCCATGTTCCTTCAGTTACCCTTAGCGTTCAAGGGCCGTAGTGAGTGTTCCAAACAATCCCGCCGTTCAATCGATTAGTTTCCACTCAATGCAAACTTGAAGACGGCCGGTATGTTTAAATAGCCACCTGACCTAAGCCAAGATCAATGCAAAATAGCGTGCAAGTTTAACAAATACAACTAAAAGCGGACCAATACATAGGGTTGCCAAACGTAACCTAAAACATGTAATACGTGTACTATGTACCTGTATATCATGTAGGTAGGTGTACTTAATCTACAAAAAAGTGAAACTGTCTGACTGATATATCAACCCCGCAACTACTGGGTCTAGTCTAAAAAAAATTTTGCACAAGGTTTCCCTTTAAGCTGTAGTTGAGCACTCAGAAAGGGTTTCCCAAAATTCACCTTCTATAGGGTATAATAGGGTCTAAAGTTTGGATGGAGATACCTCCTTTCACGCGGGGATAGCAGTTGCTAGAAGCTAGTAATCTATATCATTCATACAGGACTAAAACTCTTTTTTACACAGTGTAACATACTAGTCACACATATGATGCATACCTGTTACCGTGACAAAACAAAGTCAACTGTTTTCAGGAATGTGAATTGGTGGAAAGAAAGGAACAGAGCTTCATTAAAATTGTGTAAAAATGTGCTCTTTTTTATAAATCTGTATTGTTTGTCCTTTGAAATGAGATAGCTATAGGTACTTTGTTTTTCCTACTAAGTTGGCAACCCTACAAATATAATACTTTATTATCTTAGCTACTCTGCGGTTACAGGTTAGACTTTGAAAGTTTAGCGACGTATTTTAGGAAAATGATCAGTGCCTCAGACTCTTGAATAAATTACGATTCACATTTAAGCAAATAATTTTGATGTTTTATTATGAAAATCAATCTACTTACTTTATTTATTTACTTTGACGATGTCACTTTAATTTTATATACTAACTTAAATAAAGTTTTACTATTATTATATTTTGTGAAACTATGTATATCATTATTCAAATTCGTTCGAAACATATGGGAGTTTCTTGAGAAATGGAAAGAGAAAGCGAGGAACCGTGATTGTTAGAAAAAATGAAGGGAAGTTTGCCCAGCAGTTACCAAGAAAATTCTTATTAAATAATAAAATACTAACTGCCAGTGGCTTCGCAGACGTAAAAGTAGATAATTGTACCAAGGGCACATACTTGCGAGGTAAAAGATACCCTATGTGCTATTCCAGGAAATTTTTTACCCTTGTGCCAGATTTCATCTACATTCATTCAGCCGTCCGAGCGTGAAGAAGTAACAAACAAACACATGTAATTTGGCCTTTTTTAATATTAGTGTGATTTGTTATTATTGTGTCAAAACGTTGTGTGTTTAAAATCCCTTCTTCATCTAAAACTGGCTAGATCGTTTTAAACGTTAATATTTGATGATATTTCAATCTTCGTTTGGCATACTTTCCTTAGACCTTTTATTGTCATAGAAATCCTGCATCAATGATATGGCCAAACGAGGATTGGCATTTCGTCAAATGTCAACGTGTTAATGATCTGGCCAGTTTTAGTTGGCCATAACATCAAGTGATCAATTTGTATGATCTGGCCACGACATAGGTACCAGCCAGGTACGCCTATTCATCCGAGGATACGATGACACGCTCAAATTCACCTCCGTGCACTTCAGCCAGACACAAAAAGTTTGCAGACCGATGGAAAATTAAGAACAAACGTTTTTTATTTTTTCATATCTGTTTTTCTAAGGTAAGTTTCGGCGGATAGGATCTTTAAAATGATATACATCTTTTTTTTTTAATTCACGTTATTGATTAGATATCCTTTTTTAAATTATTTTTTCTGAGTCTTTGTCTTTGAAGTAGTGCTAGTGCCCCCTACGCTGTTTGTCACTTGACTTCCTTGCAGGTCAAATCATTGCCAGAAAAAAAAACATTTTTATAAAACCTCAGGTCTGATTGCCTTTCTTGTCATCTTGGTGATTACCATTAATAAGGTCCCTTCCTACGTTCTTCAGACCAAAACAAAAAAATAGACAAATAATCAGCCTGACTATGACAGACCAGCGCGAATAAAGGATTATTTTTTCAAATTCAAGGACACTCAAGTTGTTCAGACGTATTTACAATCAGCGCCTGTACCGTATATTTGTCAACACACTGGCATGTTGCACTGTTGACAGACGAATCGATATTACTAGCCATCTAAGTTCCGTCCCATTCTGCAAGTAGGTACCTAGAGGCACAGACTATTGAAACGTAACATGAATGGAGCATTTCAGAAGTGAGAGAGAACGCAGCGTGCTCACAAACCGAGCATGTACCTACTCACATAGTTGAAATGCTCAAGACGTCGACGCTATGGGAATTCTGTTTCATTGTCATCCATATTGAGACAATGTGGATGGCAAAGTCTTTTCAATACGCTTACTGGAAAACCCGCTTTTATCCCACCGGTTTTAGGCACGCAATAGACTGTTTTTCGCACTGGTGCAGAAAACTGCGCGTGCTCTCCTCCGCAAGTTTATTACATTAAGCGTATCAGGCTGGGCGCGAGTCGACCCCTACGAGTCGCAGGTCATTACTTCGTAAAGGTATCGAAAAAAGTCGTTTGATACACGTACAAATTTGTCACTGCAGCACTGGACTCCATAACACACTCGCCTACGGCTCGTGCGGATTTCGCCTCGGTTGCAATGAAATTCGCTTCGGATAAAAACTTTCTGCACTTGTATCAAAATGTACTATTTATTGAACTTCAAAAATAAAAACGTCAAAACTGCGCTCCTATTGTAAACAAGCAAAAGCAAACCGAACTTCTCTAATATTCCGAATGAAAAGTGAAATAAAAAAGTAAAAAATCAAAACCCGACTACGACAAATTAAAAACGACGCTGAAAAAGTATGAAACAAGATTTTCGGATGCTGAAATAAACAAGGTAACTGGAAAAACCAGAAAACAAAAAGGAAAAGCCGCAGTCACACGATATAGATACCAAACGAAACACTAATAATAAAAAAGGATATCCGAAACATCCTTTGGCTTTGCCGTAGTCGGGTAAAAACCGAACAAAAAATTTCGCATACGGGATATATTCCAATCATCATTCGAAATACAACATTCCTTCTGTTCATTCGAAATATCGAACTTCACTAGCAGTGAATGGAGCAGGAATGGATTTTTTGCTTATTGAACCCAATCAAAAATATGTTATGAGGAATTTACATATTGTTTTAAAATATGAGTACAAATATTCCTTTATTTGTTTTAATAATAAACTAGTGCTTGATTGCAATTCCATCTGATGGTAAGCAATTATTCAATCGTTGATGGTGAGGCGCTCTAGTTAATTATAAGCTTACTAGCGACCCGCCCGGCTTCGCTCGGGTGTTTCTCCACTATTTAATGGATGTTATTATACATATAAACCTTCCTCTTGAATCACTCTATCTATTAAAAAAACGCATCAAAATCCGTTGTGTAGTTTTAAAGATTTAAGCGTACATAGGGATAAAGGGACAGAAAAAGCGACTTTGTTTTTTACTATGTATTGATAGTGATTATCTCTAGCTTGGAACGCACCTAAATAAATAAATAAATAAGAAAACGAAAAGATAGGGTTTTCCTATCGCGCAGTAGCAGCTACATATACTGGAGAAGTAGAATCCAACATTGATTACTTTTATGCTGGAAAATTACTGTTTCACACCAGCGAACTCGCGAGCACTCACACTACAATAAATCCAAATAATGATATCGGCAGCCCCAGCTGAAATCTTACCTCAATCAAGGTGCACTTGGAAAATTATTTTCTGTCGAGATTGTTATGAATGTCAAATTAATCTTTTAACTTCATCGAAATTATTTTGTTTTGTGTAACCAGTTCTTAGTCTGACTTCGAAAAACAGGTCTATCGGTGAATCCGACTCGGCTTGCAGGCGCGGTATATTCTCGTCCAACATATCAGTGTCTCAAGACGACAGACTACGACCAAGTACGTGTTGCCAATGGAACTGAAGTCTCACCAGAAGGCTGAAAGTTACCCAAAGGGCAATGGAAAAGACTACCTATGTTCAGAGTTTCTAATTGAAATGATAATGATGATGAAATTCTTTGGTTGTCAAGTTTGGTAGTAGGAATGAGCTGGCCAGGCATCGACGTGTGTATTGCAATGGGTGGAGTAAGAGTGAAAGTCAGACTATTACTGATTAAAACCCACCAGTGTGTGTGTCCACCTGCGGTGATTTCGTACAATCATGCAGTCTTATTAAAAAAATATGTGTTTTAGAGAACAGTAAACATGCAGACTATTGCTGATAGTAGCGTTGGCTATACTTTTCGAGCATTATTCTCTTCTAACGTTTATTTGAAGTTTTTCATTTTGTGGTTTCGCTATGTATGCTAGAGCCCAGTGGCTTAACTATATCATTTGAGGCCCGTGACTTAACTATTCACCGGATGGGACTAATAAATTTTGTAATATCAGTTGGATTACTTCTTCTGAGCTCACGGCTGTTCCGTCACTGTTGAAGTCACAGTAAATGCGAGTTTAATTTAACAGAACTACAAACTATATCAAGTAGCAATCATGGCTTTTGCATTTGAAACGTCAACAGTCAATCAACTATACTGTGTTCTCTCTACAAATGAACCAGATTAAAAACAAACTGGAAAAGTCCTATGCAAATTCACATTATGGCTGTATTCAGTTTCTTGTCACGTCCACTTCCATGTGGTCTAAACCACATGCACACCACAATTGATATGTTGGCTTTTCACTTAGCCAACATATCAATTGTTAAATCAATTCTGTATTGTCGATATGAAAAGTTGGATGTGAGTCTTCCCAGAAAAAAAAAGAAAATAGGAACCAACCCCACTGGGTCGACATGGCGGACTCAAGCCGACTCTTCTACAGAGTAAAAGCAAAGTCCAGTATAACGTTGTTTTTCTATAAATAATTTTGCATTGAAATGGAGAGCAAATCAGAAAAAGAACTGTAGGGATGTTTTTAATATCGTGCGGTTTTGAGCACCCATGCGGGATGGCTTCGCAAACGTAACCGCCGCAAATGACCATTTTATACAAGTGTTTTTTGTAATGCGTGTAATAAGCACGCGAGACGATTTTTTGGATTTTTTTTTTCAGCAAACCCGCATGCGTGGTGAATACAGCGCGATATTAAAAACTCCCTAAGAGCCGTGCCAGTTTGCGCAATCAAGAAAATCTGTGATGAGTAGTTGAGTACACATGTCCACTGTTGGTCACGTCGTCCATCATACTATTTTTTGACGTCATGATCTGGCTACGCCGCCAAAGCATCCCAACCCTAAAAGTTATCTACTGAAGGAAACTTACACGCATGCATCCTTATTAAAAATCGGTAGGCTGGATTTGGACCCCTAAAACAATCCCTCATCATGTTTGTCTATAACGGTTTTAATAATAATCTGAGTGATTTGAGGAAGATTTAAAGTTACAACTACATTACACCAACGCACACGTGAAGCCCGCCAGATTTGTACGTAGAACGACGTCGCGTGGCGTTTTTTTTTTTTTTTTTTTTTCTGTCGACGGGGAAAATCATCATTGACGAAACCCGCTCTTGGGTGGAGCGGGAGACAGTGTCAGAGTCTTACTGACTAAAAACCCCGCGCCGTTCCTTCTAGCCTTCATACCGGGGCTCTAGTTTCCTTTCGGATAACCCCGACCCCGGTAGGCTTCGACCCAGATGGGCCCCTCCTGTTGCTGACAACTCCTTGAGGCGCGCGGGAACAGTGCGCGCCGTCGACGCCTTGGCTCGGTCCGGACAGTTACCGGACAATCGTACAGCGAGCTACCCATGGCTCGCCGTCCGCGAGCCCGCGTCTACGGTGGCTGGAAATCGGGATCGGAATCCCGGCGGCGGCGGCGGGGGCGCCGTTGCCTGATGCGGTCTGCCTCCTCCTTTGCTAGCATTACTGCTTCGCAGAAGGAGGCGACCGCCTGCCACTCCTCCTCGCTCCGGACCATGGCCTGAACCAAGGCCCGGCGCGAGAGGTCTCCGCCGCCGATCGCCCCCACGAGGGCACGGCGTTGCTCCGCCCAAGCAGGGCACACCTCTACTGTGTGCTCTACCGTGTCCTCCGGGCGTTCCGCACAGTGGCGGCACCCGGGCGTCTCTTCCGCTCGAATCCGATGCAGGAACCTCCCGAACTTGCCATGTCCGGTGAGGACCTGCGTCATGCGGAAGGTAAGGACGCCGTGAGGTCTTTCCAGCCACGCCTCAAAGAGGGGACTTACCGCCATAATTGTGGCGTGCCCAGCGTGGCGTGAATCTAGTGTATAAGGCTAGTTTCCATATAAATGTATGGAGACAGACGTGCCCAGATCGGCGTACGTGGCACTCGTGTGAGCAGTATAGTTCTATACAATACTACTAGCTTGGAGCTCTAGTATAATATAATACTAAAAAGTATGTTAACGTTCGCACTAATATGCAAAAGTATAGACGGAGTGTGATCCCGAGCGATGAAGCAGAACAGATTTAAGAAGATAAATAAAATTGGCCTCCTTAAGATGGTAGTGCAAAAGGCTTATATATAAACTACTACACAAAAGCAGATACTATCGTGTAAGCTCAGACAAAAATTATTCTTTGTGTAACAAATGGGTCGCACCTTAGTGATGTTGATGAACTATAAAATTACCATTGTATCTAATACATTCAGTCAAAAAAGTATCGGGAATGGATGATTTGTTTGTGGTTCCAAATTATAATAGTTGTTAGATTGGCACAACTGTTTTCCATTTTGGCGCGGAGTTTGAGTTGCATCTGTTATTTATATTAAATACAGTGCTGGTTTTAGTAATATCATATATAGTGTGTATTGCGAATTTCATAATGGACAAAAATATCGAACAAAGAGTTTGTCTTAAATTTTGCATCGCCAATGGAATTTCGTGTTCGGAGTCACTGAAAATGTTACAGAAGGCTTACGGTGAATCGACTTTATCAAAAACTCGTGCTTATGAGTGGTTCAAAGCGTTCAAAAGCGGTCAAGATGTGATGGAAGATTTGCCTCGCTCTGGTAGGCCGTCAACGTCTGCAACTGAAGTTAACATCGCAAAAGTGAAGGAAATAGTGACTGAAAATCCCCATTCAACTCTGAGAGAGATAGCCGCCGAACTTTCTGTATCTCACGAGTCGATCCGTACCATTTTAACTAATCATTTGGGTATGAAACATGTTGCTGCTCGGCTAGTCCCAAAAGATCTGAATTTTCTCCAAAAACTCAATCGCATGAAAGTCGCTGAGGACATGCTAGAACGAGTCAGTTCGGACCCAACATTCATGAAACGCATTGTTACTGGTGACGAGACGTGGGTTTACGAGTTTGACATGCAAACTAGTCAACAAGCTTCGGAGTGGCGCCTTCCAACTGATCCGAAACCGAAAAAACCACGCCAAAGTCGATCAAAAGTCAAAGTCATGTTGACTGTTTTCTTTGACTATCGCGGTGTTGTGCACTCTGAATTCTTACCGGAAGGTCTAACGGTAAATAAAGAATATTATTTGAGCGTTATGCGGCGTTTAAGAGAGCAAATTCGACGAAAAAGGCCAGATTTGTGGAAATAACATTCTTGGATTTTGCACCACGACAATGCGCCTTCGCACAAGGCTATCATTGTGAACGAATTTTTGACCAAACACTCAACAAATACCATCCAGCAACCACCATATTCACCAGATATGCCTCCTGCTGACTTTTTCCTTTTTCCTAAACTCAAATTACCACTTCGTGGCACCCGTTTTCAATCGATAGAAGACATAAAGGAGAATTCGCGGGGAGAACTGAACTCGATTCAGGAAGCAGCGTTTAAAAAATGTTTTGATGAATGGATTATTCGTTGGCGCAAGCGTATTGTTTCTAAAGGAGCATACTTTGAAGGTGATAAAATAAATTTGGATGAATAACAGACATTTTGTGTATTATTGATCTTTTTCCGGTACTTTCTTGACAGAGTAGTAGGATCTTGGACAAAAGATATTTTTATGGAAACAATGAGGTATTAGAACATGAGTGCTACGACCGGTGGTGATGCTCCGATCTACTTATAGGTTAAAGTGATCTTATTTTGGCACCCTACTTAGGGTCACCGCACACAAACACTGCCATAGTTCCCGGAAGTTTTCATACAGACTTGCCACCACGGTTGACACCGGTGGCCGCCACCAGTCCCTATACACCGCCACACGCCATTCGCGCGGTTCTCAATCTCTCTCTCCCTTACCTCAGTTAATCTTTTCGAGTCGAAGGCAATGCACGCACGGATTGATCCCCAACCACAAGTAGTAGTCGCGAGCTTCTTCTTTAGTGGCCGTTTTTAACACCTCGTGTCGGCGATTGTAGTTGTCGCGCGTGGGCCGTGTACGATGACCCTTATTATCGACACTTTGGTTGAAGCTGTGATGTAATCGTTGATGGTGAGGCGCACACTTTTAAGAGCTTATTCACTCTAGCCTTGTTGAAATGCTGACCCCTAAATTATAATCGGACGCGAAGGCCGCAGCAGGCAAATTGTTCAAAATTGTTTCATTTTGCTTGTATTTTATAAATTAATACAAGTCACAAGGAGTACCAATACAGTGGAGCTAGAATAGTTAACCGCTAAGTGTGTCTCGACTTGTTCAGTGAAAACTAATTTTTGCACTCTATTCCTAACTTTCGTTAAATTATTTATATTACTTTTGCTTTAACCTTTCGAATACCGTAATTAGAGACACAATAGAAAGACAATGACAGTTTAATAAATGGTGGACTCAAGCTTCTGAGCATTAATTTTCAAAAATATTGTTTTTATTATTGTAATAGCTGACCCGACGAACTTCGTACCGCCTAACAGTCAATGAATGTAGTATATCTTTCGATATGATCAACCCATTGCAATAAAACAAAGCCTAAATAATATATGTATAGTGCGCGCACAACTAAAAGCTTTAACAGATTTATTATATGTATAGATTACAAGATAATGTCCATATTCCAATTTATTGGCAATAATGATAATACCTGCTTTTTTCTCGAACTAACCAATGTTCGACATTGGAGCCGATACTTTAAGCCTGTGTATTTGGCTTTTGTTGTTGTGGCTGTTGCTGCAACTTGGCCTGCGCACTGCCGTGCGCTTAGACTTCTGATGAGGATACATTTCGTCTTTATGCAAAAAACCCCATGTGAGTTCAGTGATAATAATTATAAAAAAGAGAAACATTTTGATCGGCATAAACCTTTTGGGATTCTTGCCATAGAGTGCCCATTTCTTAAAATTAGAAATAGAATATCAAAAATATTGTCGAAATTACGCAAATCTCCAGCTGATAATGTTAAGACAGAGAGATGGACGATTTGATGTTATGTAAATTTGGAGTCAAGTAATTTTCAGTTACTTAGCTTCCTATAATACTTAGCCGCCTACACAAGAAGCGACATTCAAAGACGAGGAACACGTGTATACAGGCACTCAACTAACAGTGAATATTAAGATAGCAATGTGCTACTACGGAACCCGTACAAGACGTAGTCGTGCACATGCTGGCCCTCTAAATGCTGCTCGCCACTGCCATTTGGCTAACTAGCCTAAATATTAACCGACTAGCTTTTGCCAGCGATTTCGTCCGCGTGCGTCTTTCTATTGGTGAAAAAAATTTAGCAATCGTACCAGTACTTCCCGAGATTATCTCCTACAAAGAAAAAATAAAAGAACTACCTGTTTATTATATCAGTGAACAGCTTATGGTGATTTTTAGTACATGAACACTGCGCACGAGTGTATCAAGAATTCGAGTGACGTAAAAGATCAAAAATTTTAAAAATTTGGGCAAGTTCGAGTTGAACTTGCGCACGAATTATTCTGTACAATACTTAAGAAAAGTCGACAAAAAATCGCGTTTATTGTATGGGAAAAGAAATTTAAAAAAAATTTAAGGGTATCTAAAATATTTATTTTATTTTCTTTTTAATATTTGTTGCTATATCGGCAACATAAATATTTTATGATCACAGGCGAAGCTGCGAGAAAAAGCTAGTTATATATAAAATCGTTATATTATATTCGATACACAGATACATAAGAAATAAAAAATCTTTAAATCGGTTTGAAAGAGTTACAGTACTATCAGATTATATTGGAACTCTGACAAATATGCTGATCGAATAAGTAAGAGTGTAACTAGTTAACTACCAATAAGAATTGTGAAGAGGAAAATATTTACTAACAGGAACGGATATTTTCTACCCACTTGAAATTTTTGTAAGGTCATATTGAATCACATGTTTACTAAGTACTACGTACCATGTAAGTAGTTAAGTACACATTTTCGCTGAAATCAGAAAGTGTTATTGAGCTGTATGTTGTTACACGAGCTCGGGGCTTGACTCAAATTACATCGTGATTCTGATAGTTGACAGAAAATATAAAAAGAAAAAAAACAACAGAAAATACCTATGTATTCGAACAAAAGAAGTTACCAGGCCAGCTCCTTTGACTAGCTTGTTCAGAACAGAACAGCATATGTAGCAGAGCATAGCATAGTCAGCTTTTTAACGTTCCCACTGCTGGGACAAAGACCGCTCTAGGAGATGATGTACGCTACAGAAACTTCTGTAACAGCACACGTCGCAATTGGAGGATCACAGCGGCCAACCCAAAAAGCTTTGAAGAATGTTTAAAGAAATTTGCAATTTCCCGACAAAAAAAAAACAATAATAGTAATGATATGTTGCCCTCTTGTTGCTACGTCACTTCGTGCTAGCGGCCGTTTTAGGGGGCCCATTTATTGAGTGTGCAAGTCACCCCCTGCCTTTTATCGATGGATATTAATGACATTGTTCAGGCAGGGGCCATAGTCTTAACATAGTTCCATGTTATCAGTCCACTTAAGACTCCAAAAACCATAGCCCTATTATTTAGTTTTCCATATTAAATCGCAATAGTTTTTCAAACCGGGGATTGTCCTTGGGTGCACTAGTATAGCGCGTACAGGGATAATCGTCGGTTGGTGTCAAGATTCATTAGAATAACCTAAAGGGCCTCTGCGAGTTGGCTTCGGCTCCTTGTATGCCTCCCAAAGGCCCAGGACCTCAGGGTCCTGTGAGGGGTGCCACGACAGAAAACCTCCACGAGTGCCCGCGGACTGTAGTTCCCTTGCGGACACGTCCTGAGGGAAGACCAGTCTGCGGGACGGTGCACCCTGGGAGGCGGCCATAGACCCCCTTGGGCACTCCTACCCAAGGGCTTCTATGGCCGTCTGCGAATGTTCTGTCAGACGGACCGCTTCAACGCGTGTTCCTCTGCCATGGCAGAGGGCACAGTGGCGAAGCAAGAGCGGGCTCGGTGTGCACTCACACTGCCGCCGGGCAGGCAGGAGGAAGACGCGTTCCTCCTTCTGCCACCGTTAGTCTCGTAGCCCCAGAGATTGTCCAAGGTCATGTTTCTGACTCTTGATGGGGGACGAGGGCCTTGGCTTAACCGCCCGGGCCGCGAGGAAGACAACCTCTATAAAAAATTACCCCAAACCTCCAAGCGGCGGCGCACCGTGAGGGAGGTTGTTAGCTTGACTAATGGGTAGCTAAATTAGTCTCTAGTGCGAACCACTAACTTTGAGCAAGTACAGATTGAAAAATACTCGTGGGAACAGATATGGAACCAAATTCGAAATTTTTCAAAAAACCGTTGGAGAGTGACGCGCGGTCGGAGTCCGACGCGCGGTCCGGAAGGAGCTCGGAGGGCTCGGAGTGTGAGGAGGCAGCGGGGACTTCAGGGAGAGGCTCACGTCTCTCCCAGAAGAAGCGCTCCGCTTCCTTTAGGAAGGAGGACGGTTCGTCCTGCTCGGAGGGGCGGGCGAAAATCGCCACCAGCGGTCGCGGCGTAGGCCGAGCCCGCGGGAAAGGGAGAGGCTTAACGGCCAAAAAAACCGCCGAGCGAGCCGTCAGGCTTGCCGCGGAGGGGCGCCACCCCGGCGCGGGCGACTCTGGGAGAGACCTCTCGGAGCCGTCTGGCAGCGAGAGGCGTACTGAGGCGGAGTCAGGCGGGGAGGCGGCAATGCCCTTCAAGGAGCTGGCCGTCACCCTGCTTAGGGACATGGCCCGCCAGAGGGACAAGGCAACGCGGGAGCGAACGATCCGTCGCCACGCCGCGTCCCTCCAGGGGGCTTTAGACGCCTCCGTCGCGAAGAGGGTGGCGGAGCTCCGGGTGGAGCTCCAGGCCGAACTCCGGGCGGAGATCCGGGCGGAGCTCGCTAGAGCGCCGAACAGAGGCCGCCAGGAGCCCATGGAGGAGGGGCGCGAGCAGGAGCAGGGGCAAAGCCAGCCCCAGCCCCAGCCCGAGCCGGAGAGTCAGCTGCTGTCACTCGTGCAGCAGGAGCTCGCTGCTTTTCAGCAGGGGCTGCAAAAGCAGCAGCTGGAATTCCAGCAGAGCATCCGGCAGCAGCTTTCTCTCCTGGAGGGCATAGTTCTCCGTCCTCCACTGGCGGCCTCTGGGCAGAAAAAGGCGGCTTCCTATGCCGCTGCTGCGGCCACGGCTTCTGCGCCTAAGGCGGGCCCGTCGGGGCAAGCGGGGCGCGGGGCTGCGGCGCCGGAGCCCGCGAGGCCAAGGCCGGAGCCTGCGAGGCCGGCCCCAACTGGCAAGCAGCAGCAGCGGCGGAAAAAGGGTGCAGCGGTGCCTGCCGCTAAACCGGCAGGACCTCCTGCCGCCGTGGCGACTAGGCCGCGCCTGCCACCTCCTCCACCAGAGGAGACTGGCGCCGAGTGGTCGGTGGTCGGCGCCAAAAAGCAGGCGGGCAAGGTGGCCAGAGCGGCCAAAAAGCGCGCGAGGCGGCAGGAGCGTAAGAAGCGGGCCATGGCGGCGCGTCTCCGCGCCCCGAATTCCGAGGCTGTAGTAATTACGCTACAGCCTGAAGCGGAAAAGAGGGGCGTGACGTACGACGACGTCATGGCGAAGGCGAAGCAGGCAGTGCTGCCCCACCTTGGGGAGCTCGGAGCCGCTGCGGGGTTCCGCATGAGGCACACAATCACCGGGGCCCGAATCCTCGAGGTCCCCGGTGCGGCCAGCGGCCCTGCAGCGGATGCCCTGGCTGCCAGGATTAGGGCGTCTCTGAGCGAGGAGGAGGCTCGAGTGTCCAGGCCCACAAAGTGCATTGATATGCGCATCATGGGCCTGGACGACTCCGTCAAGGTGGGCGAGGTGGTGGCCGCCATTGTCAGGGCGGGCGGGTGTACGGCCGAACAGGTTCGGGCGGGCGCCATCCGCGCTGACAGCACGGGCATGCGAGCCGTAACGGTAAGCTGTCCTGTGCAGGCGGCCAAAACCATCACCGGGGAGGGCCGTCGGCTTTTGGTGGGCTGGGTCTCCGCACAGGTCAAGCTGCTGGAGCCCAGACCTCTGCGGTGCTTCCGCTGCCACGTGGGGCACCACGTGGGAGCCCACTGCGCCGCGGAGGATCGCAGCGACCGCTGCCACCAGTGTGGCCAGCCCGGTCACAAGGCCGCAGAATGCCGTGCTACGCCGCACTGCTACGCATGTGCGGCGGCCGGCAAGCCGGCCGACCACCGGGCTGGGGGCAGGTCCTGCGACCCCCCCGCCAAGGCCAAGGGCAAGGCCCGCAGGTCCATCCCCGCCGATGTCCTCGCCACCGCAGCCGCCTCCTTGGCCGCCGCCGCCATCGCCGCCGCACCCGCCGCCGCGGCAGTGCCCCCTAGGGGGGCTCGGGAGGAGACTGTAATGGAGTGTCAATAACGGCCCCATTACGTCTCCTCCAGGCGAATATCAACCACTGCGCCCCCGCTCAGGATCTGTTGCTCCAGAGCATGGCGCAGTGGTTGATCAATGTCGCCGTAGTCACCGAGCCGTATTTTGTCCTGCCCAGTGGTGACTGGGTTCAGGACCTGGACGGCTCGGTGACCTTAATTAAGTCGGCCGCCGCCGGTACCCCACCCCCCGAGTCCGTCACGAGGGGGCGGGGTTGCGTGGCAGCACGGTTCGGGGACATCGCCGTGGTAGGCGTCTACCTGTCCCCGAGCCGATCTCTCGACGAACTGCACGTCTCCCTGATGGAGCTAAATTCCGTCGTCGCTGGGTTCGGTTCCCTCCCCGTGGTCGTTTGTGGGGACTTCAACGCCTGGAACACGGCTTGGGGTTCCCGATTCACGAACCAGAGGGGACGGATGGTGGAGGACTGGGCCTTGGAGCTGGGCCTGGTCGTATTGAACCGGGGTTCTGTCCCCACGTTGGTGCGGATGCGGGGTCAGTCGGTGGTGGACATTTCGTTCGCCAGCCCCGCTCTGTCGCCGCGTGTCGTCGACTGGCGCGTGATGGAGGAGGTGGAGACGTACTCCGACCACCGGTACATCCGGTTTGACGTCTCCGCCGAAACCTCGGCCGCGCCGGTCCGACAGAGCCCTTGCGGTCCGCGGTGGGCGCTTAAGCAGATGGACCGGGAGCTCCTCCTGGAAGCCGCGACGGTACAGGCCTGGGTGCAAGCACCGGACAGGCCTGTCGACATCGACGTCGAGGCGGAGTGGTTCCGGGAGGCCATGTCGCAAATTTGCGATGCGGCAATGCCCCGTGTCCGTCCAGGACGAGCTAAGCGCCAGGTGTACTGGTGGTCGCCGGAGATCGGCGCACTGCGCAATGCGTGCAATCACGCGCGACGCCGGTACGCCAGGCACTGCAGGCGCCGCATCCGCCCGCCGGATGCGGAAGCCAGAGAGGCGGAGCTGTATGAGGAATACAGGGAGGCAAAACGCACCCTCCGAACGGAGATCAAGCGGGCCAAACTCGAGGCCCGCAACGTGTGGCTGGGGTCTCTGAACGCGGACCCGTGGGGGCGCCCGTACAAGCTGGTACGGGACAAGCTTCGCCCCTGGGCTCCGCCGCTGACTCAGAGTCTCCGGCCCCAACTCGTGGAGGGTGTGGTTAGCACTCTGTTCCCTGCGCGGGGGGAACACTCCCCCCCGCCCATGGCTCCGCCTCCGCCAGCGGTGTCTGACGCGGATCGCAACAGCGACGACGAGGACAATGCTCCAGAAGTGACCGAGGTAGAGTTGAGAGTGGCGGTGCGAAGGCCGAGTGCCAAAAACACCGCCCCAGGACCCGACGGCTTGCCAGGGAAAGCCTGGGTCCTGGCCATGGAGGCTCTCGGGCCTCGACTGAGAGGGCTCTTTAGCGCATGCCTGGAGAGGGGCCAGTTCCCACTTCGCTGGAAGACGGGGAAACTGGTCCTCGTAGCGAAGCCAGGGCGCCCTGCGGACTCTCCGTCCGCATACCGGCCCATTGTGCTGCTCGACGAGGTGGGCAAGCTCTTTGAAAGAGTTATTGCAAACCGCCTCGTCGTGCGGCTAACACGGGTGGGGCCGGACTTGTCGGACGGACAGTTCGGCTTTCGCAGGGCGCGCTCTACAATAGACGCCATCATGCGCGTGCGAGCCCTCACGACAGGGGAAGCGGTGTCCCAGGGTAGGTGTGTCGTGGCAGTGTCCTTGGACATTGCCAACGCTTTCAACTCCCTGCCCTGGAGTACGATCCGGAGGGCACTCCGGTACCACCGGGTGCCCGAATACCTCTGTCGAGTGGTCGAGGCGTACCTGTCAGACAGGTACATTGTCTACCCCGGTCACCAGGGAGACTGGAAACGTCGAGAGATGTCGTGCGGTGTTCCGCAGGGGTCGGTTCTAGGCCCACCCTTGTGGAACATCGGCTACGATTACGTGCTGCGCGGCGACTTCCCTGACGGGGTCAGCGTGGTTTGCTACGCAGACGACACGCTGATTCTAGCGCAGGGAAGTTCGCACCAGGCGGCGGTCGCTCTAGCGACACGCGGGGTTGCGATAGCCGTTGGTAGGATCCAGGAGTTGGGACTCGAGGTGGCGCTGCATAAATCCGAGGCAATGTGCTTCCACGGCCCTCGGAACGCGCCACCACCGGACTCCCAACTTACGGTAGGAGGAGTTCGCATCGGCGTCGGGTCGACGATGAAGTATCTGGGACTCGTCCTCGACAGCCGGTGGAATTTCGTAGAACATTTCCGACGTCTGGCTCCCAAGCTTCTCCGGGCTGGGGCTGCTCTCAAGCGGCTCCTGCCCAATCTTGGGGGTCCAGACGCCTCCTGCCGGAGGCTCTACGCGGGGATCGTTCGGTCCATGGCCCTCTACGGGGCGCCGGTGTGGGCGCCGTCGCTGGCAAAGCGACCGGCGTCCATACTGAACGCCTGCCAGAGGGTCATGGCAATACGGATGGTGCGGGGTTACCGCACGATCTCCCGCGAAGCGGCGAGCCTTCTGGCTGGCCTACCACCGTGGGATCTGGAGGCAACAGTCCTTGCACACATGCACGACATGCGCGTGGAGATGCAACGCCGGGGTGAAAGTCCACTGCCGCAACATGTCAAGGCATGGCGGACAGAGCTCCGGCGGGATCTCATGGTGAAATGGCGTCAACGGCTATCGCAACCCAGTGCTGGGCACGCCACGATTATGGCGGTAAGTCCCCTCTTTGAGGCGTGGCTGGAAAGACCTCACGGCGTCCTTACCTTCCGCATGACGCAGGTCCTCACCGGACATGGCAAGTTCGGGAGGTTCCTGCATCGGATTCAAGCGGAAGAGACGCCCGGGTGTCGCCACTGTGCGCAACGCCCGGAGGACACGGTGGAGCACACCGTCGAGGTGTGCCCTGCCTGGGCGGAGCATCGCCGTGCCCTCGTGGGGGCGATCGGCGGCGGAGACCTCTCGCGCCGGGCCCTGGTCGAGGCCATGGTCCGGAGCGAGGAGGAATGGCAAGCGGTCGCCTCCTTCTGCGAAGCAGTAATGCTTGCAAAGGAGGAGGCCGACCGCATCAGGCAACGGCGCCCTCGCCGCCGTCGCCGGGATTCCGATCCCGATTTCCGGCCACCGTAGACGCAGGCTCGCGGACGGCGAGCTATGGGTAGCTCGCTGTCCGATCGTCCGGTAATGGACCGAGTCTAAGACGTCGACGGCGCGCACTGTTCCCGCGCGCCTCAAGGAGTTGTCAGCAGCAGGAGGGGCCCAGCTGGGTCGAAGCCTACTGGGGACAGGGTTGTCCGAAAGGGAGCTCGTGCCCCAGTATGAAGGCTAGAAGGAACGGCGCGGGGTTTTTAGTCAGTAAGAGTCTGACACTGTCTCCCGCTCCACCCAAGAGCGGGTTTCGTCAAAGATGATTTTCCCCGTCGACAAAAAAAAAAAAAAAAAAAAGGGTCCTGTGATAAATAAAGAAAAGTAATAATAATTGTTAATAATAATAATTAATCAAATAAATTATTCGGGACTCTGGGTTTTAGTAAATAGAGAAGGATGTTTCGATATTAGTTTCTACTTACTAATTTCGATGAAGTCATTTATATTTCAATATCTCCGAGATAATTTTCCTTTGGAACTATTTCCCTACCTGCTATATCGGAGGTCGTGGGCTCGATTCAAAAAGCAAATGTTTGTGATGAGCATGATCATTTGTTCTGTGTCTGGCTGTAATTTTATCTATAATATGTATGTATTTAGAAATATATAAGTATATTTATCAGTTGTCTAGTACTCACAACACAAACTCTGCTTAGCTTGAGACTAGACTGCGTTGTGAGGTTATTGTGGAATATTATTATTATTTTCTAGTCATGAGGGCAAAGCCGCTGGCAGCAGCTAGTAATAATAATAAAAACGGTAGCAAGGCGGTCGCTATGTGAATCCAATCGGTTTTAGGTTGCTAAATCTAAATTTGTTCAAATATTGACTTTGTCACGTCTAGACCTTGGGCTATTGACATGACAACTCCTTCTTCAGCCTAACTATGTTTTTCCTCAACATCTACCGTATGTTGGGGTAAACCAACAGAATAAACCACAAACTTAGGGTCGAAGGAATTTCAGACCGAGTGGTGCTTACCGCTTTACCGAATATACAAATCGAGCGTGAAGCCATATCTCATTTACTATCTAATTTATTCACTACAGGAAAACATACAAAGTCTAACAAAACAGCGCGCTCTGATTGAATCAGAATCGCATAATAAGTTATATTTATCATTGTTAATATTTTGTTGTGCGTAATAAGCTAAAAGGGTAAATGTCATCGTCAAATTCACGTAACAGTTCGAACCAAAAAACACGTTATTCAATGGAATTTTTGATATCACAATATGGACTTGTACCACCCTAGAGAGTGGAGGAACTCAATTGACGATTTCCCACTTCAATATAATAAAAAAGTGTAAGCAATATTGAATGATGAAAATCTGTTTCATTTTTTAGCTGGACTAAAAAGTAAACAGAAAACAATCAAAACTTCAGTCTACGACGCCACAGAGTAAATCAAACAGAACAAACAGCCAGTGTGTAAACTACAATTTATAGTAGAAATGTTCGCGAAGGAACAACTAAATGAAGGAGAGAGAGAGAGAGAGAGAGAGAGAGAGAGAGAGAGAGAGAGAGAGAGAGAGAGAGAGAGAGAGAGAGAGAGAGAGAGAGAGAGAGAGAGAGAGAGAGAGAGAGAGAGAGAAAGAGAGAGAGAGAGAGAGAGAGAGAGAGAGACCCCGATTTCTAGCAACTATAGTCGTGCAATTGCTCGCCGTCCGGACCGTTCCCGAGTCAAACAGATGTCAGCAAAATCGTACTGACGCACACGTGTAACACACATTTGTACGTACGATGTCGCATGGCTTGTATCAGGTGTAGCTCTACAAGTCTAGTTTCCATATAAAATGTATAGAGATCGACGCGCCCAGATCGGCGTGGGTGTTACACGTGGGCGCAGTGTAGTTCTAGCTCAGATTGCGTTGACTTAGAAGTTTGTTTTTTTTTTTCGCTGCTCCAAGGGGTAGCAGACTTGTGTATGTGATACTAATTTCGATCTAACACCTCCGAGCGTTCTTGAAATAAAGGTTCTTGACAGAGGGGCAACAAAGTGATCCTGTAAGGGTTTGGTTTTTGCCAATTGAGGTACGGGTTTTGATAGCAGTGATGATGAAATAATTAAATTATACAAAGTAATGCTCCTGGCTGGCGTGTATCAAGTGTAATTCTACAAGTCTTGTTTCCATATAAAATGTATGGAGGCCGACGCGGTCAGATTGGCGTGTGTGCCACACGTGTGAGCTACCTTGACACGCCTTCCTACTCCACCACTTTCCCACCTAAAAAAACTACAATAACAGTTATCACAGGGGCGTGGAACTGTGGAACAAGTGCGCTAAACACTAACGGGTTAAGGAGTACTCGGTTAGTTCTTAGACGCACATTGCGTGACGAACAACGGAATCGTGTGATATAAGCCGTTAAGTACTTGTTGTAACATAACTTTCCACATTCGCCGGCCTCGGCTACTGATGTTGAATCGCAAAATGGTTTGACTATTCTAAATTGAGATTTGCAGTTCTAGACGATATTTATTTTTTTATATGTGGTGTCCAGATCATAGAAATTGATCACTTCATGATATGGTCAAATAAAACTGGCCAGATCGTTTGAACGGTAACATTTTTGATCATATGTCGCTTCGAGTTTGGCATGACATGCCCAAACTAGGATGATGTAGGATTTCTATGATAATGATAAGTTTGAAGAAAGTAGGCCAAACGAAGATTGACATATCATCAAAGTATAACGATTGAGAACGATCTCGCCAGTTCAATTTGGCCACATCATGAAGTGATCAATTTCATGATCTGGCCACGACATAAATACATATAATAAATCCGTAGGTTTTAGTTGTGTGCGCAACACGTTAAATGTACGAAATCGATGTAGATAACTTTTATCAAAATTGAGTGTAACTTGATATAAATATTACTTAGGCTTTGTTTCATCGTAATCGGTTGACTATATCGAAAGACAAACTACATTCATTGACTGTTAGGTGGTACGAAGTTCCAGTTAGGTGGTACGGGCCAGCTTGTTTTATAATAAGTTATTTTTAACTGTTTCGAGGTCGACCTAGGAGAGGTGGCGAGAAGACATAGACGCCTACCGCAAGGGCGAGTTAGAGGTTGTTCAAGAAAAGAATACCTGCCAGAAGTTGGGGCGGCCTTTGCCCAGCACTGGGAAAGTATATGCTAAATAAAATAAAAAATAAGTTTTGGTTTTGCAGATAACACACCCTTCCGGACCGAGGCCAAGACGTGTATTGTTCCACGCGCGCCACAAGGAGTTGTCAGCAAACCGTAGGGGGCCCAGCAGGGTCGAAGCCTGGGGCCGAGGGTCTGCTTTTGAAAGGAAGATTCGGCCCCGATACGAAAGACAACGAAGGAAAAAGAGTAGGTTTTTAGTCAGTTTAGGTCAGATACTATCTCCCGTTCCGCCTATAAGCGGGGGATTTCATTGGATTATTTTCCAACCTAAAAAAAGACGGTTTTCTCTACTACACTCCACTTTTCCTTTTCCAATGATACCATGAATTGGTTCACCAATCTATCTGTTATCCACGAATTGCTACGTTTCAACAAGTAGATACAGTTAGCTGATTTGAACGTTTATTTTTCTTTTTCCCCCTCTTGCCAACAATTTATAGTGACGTCAAGATACCTACCTACATTCTGTCATTGGGTAAAATTACGCAAGCAGCCTGTCAAGTTCCATGTTTAGGCTCAGAAAAGTATAATTTTATTTTCCTGTTAGATTACACTCACCATGGTCGCCATTATTACGAAATGACTCACGTTTATAGATTGGTGATTGCAACTGTTTTTGTTTTATAATTCCTCAATTTATATGAATGGTCTAGCAACAATTTTTCTACTTTTTTAATTATTGATAGGCTCGCGTTTTACCACCATCTCACCTGATGGTAAACGATGATGCGGTCGACAATGGAGCAGGCTTGCCTAGAAGTTACCAATGCACTCTTGATTTTGACTGTTTTGTATGTGTATTTGACTGTTAGGCGGTACGAAGTTCGCCAGGTGATCCAGTGTTTAATTATTTGGCTCAACTTAATATATGCACAGACAAAAATTGTCAACAACTTTGTACGTACACAAGATTTTGCTTACAGATATTTACTATGTACCTTCTATCTGCCTACCGATGTTCTTGAGTGTAATTTGATGTTTATTGGATCAAATTATTATTATTTAGTAGTAATTGTGGGAAATTTCAAGTTTATTTTGCCTAGAAATAAAGGTCTTCCAAGTAATTTTGAACCTCTGTGAAATCTTGTTATAGATAGTGTCTTGACATATTTTAGATAACCATTAATGACCTCCTTTATTATTGACTGACGTCACAATTCGAGACAAGTTTCAAGGAATTTGGCTTTAATAATAAGATTTTGTAAATAAGCGAAATCCCCTCTTTAACTCCCTTAAAAGCTGAATTACGAAACATTGCTTGGTGCTCGCCTTATTTTTCTTTATATATATATATATATATACCCAATAAATTGCAACGTATTAATTCGATTCAATTGATTTATTTCAGGTAACTAGGCCCATATAAGTTTCACAAATTTTACACATAATATAAGACAATTAATTAAAGTCAAAATTACAGGTATGTTTTTTTTTCTTCTAAAAACTTACGTTAAATTACGATTTACAACAAAACAAGAACTTAGGAAGAATTTTTCAACACTTGTCTTCTCACGCAACTCACGGCATTTCTCACTCCAATACATTTCACAGTTTTTAGAACAAAGATAGGTATCAAAATTTGTTTAAATAACCTATGTCGAATAGCAGAATTAATTTTGCAATATCCTGAAATATATGCCTGCTACGTACTAAGCCTCTGTCAGCGTTTATTAGTCAATAAGTCCATACACGAAATGCGAATACTAGTACCCTTTGATAAGTTTCATGGAAACTATGAAAGGGGAATTGGAGTAATATATAATTATGTAGTAATTGGAAAGCCAATAAGCCCCTCAATGAATGTGTGTTTGAACAGAACATGTGTCTATTTGGTAGGAGTTACTCTCTACATAGAAGCAGTGAACGTTTCAGTACGTTTGCTTTGAAACGCATGCCTTTGACTTAGCCCAGGCCTTTGACTTTGCCCTTTGCAGCGGTACGATAGCCAAAGTCAAAGGCTATATTAGAAGATTATATTCTAAATCTAGAACTACATTGGACCGACACACGTGTACCCCTAGCCAAGTTGCTAATCTGCTAAAGTTAACGCTTGGCTTCAAATATACAGTGCAGGGCCGCCTCATCTCGTTAAAGACTGCACAAAGAGTATCGGCACAGGCAAAATATAGCTACAGTAGCAGTGAAGCGCCCATTCAATTAGGCATAGATACGGGGGGTTATAAGCTTTAATAAATATATATCGGTGACAAAATTTTTGCAATCATAGATTTTCACTTTATTATTATTATTATTATGAGCCCGTTGTGTCCCACTGCAGGGCAAAGGCCTCCCTTCCGTTATTCCACTCTTTTCTGCCCTTAGCCACTTCTTCACTTACAAACGAAAAATCAAACTTTACCTCTTTAGAATATTAGTGTAGACTAATATGACTACGAAGTTCAAATTGTATTCTATTGATTACCTTACTCTGTATATTTACCTACATTATAAAAGGAATGGGACAACCCTTACGTATCGTGAAGTTATCACGTGGCAGCTCAATGTCAATTTCACTTTACCGGAAAAAATAATATCGTAATGGAAAGTTACCAAGAAAAATACTTCTGCAGTTTAAAGTGACAGATTGTCAGTGTCATCGTCAGGGACCGTTTCCATTCCTTATTTATTTAACCCACTTTGAAACGTTTTCATGCCTGTTGCGAAGCGGGTTGTTTTGACGGATAGTCAACAAGGAAAGTACTCGTCCGTATCTAATAGGGCATTGCGTAAAAGTTTCCCCACTCACCGACAGATTTGAAACAGAAATCTTGCAAATTAAATTTGACCCACTTCTCAGTTACCGCTGAAATTTTGCACGCACGTGTAAATCAAATGACAATGCAAAATTATTATGACAAAGAACTGATCTGATGATGGAACCGGAAGCATTGAGTTTTGGCTCGTATAATTTGTCTTGACGAGCATTTATTATAGGTATACCAAGCTATAAAAGCTTGCAATAAAAAAAAAATTACATTAAAAGCTTGTTTATTCTGGCCACATACATCAAAAATATGAAGTTTAGGTTAAATGAAATATTTTTATTTTGACCTAACCAAACCTGACCTAACCTCGCCGAAGTTGTGCTCACACCATTCATTCTATGGTATGGCTTTACGGAGACATTAATTTTAATGCACCAGCACAAATTGAAACTTCTGTGGATAGGAATGAACAAAATATGTATCCCATGTTTATTGGGGTGCTCACATTTTATCGTATGGTGTCTTGTGGTTTTTTTTTATTGGTATAAAGTAGTGCTTGACTGCGATCCTACATCATGGTAAGCAAAGGTGCAATCGTTGATGGTTCGGCGCACTAGTTTATTAAGAGCCTATTCACTCTAGCTTTGAAGCCTTATTCCGTAATTATTTTTAGACTTCATGCATAGCGAAGGAGCAGGTCGTATGCGTGAGAAAAAGGAGATCCTCATACCCTAGCCACCGGGAACGCCGTGGTAATCCACGTAGGCGTGGGTTTGCGGACGACGAGCTATTGAGAACGGTAGGTAGCTCGCCGTAGGGCCGCCCGGTAACCGACCAGAACGAGCCCGAGTCGTCGACGGTCCGACTCAAAGAGATGTTAGTAAAACTGTAAACCCGTGGTCCTGAAACGCAAAGGGCAACTAAAGGAACATAAAAATGGTTTTAGTCAATTTAAGTCTGACACGCCATCCCTCTCCGTTTTGGAGCGAGAGAAGCCATTGGATGATTTGCCACCTTAACAAAATCGATCTTCATGCAGGTTCGATTCGTGTAAACGACATCCGGCTTACTCCGAACTGGAAATGCAGATTTCCCATCGATATATATTTTCCCAATTTTCATTCGATGTAAAGAATGTCATAATTCTGTTTATAGTCCCATTCCAATCGTATTGTTCCGGTATTGGTCGGCTCCGAATAGAGTCTCTCCAAAGTTGGAATGCCTCTGTAGTAAATAACTCATCATTGGAAATTGCACAATCAAACAAACAATTTTTCAATTGATGCGTTATCGAATTGTTCGCGGTAGTTCCAAAAATCCCGTTTTCTATTTAAAACTCACTTCAAAAGCAAGCAAGTTAAGCTTAACGCGATCCATTTGACGACCTAAACTGAACTGTTTGTTTGATTGTGCAATTTCCGCACAATCAAACAAACAATTTTTCAATTGATGCGTCATCGAATTGTTCGCGGTAGTTCCAAAAATCCCGTTTTCTATTTAAAACTCACTTCAAAAGCAAGCAAGTTAAGCTTAACGCGATCCATTTGACGACCTAAACTGAACTGTTAAAAGGATGGAGCTCTATAGGGTGTACGTACAACTCCATCCCTCAATCTGGTTCGCACGCTTAACCTTTTAAGCACGTCATGGTTTTTTTTATGTGGGAAATCATCCAATGACTTCTCCCGTTTAGGGCGAAGCGGAAGTGCGTTTCAAACTTTTATTTATTTAAACCACATCTTTGTCCTTTAGTTGCCTTTGGAGTTCTAGAACTCCGGGTTTCCTTTTCAGAAAATCCCCGCGGTCCTAGCGGCATCGGGCGTGCTGGACCTCAATAATGTAAGCAAACTAAATAAAAAAAGAAAAACAACAAAACTCAATGAAATAATCGTTGAGTTAGGCAAGTTATCCTGAAACAATAGGTGTAATAGAAGAGTCAACTAGAGTCTACGTTTTATGCACCGATGACGTGCAATAAGCCTTACACACAACGCAATATATACACCATTCGGAATCCCTTTTGGGACGCAGTGGATACCGAAATTAATCATACGTTGGCCCTATTGATGTCGCTGCAAGCTAGTCAGGCAGATTGATTGGTCGACGTCATCGGTTCAGGTACGTTTCGCCGTGTAATTATGTACAGGAATATTGAAATGAGATTTCTAGAAACATGGTATTTTCTACTATTAGTTACAGTAATACATTCAGTTTTCTCTGCTGAATAGGGTAGTTTCCAGGTCAAAATAACTATGTTAGATTATAAAAACAATATTGGACACGTATTTATTCTTTTTTCGATTAAACAAAAAATAACAAAGATAGCCCAATAAAGTTACGTGTGACGACACCCCGTGCGAAAAAATACAGCATCTTTGTCATTTTTGTTTTTTTTTTTACAAATAAAAAAATACGTGTCCCTTATTTTTAAATAATCTAAAACACGGACTAATTAAAACTTTTTACGGCAACGTAGTGCAAGCTCTATGTAATGTCTAGTTATGTTAACGCGTTCGTATATTAATTAATACGATGCATTCAAAACCTGACCCTTTGAAAACCACCAAACCTTTTAATTAAATCCATTAATGAAAGCACTCTCCGACCATACTGAGTATGTAACATTAATTATGGTCATATCAGCAAATGTGAGTGTGCGTTGAGCAACTCTAAAGTCGTAGCCATAAGGATTCGATTGCAACAAACGCTTGGAAAATGCAACAAATTATCCGATGATTGAAAACTGAATTTGGTACAAAATAGCAATGACGATATTGACCGATCACATTTTACTTTAATTGAAAATAGAGACTCCGTGGTAAGCCCACCCATTGTATGTGTTTTGGATAACAGTTTTTCTTTATGTACCTACAATAAAGTACATAAATAAATAAGATTAATCCTACAATATTAAGGTAAGCTCTTTGCCAAATTTTTATTATTTCTTGTGAAGCTGCGGACAAAAGCGGCAAAGGTAAAGAGCTACTTACCAGCGTAAAATATATATATATAGTCTATGTCTCTCAGGAACAAAGCAGCTTTCTAACAGTGAAAAACTTAATCAGTACAGTTCTTTGAGAGATTACCTCCTACAACAAAGAAAACTTTAGCTCTTTATAATATTAATGTAGCTATAACATTAGCTAAGTCTTTTGATAAGGAAATGCAACGTCATAATTTAAAGAGAAATTCATTTGAAAATGTTTCTCTCTGAATAATAAGATGAAGCACCACTTTCATATGCAATAATCGGCTTTTGTTACCACGGCAGTCGACGGTACAACTTCAGTGTACGAAATCGCATTAGAGTTTTTTCAGAAATTTCCTGTGATGCCAATATAAGCAAGTTTCTTTACTCACTTGGTGTTCCGTGGTGGAAATTATGTTTGTGGTGTCGTCGCTTTTAAACTTTTAATGAGCTTTTCATTTGAGAGCATTGTAACTATTGTTACAGAGGTAAAATTGTTAGTTTGTTTTGCATACAGTACTCCTGAAATCCGATTATCTTGAATATGTGAGAACTGTAGTGAGAACCTTATGTCTGAGTCAGTGTCTGAGATAGTGTTTCCGTGGCTGATTGAAATACTAGAACATTATATTAATTCATGAACCCCAAGCGACACCCGGTGGCCGCGCATCTATTGTCTTACTATTGTGTCTCTAATTGACGGTATCTGAAGGGTTAAGGTAAAATTAAAAAAAAAAAAACTATTTGCCGGTGGTGCGATACAAGATCTGAGCGATGCGACCCATGAGGTTGAATTGATGATGAACATGTCGAAGGCCAAAGTTATGACCAAAAGCTCCAAAAGGAACATACTCGTAGGCGGGGAGCATATACAATACGTCCAAGAATATATCTACTTGGGTCAAGTAGTCTCTTTTCAGGCAAGGCAAAGAAATAACACGCCGAACGGAAAATGCCTGGAAGATCTACTGGTCCATGAAGGAACTATTTAAGGGCACTTTTCTCATGTCACTGAAGCGTAAGCTGATGGACATGTGTATTCTCCCCATTCTGACCTATGGTGCACAGATTTAGTCTTTGATTAACATCCGCAAGTCAAAACTCCAGGTTTGCCAGCGTACAATGGAGCGCAGCATACGATGTGTTAAATTAACAGATCATGGTTGAAACACAACACTGCGCTCCAAAACGGAAATCGTTGATGTGGCTCAAAAGGCTAACCAACTTAATTGGGACTGGGCAGGATATGTCTGCCGCATGTCCAACGAGCTGTGGGCGCGTAAAACGCAGGATTGGTCCATAGACACAGCAACGCGGGGCCGAGGCCGACCACGAGAGAGATGGCGGGGCGACCTGGATGGCTTCTTTAAGAACAGGAATGAAAAAGCGAGGAACCGTGATCGTTGGACGGAGTGAAGGGACGCCTTTGCCCAGCAGTGGGAACATCATAAGACCGGCTATACCATGCATAAGTAAATCATTATATTTTAAATTCTGAAGATACTTAAATAATAAATATACTTGTTAGGCACTGAATAGATAATATGTAGATCGAGCCCTATTTTAACAGCGAAAAAACCAAACAATATTACTTAATAGAATTACGTTAAACCTTATCATAATATAAACGTTATTAATTGCCTTGTTTTCTAAATCTAAGAAATTAATGCTTTAAGCTCCAATTAAGTTGTTAAACGTAGGACTTGAACGAAAACATGGTCTTAGGTTGAAGATTATTTTTCTACTTTTAGTCATTTCCATGGAAACTCGAAAATTGATGATGATTCGTAAGGTAGACATTACATTACTTAGACACTACATTGGGGACACGCGGGCCACGTACGCCGATCTGGGCGCGTCGGTCTCCATACATTTTATATGGCAACTAGACTTGTAGAGCCACATTAGATCCACGCCACGCGACGCGACTCTACGTAAAAATTAGGCGTGGCCCACGTGCGTCGGTCTAATGTAGTTCCCGCCAAACTGTTATGTCTATTACCTTTGGGTAACATGTATCATTCTTAAACGGTCTTCTCTTCGGAAAATAATGTAACGTAAATTTCATTTACGCCTGATTTTTTAAAGTTTTGGTTATTGTATGTTTATTAGGTAAAAAGGTACATAGTATAAGGGCCTGCGCTCACTTGAGCCATCTTAGACAAAATTGTTTTGTCTACGGCACGAGGCGCTAGGGCTGTTGATAAAATATCGATATTACCGCAGTACTCAAACGGCTGAACCTATAAACAGGTATTTTTAAACCTCTTGAGAAATATTGGCACGCTTAGGCGTTTTATTTGAATTGATGAATAATTAATGAGAACGCTACATTTTCATACATTGAAAATGTAATTTATTTAATAAATATCATGAATTATAAACTGAGTAAATATAATTTTTGAGCCGGCTTAATGTTTCTAGTACCTATTTACCTACCATGAAAAATAAATAAACTGAAAGAACGAAGCGAACATTAAACGAGTTCTATTTCACTGCATATTACGGGGTATTATTAGTTTATGTCATAAATTACCAGTTGTTACTTTTCCTTCGAGAAAAAATTGAAAATCCAAGGAAAAACGAGGAAAGCTTGGTATGTCGGCATTTGTTATTCGCAGATGTTAATTTCGCAGGGATTAGAGAAATCTAGCAACAAATAGGAAATTAGAATTTACTGTAACGTAGGATTTTTCGTGTATTTTTTTTATTAATGTTCATCATTCATCATCATTCCTTGTTGGGTCCCCTAAGGTTTTGCTGACATTTGTTTGAGGCGTGCATGGGCACTACGCGCCGTCGACAACACGGGCTTGAAGCGGATAGTTACCGGACGGCCGGGCTTCAATGTCTAAAATGTGATTCAATTACGGCCTTTGAACGAGAGGTATCGATTTAATGATTTTACCCCTAAAACAAATATTTGCTCACGCTTTATTGTACATAACTTTTACAATATATAAACAGTAAGGCCCGTATTACAGAACATCGCTCAACACTCAAGCATTACTTAAAACTAGATCCAAGCCATTTCATTGGTTGAAACTAGTTTCAAGCAACGCTTGAGTTTTGAGTGACGTTCTGTAATACGGGCCTAAGACAGCGAGTGTGCGAGTGAGCGACATGTACACAGGCGAGCTTTGTGTTGTTGTCTTGGTTTCATAGAACGTAAGATAGACTTACATTAACATAACAATACACAACTGTGTTGTCTGGAATGTCAGACAGAAGTATGCTCATAGTACACTAGATTTTAGCCCGTTATCGTATATTTAGAATAAGATTAACCCAGCTGGAAAATTTGTAAGAAAGTCTTCGAAATTTTCTCTCGTGTTGCTTTCTTACTCATCAGTGATGGTCTTTTTCAGAATAGGGATCTTGAGTTAGGTCACTTTGATTCTAAGGGTGCTTAGTGTGGAAATTCCATGCAATAAAAGGCGAGCAGACATAGTCCAGTGGCAGAGAACCGTGTTGTATATCAAGGGTTCAAACCTACTTCAAAAACATTACAGGGAAAGATTGTGAGGAAACCCGCATGTCCATCAAATTCGGAACCAATTCGCCAAACCCTCTCTGGGCTCGTGTTCTGAATTATGACTCATTCCCTCTCTTAGAGACACTAAAAGCCTGAAGGACGAATACCAGCAATGGAAAGATTATTAAGCTGATTATGTTTAAGCTTAAGGCATTGGGTACAAATCCAGACTTCGACTGAGAAAATTCAGATGAAGAAACCAATAACATGGCCGCGTACAATGGTCTGCATAGGACTTATGACTTGACCACACGTACCGAGTGTTTGGCCGAGCGCTAATCTCTCCAACTCGCTTACACCCCTATCTCGGCCAAGCACCACATTACTGGCTCGCCCTTGAACTCGGTACTTGTGATCAAGGCATATGTGCGGAAACCATACCTACATGGACCCCGACCTGTAGATCGAAGAGCGACCACTTAATTAAAATAAAACAAAGATTCCCATCTCACTTTTTATAATATAAGTTCTAATGGCGTACGGTACGTGTGTCACCACCAGGTTTTTCATTAATGGAGAATTGCCAATCAACCACCTTGTAATAAGCCTGGAAATAGAAAATCCGTCTGCAGTAAATGGAAGGCTTTTCGTTTAACTTCACGCTATGCACTTTGATGTGGAATCAGAAAATATCGAATCGTTTTAATTAAAAAAAAAGGAACTTGAATAAGAAGTTCTATTACATCACTACTGCTCTAAAAACGGTGAAGGAAAACAATGTGAGGAAACCGGCATGTTCTAGCTAGAACCAAAAATTCAAAGACGTGATATTAACCAACCCGCGCTGGGCCCGCGCGGTGGGTTACGGCCATTCCTGGAAAGGAGGCCTGAGTCCGTAGCAGCAAGTAACATAATCTAACAGTTTCTTGTAGTTCGTTGTAATTTTGATCGATGTTTTAATAATGGTGAATGTAGGTGTATTTTTTTAAATTTATGACGTATTAAAAAAAAACTAACTAGATCTCGTTCAGACCAATTTTCGGTGGAGGTTTGCATGGTAGTGTACAAAATTCATTTTTTTAGTTTTATCTTTCTTTTATTTTAGAAGTTACAGGAGTGACACATGTCACACACATTGTACCACTTTGGAAGTGTCTTTCGCGTAAACCATTCAGTTTAGAAAAAAATTATATTAGAAACCTCAATATCATTTTTGAAGACGTATCCATAGATACCGCACACGTATTGGTTTGATGAAAAAAAATGTTTGCGTTTCAGTTGAATAGATTGGGGAACACCAAAATTTTATTGTTTAACCCCGAGCGAACGAGATTATGTCTCTAATTATCACGATTGAAGAGTTGATACGGTTCACAGAATACATCGATTTACCAAGTTCAAGAGTATAGGACCCTAAACGGCTAATTATGCCATACATTATGGATCAAGGTGTTCTTCGGACAGCTATCAATTATTTACCTTCCTCGAAACCTTCGAGTCGCAATAGCTTTTCTGTAATGTATCATGCAAACGTTACTGCAACGCAAAGATCAAATATGTCAGACTTGATAGGCAGCCTTGAGCTATGCACTGTTCAAGACAGCTATTTTGACAACCTGTCAAGAAGTAAGCCAGTATTTGAAGTTTTCAGGCCACCTTATTACTGGAGTTTTTTTTTTTTAAGTAGAAATTTACAGGAATTTATTAAACAACTTTTTCCGTTCTGGGTAGAGGGAGTGGAAGGATCACTTTTAGTAAATAAAACCAACCTGATCCTCCATTTGCCCTCTGTTTTCTAAGGCAGCGGTAACCATTTCAAATAATGCCGCAGCTTGAGTTTTGACATTTGTTACTACGAATCCTTGTAATTTATTTAGTACTTAATACTGATTGGTATCCTGCTCTCTGAAACTTCAAAATTTAGCGAAAAAGAAATCTGGTCAATTGCTGATGAATTTTTAAACATATGAAGTTAAAAAAATTCCGGACGACAGCGTTACGGCCTGTTCACGGCGCGGCGACGGCGCGGTGAGCGGGCGGCATCGGTACGTGAGCGCGTGGCGCTATGAGCGACATCTCATGGCGTGCTTCAAACATTTTCATACTTTTGATCTTACCGCTCGCCGCCTCGTCCTTAGCTACCGGCATACGGCAAGATCGTGAACGGACCGTAAAACTCACAATAAATAGCGTTAAAGTGATAAAATAAAATTGCATTGCGTTTATTTACCTAGTTCGTATCAGTTACATTTCTTGTAAATCATCATCGAATCAGACATTTGAAGAGTATTAATTTACGTCCACCACTATTACCGATACCAATCATTACCTAGTCCAGCATGAACTTCAATTATCGAATATCCTCTTAAGCTAGGACTAAACTGGACAGGCGATCTCCTATAATCTTAATTATCTATTCCATCATTGTACACGTGGGGTGTATTTCCTACCCTAAAGTGAGTAGGAAGTTTGGTACAACCACGGAATGCAACTATGAAATTGGTTTACCTGTTAATGATATTAGTACCCCGGGGACGAACACCAAATTTTGGCAAGTTGTATTGTTTAGGTAATTGAATTTTGGAATTGGAAATATTCATTCGATACATTTAAGCTTAGTTTAGGTTTAGGTAATCTCTGCAAGTACTGATCCGATTGGTTTGTTCCTGAGTGACATAGACTATATTTTAAGTACGCGGGCGAAGCTGCGAGCAAAAAGCTAGTACGGAATAAACCTGAATGTTTCCTATACGCTTTATTGGAAAGAGGCGTGTAGCAAGGTAAGAAAATAATAACTACAAACAATCCTCAATTTGAAACAGCACCCAACTTATAGTTTTCTATTATCTTCGACTTATATCCGAGCGCGGATTAATTTTCTAGCAGACGACGATAGAAAAGCTTCTTATGATCTTGAGGAGCCTCTTCCAATGCTAACTCACCTTTGTGAGAGCGGATACCTGACGGATGCAATTTGTCTTTCTCTAATTGCTACCGCATTTATAATTAAGAGGATTGAATCGGCTGCAGAGATGAAAAGGGGTTCCTAAGTAACATTAAGTGATGCAATCGGATCGAGGGCCTCGGATTAAATGTTTAAAGATCGGTCTTTGTAATGAAGCCTTGTTACTTGTTGTGCCTGGTAATCTCTACTGTCAACGGTTAATTGGACTGGCTTGTTGGTCAAGTGTTTAGTGGCCTTGGCTGCTATGCCGCAGGTCGTGGTTTCGATTCCCACTCAGAACAAATGTTTATGTGATGAGCATGATCATTTGTTCTGTGTCTGGGTGTTTTTTTTTTCATTTATCTATAATATGTATGTATTTAGGAAACATATAAGTAAGCTTATCGGTTGTCTAGTACCCATAAGCTTAGCTTGGGACTAGACGGCGTTGTGTGATAGTTTTTGGTATATTAGTCGTGGAATATTATTAATTTTCTTTTAGACTGCGTACAAAATGTTTTCCTGCGTAAAGGCCTAAATGCCTTAAAACAGTGAATTTCTGAAACTTACTCCTCTGTAACAGCCAGGCTAATAGGTTTGGAAAAAATGTATGTTTATTATAGATTCATGAACATCATTATCAACTATATTTGGATTTTTTCATGCGATAAATACTTTTGCCTAAAAACAAATTTAGCAATTTAGCAACTTTTCCAGATTCTTTCGAAACGGCTTCAGAAACATTTTACACGACGATTTTTCCAAAATTCACCGCCTAAGGGTATGAAACGGAGATCCAAAGAATGTATGGAGAAACCTACTTTTACGCGAACGAAGCTAGTCGTTTATGAAATGTAGGCAAAATAAAATTGTATTCATGTCGACAAAAATCGAATTTATTTCTACACGGAACCGTCGCGTCCCTGAAATTTTCGACAAATGTAATCACTTAAGCAGCTTCCCGGAATAGTAACTGCGAAATGTGATTGAAATTATATTTCTAGCTTTCAACTCCCGTCCAGTCAGATGTCCTGACTTTGTTGTGGATACAAGGATTTTCTTAAAGTTGTTTTTGGCTCTAAACAAATATTTGTTAACTTCCAAAGCAAAGCTGAAAAATAAAATACTTAGGTACTCTTAAAGCCTCCGGTTGCATAACTTTTATTTCGTGGCAAATATTATTTTAAGTATTCTAATAATTGTATTTTTTTTTATCTCAATATTATGAAAGAATAAATTTGATATGGAACAGCAATTTAGACTGACAACCAATAACAACTCCTCACTTATAAAATACAGAACAAAACATAGAAAATTCTATGGGCACCAGGTATAGGCATAAGATCAATTAGACACTAAATAAATAATACACTACAGAATCAATAACAATTTTGCTTACATAGTATACAATCTATATAGTATAAAAATACAATCGAAAACGAAAAAAATCTAAATATTATTATTTTACAGAGACTGTAAGCCTACATGGGCACTTACAAAACGTCAGAACGTCGGCGCGCGCTGTTCCCGCGCGCTTCAAGGAGTTGTCAGCAACAGCGGAGGCCCAGCTGGGTCGAAGCCTACGGGGGCCAGGGTTATCCGAAAGGAAACTCGTGCCTTGGTTTGAAGGCTAGAAGCGACGGTTATTTTTAGTCAGTAAGAGTCTGACACTATATCCCGCTCCACCCAATGGCGGGGGTTGTCATATGATGACACTTTAAAGAAAAAGTTACATATTTGGGGTTGGCGCATCATGTTTTTATTAGTGTAGTCTTCTCTGAGTGTCATCTCATAAAATAAAGAAACTTAAATATTGCAAATTAAGAGGACGCGTACTTGATAGGATTGATATAGATTTCAACACGGCTCGGTAACGTGCCGCAGTCAGGTCGAAGATTCGCATAAGCGACGCCGTCGAAAATAACAACAAAAGTAAAAAAGAAAAGAAAAACTTAGTCACAGCTTACACGTGTGCCACGCAAGATGATCTAGGAGCTTCGATCTCCATTCATTTTATACGGAAACTATAATAGACTTGTAGAAGAGTAAACTTGATACACGCCACGCGAAGTCGTCCTACGTACAAATCAGGCGAGTTACACGTGTGCGTCGGTCTAATGTAGCTCTAGCTTAATTCGTACTTTACACAATCTTAATCTTGAGGCCAGGGCCTAAGTTCGGTAAATGTAACACAGTAATTTAACTTAAGTTTAACTTTAAAAAGTCCAGAATACCGAAGCATTCAAATTCATATCAGGTTACCCGATAATTTAGGGTCTACAAAAACATTATCTATTACCAAAAATAGAATAAAAAGTTTACTTTTAGAAAAGTATAGTATTGAAAAATGAAAAAAATAACAATGAAAATAATTGTAATTAATAATTTAATGTATGTATGGAATAAAAATAATATTAAATGACTCGGTATAATAATTTATTATAACGATGTATGGAATAATAATAATATCGAATGTCTCAGTATAATAATTAATGTATGAAATTGTAATAATTTGTTTGTAATGTTTGTTGTAAGTACTAATTAATTAATTTTTATAATGCATTAAATACTAACAATATAAATGTTGTTGTGCCCTTCCGCCGGGGTCCATGTTTGAGACAATATAATTATGTAATAACTATTCACAACATGAGTGCAAATACATAAATAAATCTTTTGAAAATATTATTTTATGCTTACTTAATGTATGTGTAACTGTCCATATTCTGAAGCAATGTTGCATTTCAAAGAAAAGAAAATTCTCTTTGACATTTTCATAAATAGGCGAAGATGTAGGCTATTATGCACTGACATGTGGAACGCGCCCACTTCAAGTTATTTTAAAAACACGTGACCCGTTTCAGCATCTTTTCAATGAGCACTACATTGTGCATCGTTAACTGCTGTGGCTTCAAAATTCATTAAAACTTAATAAAAGCCACATCATCAAAGAAATAAACCATTCTCAAATAAATTCTTAGAACAAGTTCCTAATAAAGAAAACCCGAGTCTCAAATGACGGACTTTTCAAGTTCAAAAGTTATTAATATGAAACCTATGGCACGAACTAGTACAGACTTTACGTTGTCAAAGGAACCAGTGGCGTAGCTAGTCCCAAAGGGGCCCCATATCAGAAGTTATCGAGTTTTTTTTACAACGTAGGCCCTATTTGCACAGTCACGATAAGCCTCGAAAGATATGACCAGACTAACTGGATAGATTTCGTCATGTCATCTAAGACAGATGGCCTCGTTTAATGGAGTATTCTAGAATAGAAGAGAGTTTCTGTTGTGATCTTATGTAGCGAATTTTAAAACGAACAAAAGTATACAAAATGGAACATCTTTCATTTAGTAATGACTCTCATCAATAAGAGAATTAAAGTTTGCGTTGCTGCTGAAAGGAAAATTAAGAAGTTTTCAACGATGACGTACTTCGTACCCTCAGTGCTGGAGAGTTAAATTAGAAACTATCCTTCATGGAAGCGACAGGTGCATTAGGAAAGCCAACGCAAAACCTTGCAAGTCCATCCGTGTAAGTCATCCATCATTTACTTCTATGACAAATCTTTCCGTTTCAATAACTTTATATTCTACCGCACTAATAGAACGCTGGAAGCATCCTTCATATTAATTTGTACTTTTACTATACTTACAGTAAGCTCATTTCAGACTACGCTATAACATAATAGCATATAGTTCATAGCACAATAGGCGCGCGCTATTGTTGTGCTATGAGCTATATATACTACATATTATAGCGTAGTCTGAAAGCAGCTTAATATGCACATAAATGCACAGCATTAGTAAAAATTATGCATTTATTTGCAAGTTTCCGAACGTAAAGTGATTTGTCGGTAGGCCGCAAGCCCTTATGCGTTAGAAAATTCAAAGCCTCGATGTTTCAAAAATCATCACTATCAAAACTTAAGATTGATTTTTTTTTGGCACCGTACGGTTGAACGTTTAGCCAGTTCAAGTTTAAAACGTAATGATAAACAATCACTTTACATATAAACACTTTATAATAACAAATTGAAATTTTCGCAATATTTAATAGCAACTACGCCGAGTCGGCCTACTCTGCAAGCTCCGTTGAAGTAGTTATACTACTACTATACAATACTCAGGTACATTTCTTTAGTAAGATCATGTCTATTTCAATGATTCCACATAATGTTCATTTCTGTACACTTGAGTTACTACACCAATTCAACATCAAATATCCAATAGGAATCGATAAGCGAATATTTAAACAGCTACTTCACTCAAAAATATTCAGCAGGTAAAAGTCGTGTCTAAGATAATAACAAAAAAATAACTAAACGCATTTGTTTGTTACAAATGCGTTTAGTTTACAAACAAGTAGTTCTTCAAAAAACAAGTTTTTTTAATTGTTATAAACTAGTGCTTGACTGCGATCCCACCTGATGGTAAGCGGCTCCTAATCATCAGAGATTAGGCGCACTAGTTTATTAAAAGCCTATTCAATGTAGCCTTGAAGACACCCAAACTTATAATCGGACGGGAAGACCGCAGCTTGATAATCCTATCGAACAACATGCTGCAAAGTCAACCCTTAGAAATTTCCAGCCAAGAATAAAGTTTTCCACGCGCAGTGCATCAAGGTTCTAGCCTCGACTGGGTACCAATTATATATCGATCAATTAATTATTCAAGCCACAAAGTAAATGTTAGTCATATTTGCACTGGCTATAAGAAATGACGAATGCCATTACTTATTGAAAAATTGTAGCATGACTGGGGAAATATTGCTGGTGTTTAAATATTTATATATTTAAAAATAAAAACTGTTCGTTAGTCTCGCGAAGGACTGGATCGATTTGTATCATTTAGGCCGTGAAATATTTGTGATAGTCTAGGGAAGGTTTAAGCGGTGAGAAAATTTGGAAAAAAAATTAAATACGCCGACATCTCTAGTTAATGTCTTTTTGGAATAAATTATGCTGGTTCTGGTAATGCCTGTAGATGGCGTTATCTTATGTCAGTTTAGCTAAAAAGATTGTTCGGCAGTACGAAGTTCGTCGGGTCAGCTGGTTAGTAAATACGTTATATCGCAGCTCCTAATTTATAGTCCTAAATAATATTGATGTTGATAAACAAGTACTGAATTTTGCGTTCGTATTGTCGCAGGCACTATAGATTCTGTTTCAAAGTTTTTTAAACTGAGCGACAAGCGATACAAATAGTTATTCAATGAAAAGTTAAAGGATTTCACAGTTTGAAACACTACTACATTAGCTTTCTGTTTGTCAACTGTGTTCTGAATAACGTCTTCCATAAGGAATGAAAGAAAATAAACGAAAGAAAAGTTAGAAAGAAACGCATTTTATTTTCCGGAATAGGCGACTAACATATTTCAAACCTTTTCCATGACAAAATAAAAATATATATGCGTCACTTCCGAGCAAAACGGCCCTACGTTCAGCATAATGCCGTGTCCACGACAAAATGCGACGAGTCCACAGCGATGACAAACATACACAGACAGAGCGAGAGATAGCGAATAGAATAGAATACCGACTGGCCTGTTGGTCTAGTGGTTAGTGGCCCTGACTGCTAAGCCAGAGGTCGTGGGTTCGATTCCCACCCAGGACAAATGTTTATGTGATGAGCATGATCATTTGTTCTGTGTCTGGGTGTAATTTATCTATATAAATGTATGTATTTAGAAATATATAAGTATGTTTATCAGTTGTCTAGTACCCATAACACAAGCTCTGCTTAGCTTGGGACTAGACAGCGTTGTGTGATAGTTGTGGAATATTATTATTATTATTATATTATTATTATAATACACTTTATTGTACACCAAAATAGTGACAAATATATTAAAGTAGTAGAGGCGAGGGACAGACTAGTGACTTGAAAAAGTGAGTTGGATCGTCTCGTCTGACTTTAATAAATAAATAAAAAAATAAAAAGCTCGTCTGACTTTACGCGTACGTAAACATGGCGTATATATATACAGTCAACTGCGCCTTTGACAACTCACGATTGCGTTCGAAAATGTGCCTGTGCATTGGCATAGAAGCGAAGCGACTTAATGAACTCGATGAAAATACCTGCTTTAAAGTATTGAGTGAACTTATTTTATTTTATAGGTGCGAAAATAATCCAATAACAATCTCCTACTCTCGGCCGGTCGGGAGGGCGAGTAATACTTTTACTGACTAAAAACCCACTCCTGTTCCTTCGTTGCCTTTCATACCAGGGCCGAGTTTTCCTTTCAGAAGCAGACCCTTGGCCTCAGTAGGCTTCAAACCTGCTGGGCCTATACGGTTTGCTGATATCTGAGTGAACCACCTACGGTTCTAATAACAGCACTACGAGTCGGGTAAAAGTAAGACAGAAAGAAAATTCCAACACGAAGCCTACCGTGAGCCGAGCACCGCTACCAAAAATCTCTACCCGGGTAGATATTTTCCTATAAATAGAAGACTCAGGCACACCCTTCTATATTTTTCTTGGTTGACCATACAAGCTTTTCTTACAAAAATCACTTCGACACAAAAAAAACAACACATATCTTTTTTTCTACAAAATTTCAAAACAATTTTAGAACTGCAAAATACGGCAAAATTTTGCAAGCCAGTCCATTAGCTATATAAAAAAAAACAACTCATGCAATCTCCTTTCGATATTACTATACTATTGTATGGAGGTTAGATAGGACGTCGGCCCATGTAAAATAATCTCATTTAGCTGCTTCCTGAGACAGAAAAGGACGAGGTAGATTCAATTATAACTGACTAGCTTGCCAGTGGGCAACAGCTAGACAGTTATAATTGAATCTGCCTTTCATAATAAGAGCCACTGCTTTACCCACATGAAGGTAGATTTCTCCTTACAAACTTTGGACCACCGTTTTACTCCAATAGATGTGGAGTTTCGTAAAATCTGTTCTTAGCGGATGTCTATACCCTATAAGGAATATACCTGCCAGCTTGTAAGTTTGTAGGTATTACAGTTTCTGAGATTTCATGACTAATCAGTGAGTGGTAGGTTCTAGACTAGATAAGCTTTTAGTCAAAATCATCAGGTAATATGATTTTTTTTTAAATTACTCAGTGCTAGTCAGGCTGTTTTAGGTGACGTAATATTCAGTTTTGAACCTGTATGTGGGTGATCAGATGACCTAGACATTTCAAAGTGATCCCAGTATATTTCGGCGAGTAAATACAAAACGTGGCAACTGGTTTAGCGATGACAGTCTAAACTCGGGGCAGTTGCGAACTTGTCATATGGGATTAAAGTTGTGAAGTGTATATGGCACTGACGGGTAACTGGATAGTGCTACTACGGTAATGTAAAGAAAAAAAAATTGTTTATTAGTTGGATAAAAAGAAAGCATTAAAAAAATCGATCATCGCTTTATTATCTTTCTAACGCGATTTCATTAGGTTACAAAAAATATATACGAATAGTAATAGTACTTCGAAAGACATCTACATTATTACCTTGTGTTTGCGCAAACACCTACATCTTCACACCAACGTTGCAGCTACGTGTGTTTTAGCTCGTACCTACCTTTTATTTTTATTATTTTTTATTCTTCTACCGACAGTAGTATGTTTTATCATTATACTATTTTACTGAACGACCAAGGCGTATTTTTTACATCTCCCACTAAATAAACCCGATGAAATCCCGAACATGGTCCTTCGAGCCGGATTAGAAGATTTCACGTTGCAGAAACTTCGATCAGCTATTATTATAAAGGATTTCAAGAGAATTGGTGGATAACTTATAATTAAAAGTGAAGTTGGTTGTGCCGTACATTTTGCTGTGTCACTGTGAAGATTTGGAATTTTCCGTGGTCTGGACAATCAATCAATCATCGTTATTTCCACCCAACACTCTATTATCAGGTTGTATTTAGGATTAATTAGCATTATAGCCAGGTTAGTACAAATTTAAAAAATCATACCTATTGTAAAACTTTAACTTGCAGAACCCTATTACCTAGTGATTACAAATTATTATAGTTGATCAGACTTTAGATTAATAATCATAGTTATTTGTACCTTTTAAAGAGTAGTTATAAATATAGCTGCATTATTACAGCTTTATTAGGTAGGTAACAGTTACTGAATCATTTATTCATGTAATCACATTAAAACAGGCTCATTTCATTTATTTAAAATAGTTGTTTAGGTTTTGTATTAACTTTTGTTATTGTTAAAGTGTATAATCGTTAATTATTGTAAAAGCATAGGAAAAAGTTTACAATAAAACTAGCAGCAAATTCATTTTTTTATGTATGTAGGTATTGGTACGGAAAGTATTGTCATAATTTTAGACATTATTTAAACTTGAATTATATACATTCCAGGTTGACTACACCAGCTTACGCAATGCCAGAGGATAAGGAGCTCATTAGAAAAAGGGCGAGTTACAAGGGAAGGGTAACAGTATTTATGAATTATTTGAATTCAATAAAACCTTCTATAAGTTCTTCTGAGATTAACGAGTTGCAATTGCGTTATAACAAGCTTGAGTCGTTGTATAGCCAATATGACGAGGTGCAATTAGCATTGGAGTGTAGTACTGATAATTTGGATAGTCAAATATTGGAACGTAGCGAGTTTGAGTCTCTCTATTATAAAACCCTATCTGAAGCTCAGAAAGTGCTCGATGATTATAGGAAAGGGGATTCAATTGATTGCGAGGTAAGTTCACGTTCTAATAATCACAAGTTTGTTAAATTACCGACTATTCAATTACCAAAGTTCAGCGGTTCTTATGTGAATTGGTTGGAATTTCACGATACATTTGTCAGTCTCATTGACTCTAATGACGACATGAACGACATAAATAAATTCCACTATTTAAGGTCATCGCTAGAAGGTTCAGCCGCCGTGGTGATAAACTCCATTCAGTTTTCTGCTGCTAATTATTCAGTCGCTTGGAGGTTACTCTGTGATCGGTTTGATAATAAACATCTGTTGATTCAACACCATGTTACTGCATTATTTGATATTGAGACAATCAGCAAGGAGTCGTCAGTGAATTTAAAGGCTTTAATCGATCAAATTAATAAGAACTTGCGTGCCTTAGAATCCCTTGGAGAACCTGTTGAACACTGGGATACTTTGCTTATTCACTTTATAACCGACAAGTTAGACAGTAAAACTTACCGTGAATGGGAAGAGCATAAGGGTCGCCTTGACAAGGACTGCAAGATTACATTTACTGGTTTCCTCATGTTCATTAAGAATCGTGCTGAATTAATCGAAACATTAGAAATGTCAGGTTCAAAAACGAACAAACATTCAAACACTTGCAAAATTTCTAAAGTTAGGTCAATGGTAATACAGGATTCCAATAATAAAATATACAAGAATAATCATGTGAGTTCTAAGCCTAAGAGTTGTGTTAAATGTAACGGTGAGCACAAATTAAGCAGTTGTCCTCAGTTTTTGGCGTTGAGTAATGAAGCACGGTTACAATTATTACCGAAATATAAAATTTGTTTCAATTGTTTGTCTTCAGGACATTACGCTAATAATTGTAAACAGGCAAGTTGCAAAATATGCCGGCGCAAGCACCACACTCTGGTGCATGTAGCAGATCATTCTAAGAAGTCTGACTTGGTTATTGGTTCTGCTAACAGTGATGAAGCGACCAGTGCCCCCGCTCCGTCAGCTCCTAGTGCAAGCTTGTCCCTTTCTGCGAATGTTGAACGTGGTGACGTGTTGTTATCTACGGCATTAATTAAGATTACAGGCAAAAACGGTCAGCAATACGTTACTCGTGCTGTGCTTGACAGTGGCAGCACATCATGCCTCATGACTGAAAGGCTATACCACCAACTAGGTTTAACTGCCAATACTGTAAACAACTCCATATTAGGTATTAACAATTCCTCTTCTCACATCAATAAAATGTGTCCGGTCTCATTCAAATCTTTAGACGATAACTTTTCCATTAAAATTAATTGTTTCATTCTACCATCAATTACCGATGATATTCCGAGTAGGCGGGTAGACTTATTAAAATTAAAAATACCATCTAACATTTGTCTAGCTGATCCTAACTTTTACTCACCGGCCCCGATAGATATGTTGCTCGGTGCTGACATCTTTTGGGATTTACTGGGATCCCAACGAATTAAGTTAGGAGATGGACAACCCATTCTTTGCGAGACTAGATTGGGATGGCTGGTTTCAGGCCCAATTAAATTAAGTTTTGTATCGAACCCGACTAGAATAGTAAATTGTAATTTCACAAATATTATTTCAGACAGTAATGATGAATTAAATAATAGCGTGGATCATCAACTTACCAGGTTCTGGCAATTAGAGGAGGTTTGCACTACATCAGAGTATTCTCTAGAAGAAAAGTTATGCGAGGAACATTTTGTAAATAATACTACACGTCTGGAGAACGGTCAATTTTGTGTTCGAATTCCACTGAAATGTTCCCCTGATATGTTGGGTGAATCTTTTCTTAGAGCTAAACATTGTTTTTCTTCTTTAGAGCGTCGGTTCAAAAGTCAACCTCAACTGTCCAAGATGTATAAAGACTTCATGGCAGAGTACGAATCTTTAGGTCATATGACGAAATGTGAAGACGTTGAACATTCTGCTCATTACCTCCCACACCACGGAGTTTTGCGGGATAGTAGTGTCACCACTAAATTAAGAGTGGTTTTTAATGCCAGCAGCGCCACTACTACAGGTACTTCTTTTAATAATATACAGATGACTGGACCTGTAGTACAGGATGATCTTTTGTCAATACTGTTACGTTTTAGACAACATAAATATATTATTGCTGCAGATGTGGAGAAAATGTACCGGCAGTTAGTAGTTCATCCCAATGATAGACATCTCCAACAAATTGTCTGGCGTGATGACCCGTCACTTCAGTTACAAACATACCAGCTAAATACCGTGACTTACGGCACGGCCAGCGCTCCGTTCCTAGCAACGAGGTGCCTGAAGCAGTTAGGTTTAGAGTGCGCTGATAAAAGAGCTGCTGAGGTCATTCTTCGCGACTTTTACGTCGACGATTTATTAACGGGCGGAGATGATTTCAGTGAAGTCAATGATTTGCGTCATAAAGTTACTTCTACTCTTGCTTCAGCTGGAATGAATTTAAGAAAGTGGAAGTCAAATGATATGCGTTTGGTGATTGGTTCTGACTGTCCCCAATCTTCACTTGACTTGAATATTGGCGGATCTGAGTCTACCAAAACCTTAGGTCTAGGATGGCAATCACAATCTGATCGGCTTTATTTTTCCATTAGTGAACCAATTATTTGTAACAATACAAAACGTGACATGCTTTCGATCATATCACAAATTTTTGATCCTTTGGGGCTTTTGGCTCCATGTATTATAGTGATGAAGATGTTGCTCCAAAAGTTATGGTTACACAAACTGTCATGGGATGAACAGGTACCGCCGGACATTATGAAGATTTGGACTGAATTAGTCAAGAATTTACCAAAATTAAATCAAATTTATGTTCCACGTCGTGTTTTGATTGATGCAATGGACTTTCTAGAGTTTCACGTTTTCACTGATTCGTCTGAACGAGCATACGGAGCATGCTTATACGTTCGCAGTGTCAACAATGAACGTCAAGTTTTAGTACGTTTATTGATAGCTAAAAGTCGTGTTGCCCCTCTGAAGCCAACCACCATTCCCAGACTTGAGCTTTGCGGCGCTCTTGTCGGAGTTCGAATTTATGAAAGGGTGGTCGCCTCATTACGATTAAACACTAAGCCGCGTACATTCTTTTGGACAGACTCCACTGTCGTCCTAGGATGGCTTAAAATGTTGCCAAATAAGCTGCAGCCTTTCGTTCGCAACAGAGTTGCAGAACTTTTAGAGAAGACTGGCAACTGTGAGTGGAGACATGTCCCAACTGACCAGAACCCTGCTGATCATGTCACTCGAGGAGTAGACATTAATTTATTACCTTCGTTAGAAGATTGGTGGTCTGGTCCAAGTTTTTTAAGGAATGACGAATCTTGTTGGCCTTCTAGATTTACAAAATCCATTAATGAAACTTTACCTGAAATTAAACCTAATGTTACCTTACATAGTGCAGTTGACAATGATGTGTCTAGTGAATTTATTAACTTCAACCGATTTTCTAATTTTTTACGGCTTCAACGCACAGTAGCTTATGTTTTACGTTTTGTTGCTACGTGTAATAAACTATCTGTTCGTGGTCCTTTTAGTAATGACGAATTGCAAAAGTCGTTAAATTTGATAATTCGATTATGTCAGAACGAGTCTTTCAGTGAATATAAGTTGTTACTTCATAAGAAACAATTGCCAAAGAAAAGTGGGTTATTGAAATTTAACGTTTTCCTCGACGAACAAAAAGTAATGCGTGTTAGAGGTCGATTGCAAAATTCGGATTTACCATATGATAAGAAGTGTCCTATTCTTTTACAATCTAGCCATCACTTTACAAAATTATTATTCGAGTATGAACATAAAAGGTTGTTTCACGCTGGACCCCAGTTACTGTTAGCTTCCATACGGGATACATACTGGCCCATAAGAGGTCGCAATTTAGCCAGGTCGTGCTACCGTAGTTGTGTACGTTGCTGTCGTCTTAAAGGTCAAACCGTCACACCGATCATGGGCAATTTACCACGACAGCGACTAACTGGAGGTTTCCCTTTTGAAAGTATTGGTTTGGATTATGCAGGTCCGATACAATCAGCTGTTCGACAGGGTCGTGGCTGTAAATTAGTTAAAGTATATATTGCGATTTTTGTTTGTTTTACTACAAAATCAATACACCTTGAACTAGTCGGTGATTTAACAAGCAATACTTTTATCATGGCGTTAAAGCGATTCATCTCGCGTAGGGGTAAGCCGGTTAATATATATTCGGATAATGGCACTTCGTTTGTTGGTGCATACAATGACTTATCAAAATTCCTTAAGGCTAATTGCGACTCGTTATCTGAGGAGATGGCTAAAGAAGGCATTAACTTTAACTTCATACCTGCATATTCTCCTCATTTTGCTGGCCTTGCGGAGGCTGGTGTCAAGTCAACGAAGCATCATTTAGTCAGGGTGTTGGGCCTTTGTAACCTTACTTACGAGGAGCTTTATACTACGCTGGTGCAAATAGAAGCCATTTTAAACTCCAGACCACTGACTCCACTTTCATCAAATTCTGAAGACTTGGCCCCATTGACACCAGGACATTTTTTGATTGGACGTCCTTTGACATCTTTACCGGCACCTGATTACCAAGACCATTCCACCAGTTCCTTGTCTCGATTTCAACGTATTGAGCAGCTCCGACAACATTTTTGGATTAGATGGAGCAAGGAATATATATCGGAGCTCCAACTCAGGACGAAATGGCGCACGTGTAAGGGTTCTCTGAAGCTGAACTCCCTGGTACTGCTGAAGGAAGACAACATGCCGCCACTGAAGTGGAAAATGGGTCGGATTGTCGCTACCTATCCAGGTCCGGATGGCGTAATCAGAGTCGCAGACGTCAAGACTTCTACCGGTCTGCTCCGCAGATCGTTCAGCAAGATTTGTCCGTTACCCATCTACCCCGAGACTGATTATTCTGGTTGAAAGACAGGCTTTCAACGCCCGGGGGTATGTTTGCGCAAACACCTACATCTTCACACCAACGTTGCAGCTACGTGTGTTTTAGCTCGTACCTACCTTTTATTTTTATTATTTTTTATTCTTCTACCGACAGTAGTATGTTTTATCATTATACTATTTTACTGAACGACCAAGGCGTATTTTTTACATCTCCCACTAAATAAACCCGATGAAATCCCGAACACCTTGTGTTTTTTTATTGCGTAGGTAAGCTTCATAAACGGCCATATAAACAAAACAAAACAGTAGAGGCAGCGGCGGACTTCAGGATTTAAAAGAAAATGGTCATAGAACGCAAAGTTAAATTAAAGTACACAAATATGATTTTAATAAATCTAGCATCCCTCCCGCCATAGAGCGGGAAGCCATTGGATGACTTCCCAACTATTATAAAAAATAAATTAAAACTTGCATTTTCAATTACGAACTCCTGAGTGAATCCTAAAAAGAGCCGGCAGTCTTCTCAAAGTTTATTATTCCACAACTGATCAACTTTGAACCGTTGCGCGCCTAGTTTAACTTGGAGCACTGGGTTCCCAGTATTCGATGTACTTGAAATACCTGCCGCTACTGTAATTTTATTAAATACGTTGTCATTTATTTGCAGACTAGCAAGAGTAGGTAATACGTAACAATTTTTTTTTAATTATCATTTATAGGTGAGAAATCACCTAATTACATCTCCTTTCGTGTGAGACATTTACTGACTAAAACCCACTTCTGTTCTTTCTTTGCCTTCGTTCCAGGGCTCCGCTTCACTTTCGCATCACCCATGGTCCCAGTAGGCTTCGACCCTGCTGGGCACATACGGTCTGCTGACATCTCCTTGAGGCGCGCGAGGAACACTATTCGCAGTCGACAACTTGGGCTCGGTCCGGAAGGTTACCGAACGCCCGCGTCAACAGTGGCCGGAAATCGGGATCGGGATCCCGTCGGCTGGGGTGTGAGGGCCGTTGTCTCGCGCATGCAGCCACATCCATTACTAGCATCACTGCTTTGCAGAAGGAGGAGACCGCCTGCCTCTCCTCCTGGTTCCGTACCACGGTCGGTACCAGAGCCCGGCGCGAAATACAATATTTATTTTGAAGAAGAAATCTCGAGTTACTTCATGATATTTGATTCCTGGATCTCAGGTTTAGCTAACGGATTCGTTTTATAAGACTTCTCAATGAAACTAAACTTTGAAGAAAATAGTTGAAACGGTAAATTTCTTTACGCGTGCGGAAATGTAGGGCTACGGGAACGTTTGAAAAAGTTACCGCGGCCCTGGACAGCTATGGGAACTGAGGGAACACAGGGAGGGTTTAGTTAGCCAGTAAAATAAAATTCTGTCACGCCCAACCGCTCAACCCAGAGCGGTAGAAGTTACTTGATAATTTTCCACCCTAAAAAAAGGCTTAACTCTGTCTGACATTTTTAAGGGCGTTCTTTTACAGGGTTTTTCATACCTGCCACTATATTTGTCATAACACAATAATATACACCACTAACTAATTTTTTTATTAGTTCGGTATTATTTAAGTAAGGTCTCAATAAATAATATTCATTAACAGCAAAATTAGAGCGTTTGTTTATATCCGAAAATATCACTCAATGTATAAAAATAGAAAAACAATGCGTGTAGTGTTTTCTAGGATCTGACTAGGGCACGTATGTCTGGATTTATACGATGTTTTTATACGAGCGAATCCGCGGGCTAATTTACTGGTGGACTAAATATTTTTACTTTTTTACTCAGGTGTCATCTCTATTCTAATAGCTGGTACAAAAATGTGTTAGGCACAATGGTTGAGAATTCCTGTTATGACTACACAGCGCCTCAGGTCCACACAATAGTGTTTGTTAGTATTGATTGCAGCCAATCTGACACGTTTATTGTTAATAAAACATGCCATTGTAGCAGCATTCAAATTAATCTCTACAAATATTCTAGGATCGATCATTGTGGCGACACTTGGGGGAGGCCTATGTCCAACAGTGGAAGTCCGTCGGCTGAAATGATGATAAAGAAATATTCTAGAGTGCTGGCGTTACTAATTTTCTCTCTTTTTTTTCTAACAGGAAAAGACATTACAATTTAAAATCATTTTTCATGGCATATAGTTACTGAGTTAGGCGCCTTTTTGGCCTCGCACCGATTATAATTTTATTTTATTTTTTCAGTGATTTTGTCAACCCATGGTCCTCGTAGGCTTCGGCCCTGCTGGGCTCCTACGGTTTTTCCGATAATTCTTTTAGGCGCGCGTGGAAAACTACGCGCCATCGATTCTAAAATTATAAATGAACAGTTTATAGTGAATATGTAGAGTCTATCTCAGACCGCGTTCCCACTTTGACGTGACGACAGAAAATCGAATAGTTTTAATTATCGTGGCTTATATATTTAAATGAAGGTGTTCAGATGTAAGACGACACGATTAACTGTCGAATACGACTTTTTTTTGCGATGACATCAGATTGTCATGATAGTGGGAACGGCTTGCACGACAGTCGTAAGACGACAAAGTTATGTCAAGCCTAAACCGTGACGGTATACATGTGTTGTTGTGAATATCTGTCGCGGCCAAGACAAACGGTTGGTATAATGGAAACACCTAGAAACGATAGTCGACGATAAATTAACCGTTACGATATATTGGGAATGCGGCATAAGAGACATCAAATATTCGCATGACTAGCTGGTATAAATGATGACGGTGTCAGCACTATACATCAGCACTATTTTCAGGTACGACCAAGTATTTGTATTGAAAATCAATCGAGTGTGGGTATCGATATGAAGGTCTGTCAATAATTTTACCGCAGTCTAGATGGCAACGATTGTAGATGTTTACCGAAGTGCCGTCATTGGAAAGCTTTACAAACGTTTAACGTTTCCATAATAAAAAAACTTTTTACAAAAAAAAATTAAACCGACTTCAAAAAGCACAAAACAACTTTAATTTCGGAAGTCGGTGTTTCTATGATAGATACCTAATCTTGTCTCTTCGTTATTTAACACCGACTTCCGAAATTAAAGTTATTTTGTACTTTTTGAAGTCGGTTTAATTTTTTTTTGTAAAAAGTTTTTTATTTTTCACTTTTTAGTTATGGTAGCACCACTAAAAAGTACCTACCCTTCAGCTAAACATAAATTACCTTAGCCAGAGTGCATCTCATAATGATTCTTATAATCCCAAATACGGTAAATATTACATGAATTTACCCCCTCCCCTTTCCCCTCCCCCTTTTCTTTCAGTCAGTCATCGACTACACGTATAAGTTCATGATCAGATCATAACAATAATTCTATGGGACCAACTTGGAAGCATAATCGTTCAATCAAAAAAAAATTTTCGAAATCGGTCCACAATTGACCGAAATATCGGTGAACATACATACAAAAAAAAAAAAAAACATACATTCAGCCGGACATAGAACCTCCTCCTTTTCGAAGTCGGTTAAAAATCCGTATCGATAAATCTTTTCAAAAGACTCAATTGTATCAAGAAAATATCCCAAAATACCTACACGTGTAAGGCGAATTCGTAAAAGACTTGGTACTAGTATTGAATAGATTTTCTTTTTCAGATAGTAGATACCTACTATCTGAAATAGAGACTCGGACAATGATCGAATTGACACATTTTTATTCAATATTTTTTTCACCGACGCTTCGGACACAATCAGTATAGGGAGATAAAAAGTTATAAAATATAATATACTAGCTTTGCCCTCGCGGCTTCGCTCCCGCTCTTCTCTACTCCACCCTACTATACCCAACTCTACCCTACTCTACCCTACTCTACCCTACTCTACCCTACTCTACCCTACTCTACCGTACTCTACCCAACTCTACCCTACTCTACCCTACTCTACCCTACTCTACCCTACTCTACCCTACTCTACCCTACTCTACCCTACTCTACCCTACTCTACCCTACTCTACCCTACTCTACCCTACTCTACCCTACTCTACCCTACTCTACCCTACTCTACCCTACTCTACCCTACTCTACCCTACTCTACCCTACTACTCTACTCTACTCTACCCTACCCTACCCTACTCTACCCTACTCTACCCTACTCTACCCTACTCTACCCTACTCTACCCTACTCTACCCTACTCTACCCTACTCTACCCTACTCTACCCTACTCTACCCTACTCTACCCTACTCTACCCTACTCTACCCTACTCTACCCTACTCTACCCTACACTACCCTAATTTTTTTTTCCATAAGAACCTTCTCCTCACAATAACAATCACAACAAAAAAAAAATCAGCCAAATCGGTCAAGCCGTTTTCATGCCAAGTCGTGACAACGGAAAACGGGGGTCATTTTTATATATATAGATATAGATAGATGGGAAAAGCGTTATGAAAAATATTTATTTTTAGATTTCAAAGGGTCCTTTTCCACTCGCTTATCGTCTACATTGGCCATGGTTTAAAAGCTTGTTGCTTCATCTAAGGCAATCCAATGCGATGTTTGACGAAGAGGCAACGCCTGAAAACTCTGTTAGCATTCGGTAATTCCGTGATTTACTCAAATATTTCCCTAAACTTGTTCCAGGAAATACTTGTTTTTTAAAACCCAGAATTTAAACTCAGAATTTCGATTAAATGCGCAAGTCTTATAAGGATGTGCTTTTTTATATTTTTAATATATGAGCACATTATGGAGGGCCAAAGTTCACGTAAAATAGCAGATTTACTGGGTTGGTTTTCCACTTTATATTTTGATTACCATATAAGCCTAGATAATATCGATAAGATGTCTGTGTATCCAAAATTTCTGGAGAACTATGTGTAATAACATCATAATCACGTAAGAGCAGTTGTGTGAAAATGAACCTCGAGTTGGCGGTAACTTGGGGTAATACAGAAATGTATTATTTGAAACGGAAGCCGAACAAAACGTTTGACGTAGTGTCACGTTGTGGCGCGGCAGGACGGTGGGAAGCGACCGTGAACACAGCGCCGGATACCAAGTGCCCCTTGCAATTGACGCGACGAACTGCACAGCAAAACAGTCGCGTTTATAAACGATATTTTGTTTGCAAATAGGTTTTGTAAAACACTTTTATTTATTTATTTATTTAATTATACTAGATTGCCGGTGTTTCCTAGCTGACTAACCTGAGAAACACCGAAACCAACACAGGGGCCAAATATATTTAACGATCTCGATTGAATAAATACATGCATTTTTCTAATCTGTGCAAATAAATAAAAATTAAGCGTCCGGTTTTAATATTACAATAACACAGTTTTTTTATATTAAACGCATGTGAAAACAAGTACATAACAAATACGTATATATAATTTTTTCTCAGTCGTCTTTCAGCTGTAACGGCTGGACCGATTTTGACGGGATTTGGACTGATGAATAGCTAATGTTACAAGGAGTAATTAAACTACTTTTCCTTTTCAGGAACGGGATTAGAAACTACGGAATAGATACGTCTTTGACTTTATTGAACAACATTTTTTCACTGGGATATAGTATATAATATTATTATGAGTAATCTAAGCTACTTTTTACTTAACCACGGCAACGGAAAATAATTCTAGCAAGAGACAGGAGAAATATTTACGAAATGGATAAAAAAAAATACACGATTCCCCCAAACAATAAACAAGCTTCAATTGAAAAAAAAAAAACCATAGGCAGCTTTTATAACTCGGTATACCGATATATAATTAATACTCGTCAAGTGAAACTCAAACTCGATGGGGTTGTGTCGTGTAACTACCAAGTATTCCTATAGCCACCTTCTGGTTCCATCATCAGATCAGCTCCATATCATAATAATTTTGCATTGTCATTTGATTTATACGTGCATGCAATATTTTAGCTCAATCGGTAACCGGGAAGTGGGTCAATTTAATTTGCAAGATTTGATTACAGACAAATATCGGGACAGGTGAAACTAAATAAAAGCTTGTAAAAACGTAGAACTACACTGCTCACACGAGTGCCACCACACACACCGATGTGGGCGCGTCGGTGTCCGTACATTTTAAATGGAAACTAGACTTGTAGAGCTACACTTGATCCACGCCTCGCGACGTCGTTCAACGTACAAACTAGGTGTGTTACACGTGTCCGTCAGTCTAATGTAGTTCTAGCTATGTGAAATTGGTAAAGTTCTTAAACTCAATGCGAACAACGTCACAGGTAACAGTAGCAAAATAAATAAAGAAACCGTTACATTGTAAGTCAATTGAGCAAAAGTGGCCAGTTATGCCGTGACCTTAGAACCCGACGATCCTGCGCTGATTTAAGTGTCCCCGGTGCACTTTTGATTCACATTGACAATGTCGGTAAAGGTCACTGCATACATTGAGCTTAAGGTTGCCACTCCAAGACTTCCGGGATTGTCCCGGAATTTTACGTCTTGTCTCGTGTCCAGTAATTCGATCTATTGTCCCGGATTCCGAAAAATTGCATAATTAATCAAAATACAACAATAAATGACAGGGCTAGGCGGCAGGTAATTAAGTAAAAGTCTATTTAATCAACGAACCACAAGGAGATTTTTTTTGTTTGTTGTGTGATTTTATTTAGTGTATAAGTTAGTACCTACATCATAATGTACGTACTTGTTGATTGTCTAGAATGAAAGCAAAATCCTCTATTTACCGACTTCCCAAAAAGGAGGAGGTACTACGTTCGTATCTATTATTTGGTGATTTTCTACCAAACTTCTTTTATCTGTATTAATAAAAGTACAAATTTAAAAAATAAAATATAGTTTTCCTTTAAAAATAAACACAAACATAAAACAAGTTTTTAATGAAAATATTTTTTTCATAGCAAGCTGTTATATAATAAATACTCGTCAAGACGAATCATACGAGCCCAAACTCGATAGGGTCGTGTCGTATAACTACCAAGTTCCTATAGCCACCTTCCGGTTTCATCATCAGATCAGCTCCATGTCATAATAATTTTGCATAGTCATTTGATTTACACATGCATACAAAATTTTAGCTCAATCGGTAACCGGGAAGTGAATCAAATTTGCAAGATTTGATTACAGGCAAACATCGGGACAGGTGAACCTAAATAAAAGCTTTATTATAATTAGATATTCCATAATTTATATTTATATATATTCATAGCTATAGTCACGGCCCGACATGGAATTGTCCCGGACTCGGTAAGTACCGATCTGGCAACCCTAGCTAAGCTGCATAGAAATATGAAATCCCTTTTGTGCTTGCGAGCGTGGGTGGAACCATTTAGAGGATACTGTCTAACAAGATGCTCGTCCGATCTAGCGCAAAACATCGCCGTTAGAAGTCTACACTTGTGCTGTATCTTGGAGTTCTAACTTGGGCAGAACTTCATTATTCTCAAGGCATAATATATACCAATCAAATCACCGTTTTTAAAGTTCAAATAAACTTTATATTAAAAGTAAGTTATTCTTTTTCGAAAACGAGTATTTATAAAAAAAAAAAAAACGTTTTTTCATAGCAAGCAATATCAATGACGTACATCTAGGACTTTCTTCTAACAAAAGAAATCTGTGTTCGATTTAAAGTTGAACCAAAGTCATTACACTTCAAAACAAATACGTTTTAAAAACCGGCAATTTCATAGATAGATCTATTATTATAACATATTGGTAAACCTGTACCCCTAGCCAAGTTGCTAATCTGCAATAATTACCGCTAGTAGAAAGCTTCAAATGTACGGGATTGACGTCATCTCAAACCTCAGTCACGTGGTCATAACAAAAGAATTTGCTTAAAGGTTAACTCGAAGCGTTTGACGCAAGCGAAACATTTGTGAAACTTGGCTAGGGGGAGCTGATACCATTATGGACGCTTATGGTGGCATTGTGCTAATATTAGACCACTTTTAAATGTTTGTTAAGCAATTTGGATGTTTGAAGTGTTTCTTTCGAACTAGTCATCAAAGATGCAAAGGAAAAATTATCAAGTCCTCTTAGTAAGTAGAATTCAAATCCTTTAAATCGATTGCCGCTAGATTAATAATAGTATTAAAAATGTCAGACATCTTTCCTGCATATAAAACTGCAATAATATCAACGGGTATCACCTTATAGGAACCTTGAAATGAAACCTCACGAACGTTTGCAATAACCTACATCATAATATCTTATAAGTTATATTGCCAGAGATCTACATCGCGTTATTGAAATTAAAATATTGTCGATAGTATCGCAACGAACGTGCGATAGAAAGCCGACTATTATGACGAGCAGCTCCCGATATCGAACTCTTAAGAACTCTTATTTTATAAGGTAAAAGGTAAAAGGCAACATAGAAACCACTTTTTCAGTGATATTAAACACGAAAATAACATTTCTAGCAGATTACAAGTCTTTAAAATAATAATAAATCGAATCACAAACTTTATCACAAAAAAAAATGAGTTATTAATGAGAATAGGGGTAAACATCAGGCACACCATTATCATAGCGGTAAGTCTTTGAGGAGTGCCTGCAAAGATGTCACGGCGTCCTCATCTTCCGCAAGACGCAGGTCCTAACGGGACATGGTAATTTTAGCTCCTGCTCCTGATTTAGGCGTAAGAAACGCCCGGTCACCATTGTGTGGACTGCCCGGATGACCACGCGTCGGAGGTATGTGTAGTGTGAAGGTGCCGCTCAACGCGTAGAATGTCTTTCCGAACAGTTTGTAATTTCAAAAGGTACCTTACAATTCGTTCACAATTTAGTTTTAAATTACAAATATTAAGTTTTTATAACCCACGTTATGAACGCTTGTAACTTTCCTATGAAAGAGTGAACAATAATTCTGGTTGATTAATTAAAACATTGAAAAGAAGCCGTTCAAATGTTACGTAAGCAGATTTCTTGCAAATATTAACTCCCCCTGCCACCCTGTCGGAAAAATAAGAAAAACTCTCACCCCATTCTTACGTAAACATCGGTACAAGCATTTGTTGGTTTCGTTATTAATTTATGAGCAGTAGTTGTTAATCTAGAAATAAGGAATGGCTTGAAATAAAGGAAAAACTAGCGTTATTTAAAATTGTATCATATTATCAATCCTCGGTTCATGATACACGAATCCGTGACTCTAAATCTTTAATGACATAGAGTGTTTGCTGTTTAGTGATGTGTGCCTGCTCACTTTCTTGTGATTTTGGAACATCGACATTATTCTCTTAAAAAACTAAAAAAAATATAAGTACTGCTGACGTTATCACCATCTGTATCCCCCTATCCCCCATGCCATCAAAAATAAAACAAGGACCCCCAAAGCAAAGACCCCCAGCCCCCTGTAGTGCTTAGTTGCTTACGTAATACTTTAATGGCCCCAAAGCTTATTTATTCATATGCAAAATTCCGTGAAATGTAATAACTAGAATGTCATTATAGCAATAATTAATAATATTCCGGTAAATTTAATTATAATGGCGTTGAATGTAATCAGTATAACATAATCACACAGATGCAAAATTGTTGATTAAAAATTCTGAGAATATCACCGCTTTCTGTATGAAATATGATAATGTAAACTAGATTGAACACGAGTGTTTACAACATGAATACGTGGGAAAGGCTAAAACAAAGACGCTACCACGAGCATTTAACGCGATCCATTTAACGACCTAGACTGCATTGTTAAAGACTATACAGGGTAAATAGCTCCATCCCTTTCTTGCTCGCACGCTTTAACACGTCATGGTAAGGCTCCTGGCTGACAGATCAGTTGCGGTGAAAAGCCTAGCCTTAATTTTTTATTTTTAAGAAAATATGCTTAAAATTCAATTTATTTTATCACCACTGCTCTCAAAACGGTGAAGGAAAACATCGTGAGGAAACCTGCATGTCCTAGAACCAAAAATTCAAAGACATGTGACATTCACCAACCCGCAATGGGCCCGCGTGGTGGATAAGGGCCCATTCCCACTCCTAGAGAGGAGGCCTGAGTCGCAACAGTGGGAACATTAAAAAGGCTGATGATGATGACAGCGTGACCATTCGGAGAATCCAGTTATCATGTTGGTTTTTGTTTGAGATTCGAGTAAAGCAGCGTCAGTCAAAGACGGTAATTTCCCCTAAATACTCTTGTACCCACTTTAATAACAATGCATTTTTCCAATGACTTTCGCTGCAAAAATTCTTTGTTAGTACGGCATTTTAGCTAGAAGTATCACTTTGTTCAATCATTCATAAAACAGGTACAAGATATACATAAATGTATGCAATTCGATTTTGATTTGTTAGTAGTCGGGCTACAGATTTCATCACTCATGCAAATATACCAATTACAGGCACTTTTGAATTGTCAAAATGTCGGTCAGTCAAACCAGTGAAGCCAAATTGCACGTATACCTGGAGTACATACTTCCGGGATAAGAAGTACCCTTATGTTCTATTACAAGACATGGTCTACCCGTGTGCTCATTTTTATTCAAATCTTTTCAGCCATCGCACTGGGCCCGCGTGCTGGATTACGGCCCATTTCCTCTCCAAGAGAAGAGGCCCGAGTCCCACCAGTGGGAACATTAAAAAGGCTGAAGATGATGTAACTAATTATAAAATTAACAATTATTCTGCATATATTATTCCAAATCAAACTTAAAACGTCCCTCTACATAAAAAATCAGGATCTGTCAATAGTCGTGAGTTTGGGAATCAATAGATTCGTTACACAATAAAAATTGCTGGTAGAAGAAATGGACATCAAACAACAGTGAAAATTCGCTTCAAATCGAAATGATGCCAAAAGAAAGTTGTTTACATCGGATTAGGTCGCCCTATATATAGTACAGAACGAGTTCTTTTGCCTCGTGTACTTCATACATCTGGTCACACGCCCCCTACAAGCCGTGACTACAACGCCTGATCTTTCTGAAGAACATGATACTCAAAAAGGTACATTTATCCTCCCCGGGAAAAGCTCAAACGGTGTTCTCAGTTTAAATAGGGTTCTGTACCTCTACGCTACTACTCGATATCGACGCCGTACATTTTTATATGGCAAATTTTGCAGCGCCTCTAGTGGTCACTTGCCGAACCGAGTCCTGTACTCAAAGGGTAAAAACGGGACCTTATTGGTATCACTCCGTTGTCCGTCTGTCTCTCACCAGGCTGTATCATAAGCCGTGATAAGACCCAATATTAGCAAATTCTAAAAATAAAATAGTAAGTGGAGCTCCCATAAAACAAACGTGATTTTTACTGCTTTTTGCTACGAACGGTACGGAACCCTGCTCGAGTACGACTCGCACTTGGTTAGATTTATTTATGTTTGTAAAGTATAAACTAGTGCTTGACTGCGATCCCACCTGATGGTAAGCAGTGATGCAATCGTTGATGTTGAAGCGCACCAGTTTATTAAGAGCTTATCAACTCTAGCTTTAAAGACACCTAAGTGTCGCCGCACATGGGCCTCATGCCGCAGCCACAAAGAGAAGCTAGAAGCGGCCAAAAACGAAGCTAAAGCGGGCGACAGCTACTTGCTGCCAGTGGCTACTACTTCTTTTAACACATACTCGCAGTATCATAATAGACTCTGGCGATAAGGATTAAATGCGGGAGTGGGGCTATAAGACGCGAGCAGCGGCGATTTGGAGCGTGTGTGGCGAATCCATATAAAATGTATGAAACCCACAGGAAATATGCCACTGGCAGCGTTTTATGGAAGTGGCCGGTGGCCTTAGTTACGAGTATAATCAGAACCGCAGCAAGCACAATTTCAGTGACATTTCGCAGATAGTTCGATTTGAGAAAACGTCTTCGACGTTAAATGGAGACCCCATCATCGTCTGGAGCTTCAAATAAATTCAGTTAGGTTGCAATACTAACTAGATTAAGTACTAGTTAATCCAGTTAGCATTGCAACCTAACCGTAGTTAATAACTACTGAACTACGGTGTTGATTATTGTGATTATGAAGCAAGTAACAGTTTAAAATCATATTATATTATACCACGAGGAATATTATTATGAAATCTATAGTTTCTGGATTGAGTACCTACCTACGTGAATCAATTTTTTTTATAGTTAGTAAAAGAGTAGTAAAAATGAACTTTATCTAAAAATTACAAATAGAACCTTTCAATTTCGATCAAGTTAGAAATTTTTCAAGTCGGGTGGAAGCGGACACTATCAAATAAGGATGCACATACTGAAATGTGACGTAGGTTAAGTATGCTCAGAAGAGATAGCGAGATATTCCCAATCGTCATTCTAGCTCGCACGCTTGACATTTTAACACGTCATGGTAAGACCTCAAGCCGGACTCAACCCCTGCGGCGACGCGCTCTCGGACCTTGATACAGGAAATGGTCCAGAGCAAGGAGGAGTGGCAGGCGGTCCCCTCCTTCTGCGAAGCAGTAATGCTAGCAAAGGAGGAAGCCGACCGCATCAGGCAACGGCGCTCTCAGCGCCCTAGCCGCCGCCGGGATTCCGACCCCGATTTCCAGCCACCGTAGGCGCGGGCTTGCGGAGGGCGAGCAATGGGTAGCTCGCTGTCCAACCGTCCGGTAACTGTCCGGACCGAGCCCAAGTCGACGACGGCGCGCACTGTTCCCGCCCGCCTCTATAGGAGTTATCAGAAACCGCAAGGGCCCAGCTGGGTCGAAGTCTACTGGGGCCAGGGTTAGCTCCGAAAGGTAGCTCAACCCCGGTATGAAAGGCACGAAGGAACGGGTGGGTTTTTTTAATCAGTAAGAGTCTGACACAAACTCCCGCTCCGCCCAAGAGCGGGGAATAACATTAGGATGATGTTGGCCCACCAAAAAAAAAACCACACTCAACCGTATTTAGCCGGACACGCAAACAATCACCTGACCGCGTCCGGCTTTATCTGGAAGCCCGGCAACGCTACACACTACCATCGAAATAAATACGATATTTAGGACAAGATTCTAAGAAATTACGAGAAAACTGATTGGCGAAAATAGAAGCCATTAAGGGTAACTATTTATTCAATAGCAAACCCTTCAGACAGCGAAAGTACCTACTCATCAATATGGACATCTTTTTACTATGAAATCGGCCGTGAAATATGAAAATACATAAAAAACTTTTTACAAAAAAAATAAACCGACTTCAAAAAGTACAAAATAACTTTAATTTCGGAAGTCGGTGTTTCTATAATAGATACCTAATCTTGTCTCTTCGTTATTTAACACCGACTTCCGAAATTAAAGTTATTTTGTACTTTTTGAAGTCGGTTAATTTTTTTTTGTAAAAAGTTTTTTATTTTTCACTTTTTAGTTATGGTAGCACCACTAAAAAGTACCTACCCTACAGCTTAACATAAATTACCTTATAGCCAGAGTGCTTCTCATAACGATTCTAATAATCCCAAATACGGTTACATATATTACATGATTTTACGTTCCGGCTTTATCACGAGATCAGTTCGATACATCCCCTCCCCCTTTTCTTTCAGTCAGTCATCGACTACACGTATAAACAAAGCAATTTTACTTGTTACGACAATTCAGCTATGATTCTATGAGGAGTTCTGTTCCATATCTTTGAAGCATAAACTTTCAATCAAAAAAAAAAATCGATATCGGTCCACAATTGACCGAAATATCGGTGAACATACATTAAAAAAAAAACATACATTCAGCCGAACATAGAACCTCCTCCTTTTCGAAGTCGGTTAAAAATACAATATAGCTGTGAAGGTCACCTGTTCACATTTTAATGGTTGGCCATCAAGTAAAAGTTCTATTTACTTGCAACTTCTGTCACCCCCTTAAGGTGGTGCATCATGACTCACATTTTCACTGTTTTTCATACAACCGCTCATAACTGATTATGACGTTATTACACATTTTTCATTAGATATTTTGGAAACACAGTCTCTTGTGGATATTATCTAGGTTTCTAAAGAAGCCAATTTCTAAATTTGTGTATAACTAATCCATTAAAAACCGCTGAAAATGTCCTATTTTGTATGAACTTTGACACTTCATAATTTGCCTAAAAATTAAAAAAGTAATCCTCTAGAGACCTTGCAAATTTTATTAAGATTCTAAATGACGACAACTTTTTCCAAAAACTTTTAAGGGTTTAAAAAAAACAGCTATTTCCTGGAGCAGGTTTTGTGAAATTTTCGAGTAAATCTCGGAATTACCGAATACTAACAGAGTTTCCAGGCGTTATCTCTCTTTTTTTGCGTTGCCTTTTCGTCAAACATCGCGTTGGATTGCATTAAATGGAGTAACAAGCTTTTAAACCATTTTCGATGTTTACGATAAGCGAATGGAGAAGGACCCTCTTAATGATATTGATTACCAACAAATGCAACTCGCATTTGTTGAGGGCGACTATTGCTTAATTTTTTGATGCAAAGTTATAATTTGATAAATTTTGCTGTGTGCAAATATTATCTATACATAAAATAAATATGTAAGTTTTCAGTTGTGCGCGCAACATGTAAAGTGTTCGACATCGATGTAGATAACTTTTATAAGTACATTAAAATTGTGTGTAACTTGATATATTACTTAGGCTTTGTTTCATCGCAATCGACTGACTATACCGAAACATATATTACATTCATTGACTGGTAAGCGGTATCAAGTTCGCCGGGTCAGCTAGTTTAAAAATATATAAAAGAAATATTATCTATTAAATTTTTGTGGGCAAAAATTTCGTACAGTTATTAAAAAATAGATCGACCAAAATTATTTGTAGCACTGAAATAGCTCTTTTAATTGCCACGGAAATCCTAGTACATAATTGCATCGATATTATATTACTGTAGTTTAATAAAAATCAGTTCGGATTTTGCGTGTAAGAGTAACAAAAAAATGGGTGGACGATAAGGGTGTATGTATGAACATACACTATTATCGTCCATCCATTTTTTTCCATCCCTTCATGCATCATCACAAACTTTCACATTTATAACATTTGCAAGATCAACAAATACAGTACAATCCCACTTGATCGTACCTACTGAATTTATAATTTGTTCTAAGGTTACGATAGGGCTGACATGCTCATTGAGATTAAGAAAGTACCTAAAAAATAAAGAAAAAAAAGATTTGTTCTCAGAATTTTTCCCCTTTTATCAGACATCCCACGATACGACCCTGACTCTATTTAATGTAACAGCAGCCATATTAATTTTATTTTGATAAACTAAGCCTTTGCAAGCGAGACAATAATAACGAATCGATCCGACGAATCGACATCTCATTCATAAAAACGGTTCGGTTCAGTAGTCAAACCGTTTCTGTGGAGCATACACTGAAACAAACAAATTCATCAGTCTGCCTTTTGACTTTGTTTAATTGGGTTAAAAGATAAGACAGAATGATTTTTTTTAAGTCTTAAAAGTCCACACACAGACGTGTGTTAACACTCATCATATAAGTGATGAATCTTGACTTCCACTACGTTCAATGGTCCACCAAGGAATGAGTGCGGAAATCAGGCCACAAACATAAGATCTTGACTTCGAAAGGAATTTATATTTCACAGCCTACGTTTCTACTATACTAGCTACTACTACACAAAAGTTTCCCAAATCCCTTTACCTAGGCCTACTGTTCTTTTATTAATAGGCTGATGGTATGGGAGGGATGGTAAGCGATCTCGACAATGGAGCACGCTTTACCTATTCTCTCTTGACTGAAAGACTTCCAAGTTGTAGCTATCAGGAAACACACGGTGGTGTTCACGGACGCGTAGCTACACAGACGCGTATTCATCATTATTCACTTTGTGTACTCCTGCTTACAGCTTACATACAAAAGTATGCAACTCTGTCAACGAAGCAGCAAGGCACGACGGTATAACATTGCCGCTACGCGTCCGCAGACTTAACTTTTCAAAAAGTAAAAAATCAGAAAAGAAAATGTATTTTCAACAAACTTAAACTTCAATAGTGGTCGATCATTATCTTACTAAGATTCAATTTCCATTTTCAAATGTAAGTCCAACGTCACTTTTAATCATAAAATAGCGTGCCCAAAGATTTTATATATCCTACTAGAGTAGACTAGATTGACTACGAAGAAATATTACACTGTCTAAAGTGTTCTTTATTCTCATTAGCATTAAGTTCATGTGTGTTATTGACACGCAAAAGGAAAAAATGGCCTGGATTAAGACACTGAGATAAATCCTCTCTGTCCCTTTCTCACATACTACCAGAAAAAAATAAGAAACAGATGGTAGTTTTTAGATTGTTCCAGTTATCGTTAAATAGTCCGTGTTCATGCATTTTGATAGGGTTATGCAACATAAAATGAATTGCAACTAAGTATTTTATTTTAAATATTGCTTCTTGAAATTTTATACGCATTCTTCTTGTATTTAATGATGATTTCATTTAGATTTAGTAGCTATTCGTAGTAATTTTCAAATTATAAAAGGCAACATTTAGGTTTCAATTTGACAGAATTTGACATCAATAAACAATATGGCTGATACTTCATAGGACTAAAGTTGTATTTTTAATTGTTACAAGTTTTTATCTCAATGTTTAGTAAAGTGTGCAAGATGTTCAAAACGATGCTGTGTAAAGTTTCGCAATAGCGATGGGTATCCTGGTTGTGGAATTCCATTTTTTTGGTAAGTTTTCTGTTTTTTTTTTTAATATATCAAGCGCGCACCAATTTTACTAATTTTATCTTTTCTGTTGATCGGGCGCCTTTAGCCGCTCGGCGATCTTCGGCTGCTCTCATGACACAACGGAAAGCGGCGAGCAGCGGCGGCCAGAGGTGCGGCATGCGGGACGTGTCTTCGAACCAATTCAGTATTAGTTATCTGTGACCACTTCTTAAAACGACGCGCGTGCGCTCCAAAATCTTCTCCACATCGATATAGTACATTCGAGAATTATATTCATTTTAAATCATAGTCTACTGTCTTTAACTTTAGTCCTTAGGTAGGTCCCTAATAAATGCCGCACGCAATGCTGCATGTATGTGGCTTAACCGTTAACTACTAGATATATATTATTTTTTATGTTTTGTTGTAGATTTCCAAGAAACGAGAACCATCAGCAACAGTGGCTTTGAAGTTGTGACATTTAAACATTTTTTTTCAGCAAGTTTTATTTGTGGTTGCCACATTAAGTCTGAAGATGTAAAGTTAAATCAACACTAAAACGTAATTCTATTCCATCTATATACCCTTTGGAAGTTCATCCGTTTTTGAAAATCCGTTCAGTAGTTTTTGAGTAGATTGCAAACAGATATAGACAAACGAACATAGTAGGAGACTTTTTTGATGTGGTAAAATCTCCAATAACTTATCCTGCTCTAAGGTAGAGCGCCTTACGCTCCATCCTAGAGCGGGACAAGTTATTTGAGGTTTATACTGAATAAATCTACCCGTGTCCTTCAGTTGCCCTTTGTGTTCCAGGACCATGGTTTCCCTTTCGGAAATTCCCTGTGGCGCGTTAATGTATTATTTATTGTTTATTTTTTAGTTAATACGTGCAATTTGACGTAATAAAAAATGTACGTCTGTACGTTTTATGTCACGCATCAGTCTATTTTTAATAAAGTAAAAATAAAAGAATAATATTAGTTTTATTATAAACTAACTAGTTTTTTCTTTCATACAAACCTTATTCTGATAGGTGTAGCTGTTCAGAAGTGATCTTCTTACGTAGGTACACACACATTAGGCATTTTTTTATCAGTGTAGGTATTTCATACTCCCATAAGAGGATATTGCTATTATAATATATACGGACATCAGCTATTTCCTAGTCATTACAGAGAAAACTCTGTTCTCTTTTGGTAAGTGCATGTCTATTTTGATGTATCAAAAATATCTTTAACTAACTTTTGAGCAAAATTGTCCCGTAGTATGTAGCTAGTGTATGGACACACTAGTAGAACGAGATGACAGGACTCTTTCTGACTTTCCTTTTCAGGTACGCTTTTGAGGTTGTCGTAGTCAATCTAGTTCTAGGATATATAAAATCTTTGAGCGTGCCCAATTAAAATGAAAACGTAGAATACCTCGGCCATCGCAGCCTCATTATTTACCATCCACAAACAAGATTAAATAGTTACCGACGCTGTCAAAATCAATTCGCGACTGAGTGCTTTTCTGACCAAAATTGTTAAAATATTCTCAATTTTTGTTTCATTACATTTCATCGCCCGTCGGCCAGTGAAATATTACTAAGTGCAAGACAGTGTTATTTAAAACTGAACGATACCGCAGACTAGTCCTATTTTTAATTTCATAAAAGAAATATAATATCAACGGGTTCA